>VZSR01000247.1:8303200-8327023 GCA_013398615.1 Brachypodius melanocephalos
ACCCAGGGCTGGGCTGGGGGTCCTGGATGTGGGGAAGAACCTGTGCTGACAGCATGGCAGCGAGGCACAGGGTCAGGCTGCCGGGATTGGAAGCGGGTCAGCCCCCCACGCCCCCTGCAGTGCCCTCCGGGCCCCCCGAGCCTCACCTGACCCCGCCGTCCCGCAGACACCGAGATCGACTGGAAGGCCTACATGCAGGAGGTGGAGGGTTTCGCCAACGGCACCCTCGACTACACCCAGCTGAAGGGTGACACCGGGCCACTGGTGTGAGTGACAGGGACACCCAGCTCTCCGTGACCAGCGGCTCCCGGAGGGGCCGCAGGGCCCGGGCCCTCACTCCCGTCTCCCCACAGCTACCCCGCCGGCTTCGTTTACATCTTCCTGGGGCTGTACCATGCCACGGGCCGCGGCTCCGACATCCGCCTGGCACAGTACCTCTTCGCCGGCCTCTACCTCCTCAACCTGCTCCTCGTCTTCCGCATCTACTGCCGAACCAACAAGGTACCCTGAGGCCAGCGCTTCTTTCCCGGCCGCCTCAGGGCCTCCCCTGGGGAGGGCTCTGCTGAGCCCTCACCCCGGCGAAACGGACACAGGGTCGGGGCTAAGGTTTGGAGGAGCTCGGTAGCAGCACGGGGTCCAGGACAGGCTGCTGATGACCCTTTTGTGTCTCTGTCCCCTGCAAGGTCCCGCCGTATGTTTTCTTCTTCATGTGCTGCGCCTCATACCGCATCCACTCCATCTTTGTCCTGCGGCTCTTTAATGACCCTGTGGCCATGGCCATCCTCTTCCTCGCCATCAACCTCTTCCTGGAGGAGCGCTGGTCCTGGGGCTGCCTCCTCTTCAGGTGAGGGGCTGGGAGCTGCTCTCCGTGGTGTGCTGGGTGTGTGAGCCAGCTCAGCCCCCGCAGGAGGCTGCGCTTGGCTCAGGGGCCGCCTGGGCTCCCGTGTGGGGTCCGCAGTGGTAATGCAACTTCTTGCCCAGCCTGGCTGTGTCAGTGAAGATGAACATCTTGCTCTTCGCCCCTGGACTCCTCTTCCTCCTCCTGCAACGGTTTGGTCTCCTGGGCTGTATCCCCAAGCTCTGCATCTGTGCCCTTCTCCAGGTGGGTCTCTGTTTGCAGTGGCTGCAGCAGCAGGGAATAGTGAGCTGCTTTGCCAGGCTGCAGAGCCATGGGTGGAGACAGTGGTACCAGCATCTATGGCCACTCATAGCAAGCTGGGTGTTGATAAATAATCTAACTCACGTGACTTTCATCTTTGGCTGAATGTCCCTGTTATCACACGTGGCACTGGGCTGCTCGGGAGGTAGCCAGGGTAACAGTGACCTGGTGTAGGGCTCTTTGATGGTTTTGGTGTGTCTCTGGCAGGTGGTCCTGGGCCTGCCCTTCCTGCTGGTGAACCCCATGGGGTACCTGACCCGCTCCTTTGACCTGGGCCGCCAGTTCCAGTTCAAATGGACAGTGAACTGGCGCTTCCTCCCAGAAGAGATTTTCCAGAATCGAGTCTTCCACGCTGCTCTGCTCCTGGCTCACCTGGCAGGCCTGGGGCTCTTTGCACTGCACCGGTGGCACAGGTGAGGCCTGGGGATCCCCACGGGTGTTGATCTCTGCCAATCCCATGTGCAGGATACAGATCCATGAATCCCCTGCCCCTGCAGTGCTTCATCCTGGGGTTGCAGGCATGAGTTGGAGGGCAGTCACTGTTCTGTTGTGGGGAATGTACATCCCAAGCATTGTGGCTCACAGGGGAACGTTGAGTTGGGAGAGAGTTTCAGCAGCTGAGATCAATTTTTGTTCTTCCCTCTCAGTTCCAAAGAAAACATCCTGACTCTATTGAAGGATCCTGCCAAAAGGAAACCCACATCCCCTCGCTTGACTGTCAACAATATCCTTTGGCAGGGTGGGCAGCAAAGAGAGGGGGAGAAGGCAGGGAAGGGAAAAACCTGGTTGGGTTCCAGGTCATGCAGTGCTGTTGTACAGCCTGCCCTGGGGAAAGGAGCTATGCTGGACAGCTGGGGAACAGTTGTGGGATCACATCTCCAGTCTCCTGTGTTTGCCCCCTTAATGCCAGTGCATGGATTGTCTTCATCCTCTTCTCCTCCAACTTCCTGGGTGTCTGCTGCAGCCGCTCCCTGCACTACCAGTTCTACGTCTGGTATTTCCACACACTGCCCTACTTACTGTGGTGCACCCCGACCACCAAGCTCGCCCACATGCCCAAGTATGTGCTGGCAGGGAGGGGGAGCACCCATCTGCTGGGGTCTGGGAGTGAGGATGCCTGGTGTGTCCCCCACACTGACTCCCAGCTTTTCCCCCGTGCACAGGGTGCTGCTGCTGGGCGTGATTGAGCTCTGCTGGAACACCTACCCCTCCACAGTCTGCAGTTCCCTCTCCCTGCACATCTGCCATGGACTCATCCTGCTCCAACTCTGGTACGGCACAGCCCCCACGCCAGTGTCACACACCCCTCCACCGAGCAAGAAACCCACAGCCATGTCCAAGAAAGCCCAGTGAGAGTGGGGATGGCTGGCCTCTGGGAACTGACCCATCTGCCTGCTCTTTTCCCACTTGACTCCCAGGCTGCCCACAGCAATCCCAAGAGGGCCATGAGCCCTGGAACTGTGCAAAGGGGTCAGGTGTGGGGACCCCCAAAATGCAGGACTTCCTGAATAAAGGGGGCTTTGTGTGCCCTTCCCCAAAATCCTTGTCCTGTGATGATGTCAGAACAGCTGTCCCTGGACTTGCCCCACCTGAGAGAAGGCAAAGCAGCTTCTAGAGCCATGGGCACTCTCGGTTCCAGCTGTGGGAAAGGGGGTGCCCAGGGCTGGCCAGCAGCCTCTAGGGTGAGGTTAGCTGCTTTGCCTCAAGGTTTCATTTGCTTTGATGGAGCCCAGGAATCCCTCCAGTACAGCTTTTCCTATTCCCCTGCCTGCTACCTCCCACTGGGAGGCTGGGAAGGGGGTGACCCTCTCCTAGGATTCTGTAAAGTCCTGGCATGGTCTGAACGGGGCCAGCAGCTCTCTGCTCGTAACAGAGACACCAATGCAGGTGGCTTGGAGCCAGGTGTCTTTATTGGCCCCTGGGGCGGCCGTCAGACGTTGTTGGGGTTGTAGCACAGCATGTTCAGCTTGATGTTCTCGTCCCAGTGACGCAGCAGCAGGAACAAGTGCCTGGCTGCCCCTTTGAGGCAGCCCACATCCACCCCCTCGGGCAGGCGCTGTGCCTGCAGCCACGCATCTGCCTTGGCTGCCACCAGCTCCCACTCCTCAAAGAACCCAGCACAGCGATGCTCCAGCCACGCCAAGGCCACCGCCGTGGCCCAGCTGGCACTCTCCAGATCCTCTGGCCCCACGTCCTGACAGCTCACACTGGCCTCAGAGGGGGCAGCTGAGTGGGGCCCGGTGTCGGACTCGGAGCCGTGCCCACTGTCCGCCTGTGCCCACACGGCTGCGCTGGGCACCTCGGAGCAAGTGCTGCGGGACGGGGGCGAGCTGGGCTGCGGGGTTGTGATGGGCTCCTCACCCTCCTCCGCCCCGGGTCCTGCCTCAGGCATGCTCCTGGCCCCTGGGGACATGGGGCTGAGGCTGGCACGGTGGGAGGCGTAGGGGGAGGCCCGGCGCAGGCGGTCCAGGGGGATCTGCACCACTTCAGAGAAGCTCTCGGTGAGCTGGAATGGCCCCCGGGCTTGTTGCAGCTGCACCTGCAAGGAGGGGGGACAGACGAGTGGGGGGGACAGGCAGGGGTGCAGACCCCCTGCAGTACCAAACACTGGGGGCTGCAGGAGTGTCCCTAGTCCCCCAAAAAGCCAGCCAAGATCCCCAGAGGCATTTTAGGATGTAGCAGGGCTAAGCAGGCATCTACTGGGAGCATCTTCTGCTTCCAGGCACGATCTGAGTGGCTCAGCTGGCACTCAGCAGGGCAGGTCTGCCTGCTGGGGTGGGGACTGGGGACTGGAGCAGCATGTCCTTACCAGAGGGAGGTAGTCATGGCTCGCGTGGTTGCTGGAGCGCTCGCTTTGTGGGCTGAGGCACTGCGGGCGCAGCACCAGGCTGGGACCCCTGCGCCTGCTCAGGCTAAACCTGTGGGGCCACAGGCAAGATAACAGGATTGGGAGGAATTCCTGAAAGGCAGCTGGACACCAAACTGCTGCAGGGAAGGGGCTGGAGAGCCAAACCCCCCTCCACCTACGCTGCAGGAGCTGCAGCTCCCAAAAAGTGGCACTGTCCCCCTCTCCTCACAACATGCCATTTTTTGGTCCCTTGCATCCCCCCATCCCACAGTGTCACCTGGAGCCTGTGATGCTCTCTGTGGATTTCTGGGAGCCCATGGAGGTGGTGGAAGGGCTGGATGGAGGCCCTGCAAGGGGGAAGAGTTAAGCACAGTGGGAACATGATGCACCCAGATGTGTGTCCCACTGCCCAGTCCCTGGGAGGGCAGCTCAGCCCATGTGCCCAGGGTTCTGAGGGCACAGTGGATGCTCCAGCTCTGGCAGGGCATCAAGGGTACCCCATCTCCCACCCTCATCCAGCCCTTGGCCCCCTCTGTCCTGGACACACCGTTTGAGTAGTTCTGCTTTTCCCAGCCAAAGGTAGGGGAGGAGATGCTGCCTCGAGATCTGGCAATCTCATCTCGTTCTGCAAAAGAGCAAAGTCTTCTGGGGCTCCAGGGACACTCGAGGCTCACAGCTGCTCTAGAGGCTGCTATACTGTCCTCCCACTCCCTCTTCCCCAGTACGGAGCAGATGCCTCTGTCTGGATATCCACAGCACCCTAGGCAGGACCAGCCCCACACAGCCACCAGCTGAGGGTCTCCAGAGACCCCAGTACAGATCCCTGGGGAGCATGAGTTGACATAAAGGTCTAAGTCTGTACCTGCAGTGCCAGGGGCCTCATCCTGCTCCTCTAGGTCCTGCTGCTGCCGCTGACCCGCTGAGGAGCTCCGGTGGTGCCAGTTCCCTGCTGCAGCAGCTCGTGTCCGGCTGGCTGAGCCAGCTGCAAGGGATGATGCCACCTCAACCCTCTGTCCCCTTGCTGCCCTCTCCCCATCACACCAGGCCCTTGTCCATACCTATGCCCCACACCTCGGGGGCTGCAGGCAGGGCTGCCTGCGTGGCACCGTCCACGGGCACCAGGCGGGTGTAGAGGGAAGGCACATTGCAGGCTTTGCTGGTTTGCACGGCTTTCAGGCGGAACCGGCGGGCAAAACCTGCGTGGAGCAATGAGGTTAGAGCAGGGGGGATGCTGGAGCTGCACTGGGGAGCCGCACCAGCACCCACCCTGCTCCAGCTTGGCTTCCCGCTGTGCCACGCTCTCGTTGTCCCGGACCACGGAACGCGCTGCCAGGCGGTGCAGTGGCTTGTCCCAGGCTTTGGCCACCCGCCGGGGCGGATCCTCCCTGCCCGGCCCCTCCCGAGGCTGCAGCAGTGACTCCAGCGAGGCTGTCACTTCCCAGGACACCGGCTTGCCGGCTCGCAGCGCGTGGATCACCACCTGGCAGCGCAGGGGCATGCCGGCATCACCCGGGCTGGGCTGCCCTGGCTCAGGTGCTGCTGGAGAGGCACTGAAGAGGTAGGAGGGCTCCACCAGCATGTCCCAGTCCAGATGGGTGGGTGAGAGGAGGTTATCTGGGCAATGGCAAAGGGTGGCCTCAGCAAGGCAGGGGCTTCTGGCTCCATCCCCATTGCCCTCATTCCCAGAGCCAGCACACACTTGACTCCACTGCACTGGGCTGCATTTGCCGTGGCTGAGGTCCCAGCTCATCCAGCCGCCCCTCCAGGGACTGGTTCCTCTTCTGAGACACCTTTTCCAGGGCCTGGCGGAGCCGATGGGCATCCAGTTCCCCGTGTGGCGTGGAAAAGCTGCGCCCAGCCAGGGCAGCACGTGCCACCACCTTCTTCTGCCGTGCCAGCTCCTCCGTGCTCAGGGCCACCGTCACCTGTGGTGGGGACAAGGCTGTTGGCAAGGCCAGCACAGAGCCCAGATTGCACTGAGCTGTGATGGGGCACCGGTGCCTCTCCGGCTGCTGTCTGGAGCCTTGGCTGTCGTCAGTCCCAGTGCTCTGCAGGCTGGCACCAGCTGCCTCCCAGAGATGCTGCTCTGGCACCATAGACATGGGAAGCACCCACACAGGAGTTTGCAAACATCCCTGGGGACTGACTCAGGCTGATGCTGGAGCTGCCAGGGATTTGTGTGTGTGCAGGAGTGAGGTTAACTAGGATACTTGTGGAGATTCAGACTGGATGATGTTACAATGGGATGCATTCCCCAGTGCAGAGTGATGCATTGAGATGCTTCCCCTAAAAGCCATGTCAGGGCAGTGGCACCCATGCCACCTCTCGCCCCAGCAGCAGGGAGCTGGGAGGATCATTTACTCTGCAGGGAAATCACTTACGCTTGACATTTCAGCAGCAAAGGTCACCAGCTGTGCTGCTTTGTGACAGGAGTGGGTTACCTAAGCTGTGCCATTGGGAAGGAGCGTGTCCTGGTGCTGGGTGACAGCTGGTCTCACCAAGCCTTGGGGCCATTGTCACCAGGGCAGCTGCCTTTCCCCATCCCAGTGACCCAGCTGGGTTTTAAGCCCAGGTATGAAGCATCAGGGATGTGGCCCATTGCTAATGAAGTGCCTGGCAGTGTTGGCTGAGAGCTGAAGGAGCCAGGCTGCAGCCCAGCCAGCCAGCCCTTCCTCTCCAGCTCCACAGATTTGTTACGTGATGCCAGCCCAGCTATTTTCATTTAGTTTCTGCAGCTTTAAGGCATCATTGAGCTGGCTCAGGGGTCTGGTAGACACTCAGCTGACTGCTGGCCAGGGACACTAAGGGACCAGCTGCTTGGTCCCCAGCTGTCCCACTTCGGTGGGGCAAAACCACCCAAGGAACATCCTCATGGCATCCATTGCTGACCCTTGCTTAAAATCCAGGCTACAGCACTCTGCTTCCCAGCCCGGGGGGCAGATGCCTGGGCACAACAGGGCAGTGGGGCTCCAGCTAAGCCATGAACAACACCATGAACCCCTGCACCCCATTGGCATCCTTACCTTGGTGCCAGCTGGGGCTGAAGGCAGCGGGGCAGATTTGGTGGAGGACTCGCAGAGGGACAGGCTCTTCTGGCCCTGCTGGGAGGTGACATCAGCACCAGGAGCCGAGGAGCCACCCTCAGGAGCCACATCCCGGGAGCCAGTGGACTCGCTGCTGGTGGAGCTGCGGGAGAGCAGCCCCTGGCTGCGGTCAGTGCTGACAGAACAGTGTGTCAGGACATACTGCTCCTGGATGTAGGAGGGCTGGTAAATCCGCTTCCAGATGTCTCCCCCAGAAACAGGATCAATACCTGCCCAGTGAGCACACAGCCTGTCAGCCCATGGCTCCCACGACTGCCCCTTGCCCCAGCTCTACACCCCACTCACTCCGCTCTGACACCTCTGTACTTCCAGCAAAAAGCTCCAGGGAGGCATCCCCAGTTCCTGGGTTGCTCTGGGCTGGCTGGTGGCTCTCCCCAGGACTGGGCACCTCCTGCTGGGAGAGAAAGGCTGAACCGCGGGAGCTCTGGTGAGCCCCTTCCCGGCCCTAGGAAAGAGAGGACAGCACCATCAGCCCCACAGCTGTGGGAGCAGCCGTGTTGCACTGGGGCCGTGCCATCCTCCCCAGGCCAGTGCCAGTCGTACCAGTGGGCGCCTGTCACCGAAGCGGGCGATGCTGTAGAGGACACAGTAGCTGATGAGGCGGTCACCGGGGTAGAGGGCCGGGAGCTCGGTGGGTGAGAGCAGAGCCTCCATGCTGTCAGGGACATACCAGTCGATGGTGATGTCGCTGATGGCTGGCTCAATGGCCTTCTTCAGGGACTTGATCAGCTGGGGTGGGGAGTGGAGACAGTGTCAGACACGGAGGTGTCCCCAGTGCCCCCCATGCCCTTGCCTGGGTGTTACCTTGGGCTGCAGCCTCTCGGCCGGACTCAGGAACTCGGCACAGCCCCGGCTCACCTTGGCCATGGCCTTCAGCAGCCGCCGGCACACCCGTGGGCCCATGCCAAAGCTGAAGCACCTGCAGGAGAGTCAGAGGATGGAAAGCCACGGCTGGGAGGGGGCTGGGAGCTGGAAAACCCAGTGGTTTGGCAGGGATGGGCAGAGGTGTCTGACAGCCAGAGTGCTGCCCTCTGCACCCCAGGAAGAGCAGAGCTGACGGGCTGAGGGATGAGATGGGTGAAGGACACCCTTGGGGCAGACACAGGTAAGATTTGAGGCTGCACAAGGAGAAATCAGTGGGAACAGTGCGGGGGAATTAGAGAACACCGAGACCTGCCTCAGTGCCCGTTCCGTACCTGACAGTGCTGGCCTGCCTGCGCACCAGCCGGAGGATCCTGCTCGCATTGCCCACTGCTGCACCGGTGAAGAGGAACAGCTGGCGAGGGTAGCCGTGGTGGAGGGGCTGTGCCAGTGCCCAGCCCAGGGCTGCCAGCAGGTTGGTGCCACCAGGATCTGCCCGCAGTCCGCCAAGGTGCTCGCAGGCACGCCGCAACGTCTCCTGTCAGCACAAAGAGATGGCCTTGCAGCGGTCCCCCGGCTCACCAGCCCACACCTCAAGTTCAAGGAGCTGGGAGGAGGACAAAGAGGGGTTAGTGGATACCCAGGATTTGCCTGTGATACTCACGTTGCTGCAGAGGCGACTGGATGGGAAGAGCGGTTTGATGTCAGCGCTGAAGCTGGCGAGGTTGAGCAGTGTTCCTGATGGGAGGCTCTTCAGGGCCACCAGCAAAGCCTCCTGAGGTGACAGCAGGGACTAGCTGCTAAAGGCTGGCCACCCAGGGAGCACCCCTGGACCCATGGCCGTGCCTCACCTTGACCTTGTCAAGGTCAGGGCTGCCGATGGTGTCGCTGCGGTCAATGAGGAAGAGGATCTCACGGGTGACGCTCTGCAGGTCCCCGGGGACACCCTCCACAGCCGGGCAGAAGTTCAGCATCAGCACAGGGTTGGGGAAGATGTCTTTGTGGAAACGCTTCTGCACAAAAGCCACCTGCGAGCCAAGCAGGTCAGAGGCTTTCTCACACCCTCTGGACCGCACCAAGGTCTTCCTCACCCACATCCCAGCACCTCCCCCTTTCTCCTCCTGGCTGGGGCAGCAGCACCTATGCCCTGTCACCTGTCTCTCGCCACTGCCGTCCTTCCTGGCAATCCGCACGAAATCCCGACGGCTCCGGATGTGTGCCTCGTACTCAGAGTATGTCATGGTGCCATCCTCAATCACCAGGTGGGGGCTGTGGGGCTCTGGGGGGCACAGGAGAGTTTCGAGCTACCCTGTGCTGCAAGGGGCTGGAGGATGCTCTGGATGTTTCTGAGGTGATGCCTCAAACCCTCCAAAGGCACCATCTCCCCTCACCACAAGGGTAGAGGATGATCTCCAGGTCCTTGTCATAGCGGTGGGGCTCGGCTAGGGTGACACAGGTGGTGGTGGCAGAACTGGCCCAGGGGTCGGCGTCAGCTCTCAGGGCATGTGATGGGCTCTCCAGCCCTGCAGAGAAGGGAAGGCAGCAGGTAAGTCCCTCACAAACCCCCTCCTCAGCCCCCCACCCACCAGGCTCCACAGCAGTGGCTTGCTCCTGACAGAGCTAATGGGATTGACCGTGCCAGTAGCAAGGAGCACATCTCCACCAACCAACCAACCATCTTCCCTTCCTCACCCATCCTCTCCCTAGTGCCTCACATCACCCCAGGGAAGGAGGCTGCTGACCTAGAGCTGCCCAAAGGCACAGGAAGGGTGACTTTGAGGGGTCCCAGCCCCAGGGATAGAGTGGGAAAAGGGCTTCTTCACCTGGAGGGAATGCAAGAGGATGCCCAGGAACAGGCCCTCACATCCTCCTAGAAGGGAGGGACCCGGGAACATCACCCACATTTTGGGGAGGTTTTACACAACCAACTGATAACACCCAAGCCATGCCCCCTACCTGCCAGCAAGCAGGGGCCCTTCACCAGCAGCTCGAAGGCGAACTCGTAAGGAAAAGGGTTGCAGGGTCGTCCCCGAAAGATATCCACGCTCTCCACAGGCACCACAGTGGGTGACTGGCTCCGGGCACCTGGCCCCCCAAAACAGCTGGTGGGGCTGCAAGGGGAGAGGGGGTGATGGCTCCTGCCCCCCACCCTGCTCGCCCAGCATTGGCATCACCCCCCTGGGATGGCAGAGACTGAGGAAGCCATGAAAATCACCATAGGGCCAACCTGTCGTCACACAAGCTTGCCGGCTCGCTCTCAGGGTCGGCGGGGACATGGGGTGTGAGGATGGGGGGCAGGAGGAGGCGCAGGGCCCCGTCTGGCAGCGTGGGCAGCTCCTGCACGGTGTTCAGGGTTACAGCCAGGCTCTCCGATGGGCACAGTGTGCCAGTGACAATGATGAAGGTGGAGCGCTCCACATCCTCATCCAAGACAAGGTGGCCTGGGCAGGAGAGGGATGAGGGATGGGGGGAGGTCAGCGAGGCACGCGGGGTTGTGGAAGAGGTCATTAGTGGCCCTAATTGCTCCCAAAGGTGACAGCAGAGCACAGGTGTCATGAAGGCTGTGCAAATGATGGCAGAGCTCCAGAAAAGGTGGAGGGAGGGCAAAGGAGACACTGAGATCTCCAGCCCCAGTGACTTGCCAGGCACTGGGGTGGCCGGGTAGGGGCTCTCAGCCCCTCGTACTCCCCCACACTTCCCCCTGCCTCCTGAGCCTCCCAGCCAGGAACACCCAACAGCAGCACCCATGGCACAGCACTTACCGCTGGCACAGCGGCGCAGCCGGCCGGGGCTGGGGCTGCACTGCAGGCAGCACTCCTGTACCCGGTGCCGGTTCTGGACCTGGAATGTCACCCGCCGGCTGCCCACTGCTGCCTCAAAGCCAGCCACCACCTCTGACTCCTCCAGAGGGTAGATGAAGATGCCTGCAGGCAAGAAGAGAGCCCCGAGGCAGACGCCAGCAGGGCCATTGCTGTGGCACGAACAGCCCATGGGAGCCCCGTCGAGAGCCTGTCTGACTCCAGCACTGCTGAGAGCACGCCAGCGAGATACAGGAGAGACCCAGAGCATCGCTAACCCAGAGGGAGGATGAGATCCTCCTACTCCTCTGTGATGGGAATCTGTTTGCTCAGTCTCACTCTCCTCCTGCCCACAGCGCGTGACAGTGGCCCCATCTCTGCTGGCCTCCATCTTTGCTCCCCAAACTGAGCGAGGTTTGGAGGCCGGGACACAGATGGGCTGGAGACAGGATGCTCTCCAGCACAGGGGCTTTTAAGGGGCAGCCTGGGTCCCTGCTAGACCTGACAGCCCCCCTTACCTTCCACAGGCTCCTTGTGGGTGTTGGTGTACATGAGGCGAGCAGTGATGCTCAGGGAGTATCCGTTGGCACATGCCTTCACTGTGGAGCTCTTCAGGGGCAGAGCCTCCCAGGACAAGAGGGCGTAGAGGCCTGGCATGTTCCCTCAGTGGGCAGCTGTGAGCAGAGGGAAGGCAGGCATTGGATGCTCAGGGTCAGGGTCTGCTGGAAGGGGCTTCTGCCCACAAGCCATTTTCATCTGCCCAGCCTGCAAGAGGGAGCAGGTCTCCAGCCCTCCCACATCCCAGGCTGCTGTTCAGCATCCACAGAACACACGGACCTGGACCCAGGTCTTTCCTTGGACCCCGGCCCACCTACAAACCAGGTCTGGAGTCACAGGAGCCCACAGAGAGGGTAACAAAACTCCTCTAGGCAGTAGTTACATGCAAGTTCCAAGCCCTGGCAGACAAGCAGGGACTCCTTGACAGAATGGATAATGGCCAAACACATGCAGCCCAACTCTCAGCCACCCCAGAGCCTTTCCAGAGCCTCTCCAGGCCATCTCCTGCACTGGCTGGAAGAGGAGCATCTGCTGGTCCCATCTCCATTCGTCCACAGAGGTTACCAGGGTAATTTGTTGGGAAAAAAAAAAAAAAGCCAACCAGAAGGGTGAGAAGCTCACAGTGTAACTAGGACAAAGCAGCGAGCAGTGTTTGCTGGGGGTTTAATAATTAACAACAAGGTCAGTGCTGCACGGAAGAACAGCACAGAGAGGGATGCACTGCAGGGTGGAGCCCGACAAGTGGATGATCATCACCTTCTTTGACCAGAAATGGATTTGTCTGGGGTCCCACCTTTTGGCAGAAAGAGAGGTGGCTGGGGATGCCTTCCAGACATGGCATCAACCCACTCCCCACCTCTCTTCCCCTTGGGAAAAACACCCAGGAGCAGCATCACAAATGATTGTCTGGAGTCAAGGCATCTCTCCTTTGTCGGCCCACCCTGTGCCATCAAATATTTGTGTAAAATATTCCTGTCAGCCTTAGCCCTGGCTGTGTGGATCTGTGGACAGTGTACATGAGGTCTGCTCCAGATGTGGGTCTGCTCCTCTGCTCTGCCCCAAGCAGCTGTGACCCAGCAGCAGCAAGGCCCCTGCCCCACACCATGTGCTGGTGCTCCAGCACACAATGTGCCTGAGGCAAGGACAAAGCCAGGTACAAGTGAGCCATCTGGTGCCCCCACTCCAGTAGCCTTCATCCTGGGAAGAGCTCAAAAGAGCTTTGGTAACGGGAGGCTCGGGGTGCCCTCGGCATGTGGTCACAGAGTGCCTCTCATAGAGCATCCTTGAAAGCGGAGCACGGCTACATCTTTGGAGGCAGCACCAGAACCAAACTCTCAGCTGGCACGAAGCAGGGAGCCTTGGAGAAGCACAGAAGTGCATTAGCAACGTGGCTGCATCCCAGGAAAATCAGTGCATTACACCAGAGGAGAGCCATTTGCATGCTTAGCTGGTATTGCAGGGTTATGCTGGCAGATCCTGGCCACCCAACCACGCCCCATCATCACCAACCCTCCACCCTCTGTGCAGGATGCTGCATGCACTGCTGCACCCCCCAAACTGTGCTCCCAGCACACGAGGTGGCACAGGGCCCCTGCACAGCCTGCTGTTCCTCCACACTTGCAGTTCCACAGTTTGGAACATCAAAAGCTGGTTCCTGCCTTGACCACAGCACCCAGACAGGATCTGGAAACCAGGATGCCTCCAACCCAGCCACACTGAGCCATTAAAGATGTATTTCTTCCCAAAGCTGTTTAATTTGTTCCCAAGGCACCCAGTTTAATGCTCAGCAACGTGCCCGCTATTTGCCGTGCCACCTGTCGGCCGGGTCACTGCCAGCTTGTTTACCAGGGACTTACTGGAGAAGCTGTCCTGGCTGCTCTTTATCGCTTCTCTTTACATTTACCTTCACAGAGTAAACAGGCCCCATCTGGTCCTGCCATGCTTTGTGCTGGCTGCTCTAAGCCCCGTGATAATGAATAAAACCAGACCTGATGGTCCTCACCCCAGCCTCTTCATCCTGTTTCCCTGGGGCAGCAACTTGTCCCCAGATGCCAACGTGGCACCACCAACAGGTCCCCAGCCCTCTCCTCATCCCCAGCATGATTTCCAGTACCTTTACAGCCCACTCCCCTTCCTCTCCTCCACCTACTGCCTGCAGGAGCTGGTTTAACCAGCAATAACCCCAGTATAAAAGGGCTACAGCAGGCTGGGGGCAGCTCTCTGTGCCAGCAGCTAAAAACTGTCTGTGAAGGCGAGAAGGAGCTGACTCTTCCCTAGGTCAGAATAAATCAATGTTTCTCTTCTCGCCTGTGGGCAGGCTGAGTTTTCCAGCAAGGCTGCTCCAGGGAGGCAGGTGCCTGAGCCCAGAGGACCCTCCTTAGCTGCCTGGGGAGTTGTCAGAGTTTCACCTACTGCAGCAACAGCCGCCCAAGCTGGGGTTCAGCGCGGTCCGGGGGAAAGAAGAGGCCAAACTCGACACAGGCAAACCCAGTGGAAATTTCCACTGGTGACAGATACAAACAGGTTCAAGAGAAAGGATGGAAGGAAAGGAGCCCAAGCCTCTGCAAGAGTGCCTGGAGTGAGAAGCCACTGCTGCCCTTGCTGCTCAACTCTGTTACCCCCTGCTTCCCTGGCCTCTCCTCCCTGTGAGACATCCCATGGGGCACAAAGGCAGGAGAGCAGGATCCATCCCAACTCCTGGATGACTGAGAAGGCCATGGAGGCAGGAGGTGATGGTCCCACCCATGGGACGCACCACTTTGCAGAGCCCAAAGAGGAGTGAAGGAGAAAGGAATTGCTGGATAGGGCAAAGGACTGTCGCCAGCCTGTGGTGCCTCCTGCTTTGTCTGCTGGGGAGTGGGAACAGAGTCCACTGCACACGCGCGTGCAAGCTGGCACTCACACCCTGACTCCAACACCACATCCAGGACCACCACATCCAGGAGCTGCCCTGCTGCTCTCGTGTAGACAGAGCCACTAAAATCCTGGGAAAAACCCACCCTTGTGTCAGGGAACAGGAGTTTCTTGCCCTCAATGCACCCTAACACAGGAACGCCCCAAAAAGAAAAGTCTCAGCCCCATGGATTTCCCCTGACAAGGGCAAATCCTGGCAGGGCAGCCCCACGGAAGGGTCCCAGTGTCCTCCACCACGGGACAGCTGTGGCATGGGCCAGGGACTGGTTGCTGATAACCTGGAGCATGTTCCCAGCAGTTACTGGAGCCAGCCCTGTCCGGTCCCTGCCGGATGGTGATTTCAGCACTTTTGTGGCCCTGCTGTCTCATCTCCACCTCTCACCCCTCCTGAGACCCAGAGCTGCCCTGACAGCGAATGCCCAACCCTGGGACACCAAGGAATTGTGAGACACCTTCAGGGTCCCAGGCCACCACAGTCTCTGTCCTGCCTGCCCCTGGCCCTGGTCCTTACCTGGAGGAGGAGAATGACACAGAGGCTGCAGGCTCCTTTCAGCACCCGCTGGGTCCCTGCCTTCTGCAGAGCCCTCTTCCTTGGGGATGGGCTTCCCTGTCCTGCTGTCTGGGCGGCTGCAGTACCCGGGGGATGAGCGGTCCTTCCCCGCCTCTCCCTGCTGCAGGCTCCCTCTCTGGCACTGGCTCCTTCACCGCCCTCGCTCCATCCCTCACTCCCTGTGCCAGCAGCAGAGCTGCTCCAAGCCCAGCCTCATTAAAGAGACACACTCCCTATACCGGCACCCTGGGGGGATGGGGGGATGCTCTCTCAGGGAACGCTGGGGGTCTCAGGGGACAGCCAGCACCCTCAGAGAGTGACAGGCACCAGTCAAGAGCACAGTCCATGGCTGTGGGCTGCTCTGTACCCACAGAATAGCAATGTCCAGGCAAACTAGGATACTGGTGAGACCCCTGGTGATGCTGCAGCAAGAAAAACCATGGGGTTTGTCTGACTGGGACGTGTAACCACCCCCTGCGTGCCCCCTCTCCCAACAGATCATCAGGCAAAATAGCCCCCATCAACCAGCTGAACTCTCCAGGACAAAACATGTTGGCCACAAGTGTCACAAGCAGCTTCACTAGGAAAGGTCTCAGCTGCCCTGAGACCCTAACAAAATGATGGGGAGCCGGTAAATGCTCAATATCCACCACAAATCCAGATGCCGTGGGGTACCACTGGGCTTTTCTCATCAGCCACCATGTGCTGCAGTAAAATCACAGCCCTGAGGAGCAGGAAAGAGGGGGGATTCAGGGACAGCCCAGCCTGTCACACTTTTGGGTGACAAGTGTGACAAGCCACCCCTGGGGAAGGTGCAGACAGTCAGGAAATCCCAGCAAAGTCAGGACATGTCTGCTGGCAGGGAGATCTCACAGCCCTGGGCACACTGGGAATCCCTCAGCCACTGACAGCCCCACGTTCCCAAGCAGGACGAGAGAAATCCATCAGATTTGGGCTAATCCCTGCCCTGCCTTTCCCAGGCAGCTCCCTGTGCTATAGATAGGACTGTGCTGCTGCAGCTTTTTTTATAGAGCACACAGAGAGGAGTCTCCCCTCCCCTGCACCACTGAACCCACCGTCACAGCCACACCGAACCTGGAGCCAGTCCAGGCACAAACTGGGGCAGAAAAATCCAGCAGCACCACAAGGGGAGCAGTCCCCAGTCCTCAGCCTGTATTTTCAGATCTCACCTCTGAGGTGACCCATATGCCACTGCAGCATCAGCTCCTTGACACAGGTTTCACAGGTGACAGCAGGAGCAACGGAGGGAAATCTCAGCAGAAAACGCCCTTTCCTGCACATGGTAGCGTGAGACACACTCCTCCTTCCTGACCCCTCACCCTGAGCTTTAGTCAACCATTATCTGGCCAAGAGGCACTCTGTGCATCCCTAGGGTCCTTGCTAGAGCACTCTGAGCCATTCTCTCCCCCGTGTGAGATGCTCCATGGCGTATCACTTCCCCTCCCTGTGCAGAGAGGAGAGCTGAAGTGTGCAGCTGCTCCCCTTCCCTGTCCTTCACAGCCACAGGAGAAGGATGCTAATCCATGTTATCCCCCGTGATCGCTCTAGGAGCTGCTGGAGGCCCTGCACACACCACAACACATCCACACAGCCTGCAACCCGCATGGGACTCCTGATCCCATCATCACAGCGGGCGCCACAGCCACTCCAGCCCCAGAAAAACAAACAAACAAACAAACAAACAAACCCCCCAAAAAACCCAAACCCACAAGCTTTGATTTTTCTCTGAGATATCATTTCTAGGCCAAGCTGAGGCGAAGAAAAGCGTCCAAATGTGAGCACAGGTTCAGTGCCACCAGCCGGGCTGATGGAGCTTGGCCAGCCCACAGCGTCAGACGTCGGCCCCGGTGCGACAGCAGGTGAATAACAACGGCATGTGCAGGGCTGGGGACACAGCTGAGGCTCCCCCAGCACGCTGGCAACCTTCAAAAGGGCTCCATCCCAATCTGCTCCCAGCAGCATCTGGCATCAGGTGTTTATGTCCCTGCTCTGCACTGTCACAGCTTCCCTACAGGAGTTTATCACAGACACAGAGCTTGGCATTACTTTTCAGCAGAGTGCTGAGCTAAGTGAGACGTGTTAAACTCTGCAAACAGAGGCCCAGCTCAGCCCGACAGCTCCATTCAGCACCCTCACACCCCAGTAACACCTCATCAGCAGCTGCAGCACAGCCCAAGGAGCTGGGTATTCATCCCCGAATCACCTGTACCTTGAGCTGAATTATCACCCATTGACAGGGTTTGCCGGAGGGGGCACAGACCACAGAGATTTTACAAATGCTCTCGTGTCTCAAGTAGGTGACAAGCTCTGTGAATTTAGTGTGAATTTAGTTATTTCGAGAAATAATCCAAACCCCAGGCTGGCAGCAACTGCTTTCAATACAGCTGCAGCTCCTCAGACCCCGCTGAAGACTGCACAGGCAGAGGGCTTGCCTGCAGTGAGAGGGGCAGGGGCGTCCTGCTCAGCTGCTCCTTAATAAGCAAGAACTAAACGAAATCCTGAGGATGAATGGCCATGGAGGAGGAAGGTGCCATTCTGTATTTCTGGTCAAAATCAGGCACACTTTAGCTTAACCTGAGTAATATTGGTCTGCCCAGCTGTAGGGAGTTACAGAGGGCCTGGAGGGAGGAAATGAAACAACACATCAGCAGAGATAGAGATGGCTGGTGGAGACATCCGGGATCCTTGGGGAGAAGGGCTGGAAATGCTGCCAGCACTTCAGCCTGCCTCACTAAAATCTTCCCAAGATGCTGGCAGAGGTGGATGGAGGGGCTGGAAGCCACTGTGGGGCTAGCTCTGACACAGACCCAGGCCACACACTGCTGTCTGCTGGATTTGCTTTCGCCAGGCGAAAATTACAGGGGCTCCCAGCAATGGGGAGGGCCCATGGGGGCTCTGGCAGCAGCGTCCCCGCCGGGGCTCGCTCGGTGGCGCCAGGATCTGGAGAAAACGAAACTGCCTGGCTTTGAGGAACCCGAAACTCCCGTGCTGGTGACGCCTGCCTCTGCTTTGTTCAGGGCGGCCGAGCCCTCTGCGAGGCTCGGGGGTGGGGCTGTGTCGAAGGTGCTTTGCCATCCCCGCGCCGGGACTGTCCTCACTCGGCAGCACAGCGCACAGCGGTGCTCCAGGGTGGGAATCGCCGCTCCAGCTTCCTGCCCTTCTCCCGAACGGCTGCTCGCGCTGGGACGCGGAGGTTCAGATCAGCTTAGGCCATCGGAGCTCGGCGGAGTCCCGTCAGGTCAGCCTGTCCTTTCACAGTGGCGCTGGAGAGGCTCAGCCCTCTGCCCACGGGTGGGGATAGGGTACGCGGTGGCCAGGCTCGGACCCCTGCCCACGGGCGGGGCTGCGGGGTTTGTCCCCAGGCCGGCGTAAAATGTTCGGGGGTCCCGGGGGCTGCGTGATGCGGGGAAAGCAGGGGGATGCCGGGCCGCAGCGGGGCGGGCATGCCCGGGCAGATGCCACGGCACGAATGGCCGAGCGGCTGCTTCCCTCTAGCGGGGACCGGGGGCTTGGCCGGCGGCTGCGCCCAGCTCCGCACCTCCCTCCCTCCCTCCCTCCCTCCCTCCCTCCCGCGCCCCCCGGGCCGCCGCCCCTGCGGCACGTGGTGAAGGCGGGAAGCGCTTCCGGAGCGGCAGCGGCGGCGGAGCGGTGAGAGCGGCGGCACCGGGCGGGGCGGCTCCGCACCTCGGTCCCCGAGCGCGCGTGGGATCCCCGGGGTGGTGCTGGGGGTTCCCGCCGCCACGCCTGTCCGGCATCCCCGCCGGCCGAGCGGATGGGCCCGCGGGGAGCGCGCCTGGTCCCCCGGCAAAAGTGGCTCCTGTGGGCACCGCTGCCGCGTCCCGGAGGAGGTGGCTCCGTGGGGCCGCTGTGCCCCCGCCCTGTCCTCGGGGCGGCCCGGGCTGGGGTGCGGGCAAGCGGGTGAGAACAAGCACCCCAGCTGGGCCAGCTGCCATTCCACCGACACCTGAGCCGAGGGAAGGTGTGAGAGTAGCACTTCTGGCAGGGACACAGTGTGCTCTGAAGCAGGCGCAGGGAGGGCCAAGAAAAGGGGAATAAGTGTTGTGAAGATCTGCATTAAACTTTATTCCATGTCCACAGCGTAAGATCCTCTGACTTGTAGCAATGGGGAGACCCAGGAAGGAGTCTGCTGGCACATCATCCCCCCGCCCGGCCACAACCGCCTCCAGAACTGCTCCTGCTGCGCCCCCGCCTTCCACTTCGGCCACCCGGGCCAAGACCACAGCTGCAGGGAGCCAGTCTCGCAGCACTTCAGCTGCCAAGGCTACCACCCCCACACAGGGGCGGGGGACAAAGGCAGACTCTGCTCAGCCAAGATCCACAGCATCCCGCGGAGCCCGAGGAGATGCTGGGGACAAGAGCAGAGCACCCACCAGGAATTCTACAGCCCAGAAGGTGCCTGATGCCAAGGGAGCTGCTGCTGCTAGAAGTGACCTGTGCCCACAGAAGAAGCAGCCTGGGGCTGACCTGAGCAAGGCCTGTGACCGTTTCCTGCCCCCTGTAAAGAGCCAGGACATCCCGAGGGTGGAGAAGGAGACCCGGGGCCAGCGGGACAACCCCAAGTGGTACGAGTGGAGGGAGAACCGCATCACTGCCTCCGTGGCCCCCAAAATTGCCAACAGCAAGTTTGCCAACAGCAAAACAGACGAGGTGCCCAAGTCCTACCTAAAAGAGGTGGTGAGCTCTGGCTCCAAGGTGCAGACCCCAGCCATGTCCTGGGGGATCCGCAATGAGAAGGTGGCGGTGGAGGCCTACAAGCAGAAATCACAGAAGGGGGGCAAGCCAGTGCAAGTGGAGGACTGTGGCCTTTTCATTCACCCAGAGAAGAAGTGGCTTGCTGCCAGCCCGGATGGGATCATCAAGGATGCAGCCACAGGGAAAGACCTGGGGCTGCTGGAGGTGAAGTGTCCCTACAAGCACAGGAACAGGACGGTGCGCGAGGCCTGCAAGGACAAGGACTTCTGCCTGGAGGTGGATGGGGATTCCTATGCCCTGAAGAAGAATCATCCCTACTTTACCCAGGTCCAGTGCCAGCTGGGAACCACTGGCTTCCAGCGGGCCGACTTCGTGGTGCACACCAACAAGGAGACAGCTGTGGTCCCTGTGGAGTTTGATGGGGAGTTCTGGGGGAAGACGGTGCCCAAGCTGGAGAAGTTTTACACGGAGGCAGTGATTCCCCACCTGGAGCAGCAGGCTGGCAGCTCTGTCTGGGCCAAGGAGGAATAGATCACTGCCTGCCTACCTCGACTGGAGACTTGCTTGGCTGCATGACTCCACCTTTGTCCCCTAGTGTAGAAGTTATACCCAGTTCTGTTCAGTTACTGTTCTTGAACCGTTCACAGCCTTAAAACTGAAAAGTTGTACCAGCAGGACCCTGCTCGGTAAGGGTCCCCACAAACAGTGCCTTCTTGCTGCCCCAACCAGGTCAGCCCCCAGAGCCTTCTTGTCCTGTCACCCTCACTGCATCTCCTACATGTCCCAACATGCCTAATGGAAGCTGGCATGCCTCTGGATCTGCAAATGAAGCCAATGATATCTCTGTGTTGGCATTAGAGGCTTATTTTGTGGACAAAACTGGAACCTTTGGCACCTCAATTGCTGTTGAGACTAATTTCTAACTGCATTCCAGAGTGGAGACAGAGACAAGGAAGGTTTGTCAGAGCCCAAGAGCAAAAGTCTTCTTTTCAGCCAAACAGTGATGTGCCTTAAGCATTAGAGCAAGGGCACATGGACACCCCTCCTCCCTGAGCCATCGGACCTGCTGCTTCTGCGGAATAACCCATGACATTCCCTGTGAGATGCCTGCAGGCTTGGAACATGATTCCCACTGAAGAGGTTGTCTCCCAGGCCATGCACTTCCTGAGGGCCTACCTGTGGAGCATCTCTGTAAACCTGCAGCAGCATGGGGAGGTGGTCATTGCCAAATTAAATACAGATGTACTGGTCTGCTTGTTTCCTGGGTTTTTTTTAATTGTTTTTTTTTCTTTTTTTGGTTGGGTTTTTTTTGTGGTTGTTGTTGTTTGGTTTTTTTTCAGCTTGGGATTTACCTGGGGGAGTTGCAGGACTGAGAGGTATCTCTACACCAGGTCCTCTCCCAGCCACAGCAGAGGGGGAAGCAAGGGAGCACTTGGGTCCCCGAGGGACATGAGAACCAAGGTCACTGACCTATGCCAAAGCCACCACTGTTATGGCAAAAGTATTTATTATATACATAAGACTCCAGTCACACTCCACAGGGCAAGGACCAGAATTAGCTATAATACAAATTAACTATAATACAAAGTAACTATAATACAAATTAACTATAATACAAAGTAACTATAAAAACATAAAGCACTTTTGGGGCCCAGGCTTTCCACAGGAGGAGATAGGCACAGGGACAAGCCTGGGGGCTGCTGTGCGACAGGGGGCTGTCCCACACCCTGCCCCCTGCTGTGGTCCCACAGTAACCAGATGTGCAAGTAGGAAAGAACCCAGTTAAGAATTATAGTCATGGGAACTGGCAGATGGGGGCTGAGTTGAGTGTCACCAGGACAGGAGCAGGGCCTGCATCCCTCAGGGAAAGTGCAGAAGGCACATGGGCAGGGCTCTTTGGAGGGGCTGTGAGGAGGAGGTGGGATCCAACAAGTTAGTGCATGTGGGGCCCCAGGAGATCACAAACACTAACACACCACCCACAGGGATCAGCATCTGGACCATCCTCCCATTCCCTGCACACTTCTGGGATAACCGAGCTCTATGGCCGGTATGACCCTCAGGGAGGACACACAGGGGATCTTTCAGGGGCCAGAGGTGTGGGGGGGACAGTCCAGCCCTGTGTCCCAGCCCCTCCCCTGCCAGTGCATTGATTGTCTAAGTCTTCAGGCTAAAAAGGGACCCCCAGCCTTCCTGCTCTGCAGAAGCCTCAGTCCACGAGGCGCTTGCGAGGCACTGTCCGAGCTCGGTTCGAGCGGCGAATCTCCTGCTTGGCATCGCGGCACCGCTGGCAGATGAAAATGTCAGGCACGTTGGATTTGCGGATCTTGGCACAAGAGAGGTGGATCCAGGTAGCACATTCGTTACATTCGATCATGGGCCTCCCTGCAAAGGGCTTCATGCAGAAGCAGGTGATCAGATCCCAGGCATCATCGTCTGCTCAGGCAGAGAGAGAGAGAGACACCGGTCAGACACCACCTTACCAGCTGCAGGTCTGGTTGTGGCCAGACCAGCCAGTTCTACTGGTGTTAAAAGGGGCAGCCCTCCACTCACCTTCTGCTTTGGTGTTGGGAACTTCTGCAAATTCGACTGCTAAAGTTGCGAAAGGAGGGAAAAAGAGAAAAAAATCAAAACCAGATGAGTAAGGCAGCCCTATATCCCACTTCAGACCTGTTTCAGGTCTGCACCACTTGCTCTGCAGAATAGAGCTACCAAAGGGCAGGTCAGCTCCTTGCCCTCTGCTCTTCAGTCCCCCAGGTCCCAAAAGTATTCCTCTTGCTGAGAGAAGCTGTTGACAGGCCCTCCCTGTGGCCAGCAAGGGTGGCTCCAGCTGAGGGAGGAACAATGTTTGGCACTCAGGGACCTCTGCAGTGCCCCAGACACTTACCACTGAGCTGGGAGGTGTTTCTACTTGTATCTTCCCCTGTGCTTTGGTCCAAGATACTACAGGGACTAGGGCTTTTCCTCTCTCCAGAGAAGAGGTCGTGCTCCTTAATCTGAGGATCATCTGCTGTCTTCTCAGTTCCCTGTGCTCCGTACATCAAGTCCTTCTCCTCCGTCATCGGCGCCTCCAGGAGGGAGTTGGGCTGGGGGTCCCCAGGCGGGTTGAGGGAAGGCTCCAATAGCTCCTCTTTCACAGGAGACAGCTGTCCTGCCAGTGCAGCCAGCTGCTTCACCCCATCCTGCTCTGCCCCAAAGTCCTTCCACGCACTCAGTGGCACCCTCTTCTTCACCTCCTGCTCCAAAATGCGTTTCTTTGCTGGTGGTTTCTTCCGTTTGATTTGCTGGGGCCGGACATTGTAGAAGGCGGTGGAAAAGGCAGGGCTGTTCATTAGCAGGCCACTGCCCACAGCCCCCCTGGCCACAGCATTCCTGCTCTTCCTATTGTCCATTGGGATGTGGCCATCGGAGGAATGAGATGAGGTTGAGCTATCGCTGTCCTGAGTGCTCCCCGTGCTGTTCTGGGGACTCATGCTGCCTCCATGGGTCCAGGGCACATACTAGTGGCAAGAGAGGAAGATGAAGGATTAGCATGGGAGACCAGAGCACAGATATTTGGGGTAAGGAGAGAACGACTCTTCAGCAGAAGATTCATTGAGATTAGGAGCTGAGCCTGCACATGGCAGGGAGACCAGGAGAACCAGCACCTTTGTAAAGGAACACTGTGCAAGCCCGCTTACCTCTTCAGGGTATGGGATGTAGCCTGCATAGGCCAAAACGAAGGTGCAGAACTGGTTGAAATCCTCCACAGTTCTCCGCCGTTTCTGAAGTGGCTGCAACAAACATCACCGGTAGATTAAACTCCTGGGATATCCCAGCCCAGCCGATATCACAGCCGGCTCTGGCGGCAGCTCTGGACCACCCGGCAGTTTTAGAAGCACAGAATATCCATCCTTCCCGTAACGCTTCATCATCGGCCGAGGCAAATGAAGCCCTTCCCTTTAAACGCAGATCCCGGGCGGGGTGGTGGCGGGCGGAGGGAGGGAGGGCCGGACACACGCGACGACACCGTGACGACATGCCGGGACACCCGGAGCCCGGCAGCCGCTGGCGGAGCCTGAATCAGAGGCTGGGGGGCCCGGTGCCGGGATGTCCGCCCACAGGCGATGACTCCGGCATGGGGGACGCTCCCAGCGCAGCGCCCTGCGCGCTCGGGGCTCGGTCCCTCGGGGAGAGCCGTGGGAGGGCCGGGCGCCGCCGGCAGCACCAGCGCCCCCCGGGGCAGCCCCGCACCCCGCGGCTGATCGAGGGGCAGCCGGGGGCCGGGCCGCAACGCTCCCCCCGCGGCGGCGGCCGGG
>VZSR01000247.1:8327123-8419374 GCA_013398615.1 Brachypodius melanocephalos
CCCCCCACCCCCGCTCCCGAGGGCACCCCCGCAGCCCGCGGCGGCCCCGCAGCCCCGATGCCCAGCACGCAGCCGCCCCCCACCACGATCCGCTCCCCACTGCCCCGCTCACCTCCTCGGGCGCCGGGGACGCGGGGCTGGGCACGGGGCTGCTCCCCGCCGAGCACGGTCCGCCCCTGGGGCACGGCTCTGCCGGCTGCCCGCCGGCGCTCATGCCGGTGCCGGTGGCGGTGCCGGTAGCAGTCCCGGTGCCGGTAGCAGTCCCGGTGCGGTGCGGTGCCCGCCGCCGGTGGGAGCGAGGCTCGAGCGCCGCCCCGGCCGCAGGGGCGGGACCACCTGGTGGCGGGGAAGGCGGGGGCGGGGCCTCACTCCGACTGTCCCGGTGCGGGGGGGTGCCGGTGAGCGTCTGCCTCTCCCGGTACCGAACACTGGAGCGCAGCCGGGCTGGACTCGCCCGGACCCGCCGCCGCCTCCAACGGCAACGCCGAGGCACCGCCCACCGCCCGCGCGGGGTCGCGGCTCATGGAATGTTGGGGCTCGGGGGGAACACCGCGTTCGAACGGTCCCCGCGCGCCGGGGGCGGGGCGGCGCCCACCCCACCGGGGTGCTCCGTCCGACCTGGCCTGGAACAACTCCAGGGCTGGGGCATCCACAGCTGCTCTGGCCAACTTGTGACACTGCCTCTCCACACTTCCAGGGAAGAATTTCATCCTAGTATCCAATGTAAGTGTCCCCTCTCTCACTTTAAAGCCATCCCCCCTTCTCTCATCCCTATCCGCCTGTGTAAAAAGTCACTCCCTCTTTTTAAAACATGTCAACAGCAAAAGCCACCCCAGAATTCTCATTTTCTCGCTACTGGATGAGGTTGGACACCCCACAAGCAGATACATAGACAAGGCAGAGATGTTTAATGCCTTCTTCACTTCAGCTTTCAACACTACTGATAGGCTCTAGGGGTCCCTGAGCTGGAGGACCGTGGCTGTGAGAATGATAAACTCCCAGTCAATCCCAAACTTGTGCAGGATCTGCTGTTCCAGCTGAATCCCTTTATAGGGATGGTGTATGGGGCCTTATGGAATTCATCCAAGAGTACTCAACAGAGCTGGTGGATGTCATCATGAGACCTCTCTCTCAATGATTTTTGAACTGCCACGGGAATCTGAAGAGATCCCACTTGACTGGAAACTGGCAAACATTTTCCCAGTTTTCTGAAAGGGCAAGAGGGATGATCCTGGGTACTACAGGCCTGTCAGTCACATTTCAGTGCCCAGTAAAATTACGGAGATTATTCTGAGAGTTATGGAAAAACACCTGAAGGACAATGCAGGCATCAGTCACAGGCACCACAAGTTCCTGAGGGGAAAGCTTTGCTTGAAATTTCCTTTAAGGAGAAGGTCACGCAAGTAGTTGATCTAGGGAAGCCTTGACACAAAATCTGGAGTTCAGTAAAGTTTTCAATATTGTCTCTCCCAGGATTCTTGTGGACAGAATGGATGGATAAATATGTCATGCCATGGGTGAGCAGTAGGCTCACAGGTCACGTTATAGTGAATGGGGTGACATCAGACTGGTGACCAGTCACTAGTGGGGTTCTGTAAAGCTCAATTTTACGGCCAGTGATCTTCAAATCTTTATAAAGAACTTGGATGCAGGACTTGAAGACATACTGAGCTGCCAACATATCTGAAGTAAGGTATCTGTATCAACAAACCCTCCAGACCAGGCAGCCTGCAGTAGACACCAAACATGGCTGTCTTTGGCTGGTCCTGTCCTTGATTTTTATCCACAGGCTCTCAACCTGTTCATGGCTGTTATTCAGAGGCAGCTAGCTCTTCACTACCTGTCCCTTCCTTAGGAGAGTCCAACACCCCTGCCCCTCCTTCCCATCCTCTCTTCTGAAATCTTGTAGGCCTCCATTGCAGTGTTCCAGTTGTGTGATGCATCTGTCTCTTTGATAGCAATTATGTCAGTTCTTTAATTGTGCCATGGTTTCCAACTCCTCTTGCTTGTTGCCCATGCTGCACGCTTTGGTGTGGACACTTCATCTGGGGCCTTTTTGCCGTTTGGGAGGAGCCCTGCCTGATAATTCTTTTGAGATGATTTACAGCTATTACCCTGTTGCTTCCTAAGGTGTTGGTGTTTCCTAGTTCCTCTCTTGACACCCAGAAATATATCCCCATTCCCTGCTCAATGTAATTTAGAGCTCCACCCCCTTTCTCCTGCCCACACTCAGCCCATTTCCCCCTAAAACCACAACCAGATCCGGCACCCTCCAGAATTGATATCCAACCCCAGCCTTACACCAGCTCCATGCCCCTAAAGGTGCCTGTGGCCTCCCACTGCCCAGTGGGACACTGGCATGCTCCATCCAGGAGGTCCCAGCCTCACGTGCACCACAGAGCTGCTATTTAATTCAGAGAGAATCATCTGGAAAGCATCTCCCCCTCACCAGCCTTGTGCTTGCTTGGGGTAACAGGAGGACAATCCCCGTTCCCCCTCCAAACTCAAGCCCCACAGCCCCCCAAAGAAAGGAGAGCATTGCACCCACTGCTTCCTGGATTTATTTACACCACAACCTCTGTGTGGATGGGCAGAGAGGGATACCAGGCAGCCCACCCCAGGGCAGCCCACCCCCAGGCTGGTCAAAGGCAAGGCAGGAAGCGAGGCGGTACCGGCAGCAGCACAGGGAAAGGAGCAGGGAGCATGCCCAGGAGAACTGGGCTCTGGCTCCCTCGGCACTACAGACATAAGCAAGCCCCAGCACTGGGGGCTGGGGAAGAGGCAGGGGTCACTTTTAGCAGCAAATGCCTCGTTTCCCTCCAAGGCAGAAGGGAGGGCAGTGGCATGTGATGGAGCCAGACTAGTGCTCAGACAGTTAAACAAAAAAAAAAAAAAAAACAAAGAAAAAGGCAGAGGGTGAAGCGAAGAAACACAGAGAAGAGCTCTTCTGCCCTGCAGAGCATGGAGTTAAACTGAGGGTCAAGATGCTCTGCCTTCCCTCCTCTCGGCACAGCAGCAGCTCCAGGCACAGCCTTCTAACTGTGCCAGTGCCAGGCACAGCCCCGGACAGTGACAGAGCCCCTGGCCATGCACACCAGGCTCCTGCTCCCATGCTGTCCTTCCACCCGGCCCTGGGAGGGGACAGCAGCTCAGGTGGCAGTTTGATGGCATGGCTGACGGTCCATGTGGGCAGCAGCGTCCTCGGCGCTCTGCCAGGCACAGTTGGGATGGATGCCGAGGTGGCTGAGCTTTGCCCTCCAGCCCCTGGCGCAGTCCAGCTCCCACCTCCCTTATAGGAAACCCTCCTTCCGGAACTGCTCCTTCAGGATGTCTCTGTACTGGTCAAAGCCACCCTCGATGCGTGTCACGGTGGCGTTCTCACACACCCACAGCTCCTGGCACACCAGGCGGATGAAGCGTTCATCATGGGAGACCAGGATTATGCCACCCTGCCAATATACGAGGGGGAAAATTAGGAACTTGGGAGAACACCACCCAGGGCCCAGGACTGGTGACATGAAGATCTTGTGCCTCTGTCTAGCCTGTGCCCAGCACTTCAGGTTTCCATCTGCTCCAGGGAAAACTTCACAGTATTTTACTGGCAGGGAGCTCATCCCAGCCTTTCCTCCCTTCAGGGGGACAGACAGATCACCTGTGGAGGACCCACGTGCAGTAGTAACATATTTAATCTCCACTCTCAGAAGGCAAGTGTAAGCTTTGTTACTGGCTCTCCAGGTCTCCAACAACTTCAAAGATGGAGAATCCACACAAAGTCAGTTACAATGAAAAGGTGTCTGGGTAAGGCCCTGAGCAGCATCAGCTAAGCTTTTCTGTCACAGGAAAACTGCACCAACCAGAGCAAGAACCAGTGAGATCCAGATTGATCACAGTGGTATCTGGAGGCTGAGTCTTTAGAGATCAGGCATAAAACATGCCTAAGGAAGATTTGAGCAGCCCCAAGGCAGTGCTGGGAGCTGCACACAGCACATGAGAAGTCAGAGTGTAGGTGAGGATTGGACAAGGTGCTCTCTGAGCTGCTACTGCCTCTCTCAGCCATTCCTAGCCAAAGCCATCGAGTAAAGAAACCACCAGGATTGATGGCTAAGGCAGAAATGTGACTCATTTCCCACATTCTGTCCTAGACTTAAAGTCACTGCTGGTATTTCACCATCCACCTCTGGCTGAGATACCAAGTAACTTGAGCTGGAGGCTGCAGATGTTAGAAAAAGAAGAGGTATTGCTGGCAGAACCTTACCCGGAACTTATTCAGTGCCTTTGCCAGTGCCTCAATGGTCTCCATGTCCAGGTGATTTGTTGGCTCATCCAGGATGTAGAAGTTTGGACTACAAGAGAATACAGCTCTGAGGATGGACTGAAACAGGCTCAGGCTGGGTCTGCACCCTGACTGCTGCTTTAGCTGCTTAGAGCCACAGCCACTGCCATGTGCCTGGCCCTGGGATTGGCACTGCCCAGTCCCAGGGACACCTCTTAGCCCTGTGAGCCCAAAGCAGTGGGAGAAAACCACCTGCCTCTTTCCACACAGTCTCCCCAAGGTGACACCTCCCCCTCCATAAAAACCTCCAAGGACAAGGCTTCTGTGGGGTAGCAGAAAGCCCCTGGATGCCTGCCTCCCTCCTGGTGAAGCAAGCTCCAGGGATGAAACCACAAAAAAATTAACAGCATTTGGGAGATTACCAGGGCATAGTCATCTGGGCAAAGGCCACACGACTCTTCTGACCTCCAGACAGGCTGGCCACGGGACGCACGGCCAGCTCTCCGGAGATGCCGTAGCTCCCCAGCTGATGCCGGTACTGCTCCTCTGTCTTCCCTGTAGGATCATGTCACAACACAGCTATGGCACACCTGGTGTGACACACAGCCACAGCAAACAGGAGTTCGGCAACACTTCTAGGCAATTCTCTCCCATGCAGGGGGTTTGCAAGGAAAACCTGACTGACACAATCAGGACAGGTGCTGCAGGGCCACTGACTGACACCAAGTGATGCTACTCCCAAGTCCCTGTCACCATGTCAAGTAACAGAGAAGGGAACCAGAGGTTTTGGAAACTGGGAAAGGGGAATCGAATGCTCATCCTATGAGCAGGAAAGCAGCTCATCTGCCCCAAAAACTTGGCACCAGCCTGAGATCTGCAGACTACCAGCTACCCCGCTTCTCATGGCTGATGACCTGAATTCGGCTGGATGAGTGGAGTTACCCCAGTGCTGGCAGTGACTCTTAAGCACTGGTAGGACAGAGCTTTCTGCCCAGGACCATGGACAAATCAATGCTCCTCCATGCACAGCAAAGGAGACCTCTGGGATCAACAAAAAACTCACCTGGGAACTTTCTTGCCAGTAACTCTACAGCACTGATGTTCAAGTCTAGTTGATCCACATGGTGCTGGCTGAAATAACCGATCTTTAGGTTTCTGCAGAATGAGAAGAGGAACTGGGAGCTGGTACCAGACCCTATAACCACAGCATTCATAGCTGCAGTGCCATAAAGGGGTATATGTTGTGGGTGTGCTGGACTCATCCCCATTGTTCAAGCAGCCACTGCTCCAAAGCACAGTCCAGGAGCTCCCCAGCTGCACCATTCCTCCCAGTTCCCCAGTCCTTCCAACCAGGTACCTGTGAGCATGTCTGATCCCTCTGACTGGTGCCAGCTCCCCCAATAAGATCTTTAGCATGGTTGACTTGCCAGCTCCGTTTTCCCCAACCTAGAGAAGCAGCAGCAGCATTGGAGAATGTGAAATCCATGAAGGCACTTGGGAGACAGGGGCAGTGATCAGGGTATTTCAGTTCTTGCAGATGATGAGGGGGAGCAGGATAGAGTATAAATGGTGACTTCAGCTACCAGGAAGCCGCATTTCTATCACTGACAAGCAGCACTGGCAGCGCCAGCTGTTCCCAACCCTCAAGCCTAAGGATTACCCAGTCCCAGCCTCATCTGTGAGCACAGTGTCTGCTGCCCCATCCAATGTAGCAGGGCCCCCACTACACGCTGCTGGCATCTAACAGGAGTTGTATATGGATCTAGTCTCTTCTCCAAAGTACCCAGTGAAAGGATGAAATCACAAACTCTAAATGGTATTAAGAAAAATGTTCCAGTGTTCCTCAAAATGAGGATGATCAAATGCTGTCATGGGACCCAAAAGAATGGAAGAAATAGTCCTCCCTGGAAAGCATCTGGCATTCAACTGGACAAGGACCTGAGCAACCTATAATCAAAGCTATCCCTGCTTTGAACAGGGTCCTCCCAAGGTCCCTCACAGCTTCCATTATTCTGCAATCCCACATACCACACAGATGCGGGACTCCAGGTCGGCAGAGACAGAGAGGGAATGAAAGATGTAGTGACTTGGCTCATAATAGAAGTCTACTTCATCCAGCTGCAGGACGGGGGGGGAGAACTTCTCAAAGCCATCGGGGAACCTAAGAAGGCAGGAAGAGGTAAGAGATGGCCAGGAACTTCAGAGACTTCCAACCACCCAGAACAACTTCTGTAGCCCTCCAAGTGACAAGAAGGGGTCCTACCATGCAGGGCCTCAGGGAAGGACACTCACAAGAAGGCAACAAAGACAAAGAAAGCAACCCAGCCTGAACAAGGGGACCTCTCTGGTCTCCCTGTCAAAGTAAAACTGGCCCACATGAAGGGGTGGTTGCCCCAGCTGGGACAGGACCATGGAGAAGCTCGTGTCTGAAATGGAGCCAGGTGCCCTCCAAACAATGGCTCAGGGGACACTCACCTGATGATCACCTCAGATTCCTTGTCCACAGGCTTCAACGCTGGCCTGCAATAAGAGGAGACATATAACCAAAGTGCTCTGCACTGTAGATCTGCTCCCACATCAGAAGCCCAGGCAGGGTCTTTAGCTCTGTGACACCTCATCCTAACCAAAGCCTCTGGACCAGAGACAGGCACTCAAAAAGCCCAAACCACTGTGTCTGCCACATACCCTGGGAACCTCCATTTCTTTCCATGAGCACTGCCCCTTTCCCACCTCCAGAGAGAAGCAGGATAGGCACTCACAGCTTCTCCAACAGCTTCAGCTTGCTCTGCACTTGGGACGCCCGGTTGGCATTGTAGCGAAAGCGGTCAATGAAAACCTGTGAGATGAAAAAGCATCAGAGAGAGCCTCAAGTCCCCTTCAGCACCAGCTGCCCTGCTCCACTGCCAAACCTACAGCAACACAACCACTAAGGCAGAGAGAAAGGGACAAGGCTGGGAGAAGAATGCCCCAGCTCCACTGGCTTCTCCCAGTACCTGGATGTGCTCGCGGTACTGCTGCTGGGCTTCGTACTCTCGCTGCTGGTTCTTCAGGCGCTCCTCCTTGGTCTTGATGAAGTTCTCAAAGTCTCCACGGTACATGTCCAGCCGCTGCGAGTGCAGGTGGATGATGTCTGTGGCCACCGCATTCAGGAAGTTCCTGTCGTGGGACACCACGAGGATGGTCGACTGCCAGGTCTGGAGACAGCAAGAGGGAGGCCTGAGCACCATCAAGCCAGAGCACAGGGGTTGGTCCCACCAAGCAGGGAGGTGAGGACATCTACCTCCCTCACCCTTTCTCTGTATCAAGGCCTTCTGCCAGCCCCCTACCTGTAGGTAGCTCTCCAGCCACAAAATTGCCCTCACATCCAGCATGTTCGTTGGCTCTGAGAGAAGGGGAAAAGGAACTCAGGTCAGGAGCGATGGGGATGGCTGGATTATATTTTTTTCCCATAGGAAAGCCTAGTGATCTGCATCGGGGAGGAAAGAGCCTGCGTGGAGACCTTCTCTGCCCAGCTCAGGGGACTCATGTGTAGGGTGTGATGTGGTGTGTGCACAGGGGCTGAGGCTCAGGCAGGGATGCTCCCCCCACACCACAGCTATATCCAGACTCTGGTGCCTCACAGCAGCATCTCACCCAGATTCCCTACCCAACCTGGACATGCTCTGCCCCAGCACAGACTGGCAGCCAGGGTGCATTCCAGGGACTGGCAAGGGAAAGGGAACAAAACTTGGGGCAGGATGACATGCAGACTACGTGGCTGGAGCACAGGGCAAGGCTCTGCTGAGCACAGTGAGAGCTGCTGCCCAGGCAGATTTCCCCATGCCCCTGCTGCCAACCATGCTGCCAGGCCAGCCTGTTTTGAGCAGTGCTATTTTGAGCAGGCAGATAAAGGCCATGGCATGTTCCCAACCCCAGGAAGGGCACAGGCAGGCACAGCAGTGTCAGAGGGGGACTCACAGTATCAACTTACCATCCAGCAGAAGGAGATCTGGCCTGGGGAAAACAAGACATGAGTATCAGAAGCAGGGTCAGTGCAGAGTGTCTAATCATACACACAAAGCTGCAGTGCCTCCAAGGCCCCCTACCCCTAGAGCCTGGGTTGAGAGGATCCCCAGGCAGCACCCCTGCACCTCACAGCATGGACAACAAGGAGGCTTAACCCCATAGCATGAAGGACACCAACCTGGCAAACAGGGCTCTGGCTAAGGCCAGTCTCATTCTCCAGCCTCCAGAAAACTCTCTGAGGAGGGAAGATGCAGAAAGGGGTTACTGTTCAACACAGAACCACTCTGTGTTTGCCTGCCTGCACAATCCCTGCTCTGCCATGGCTCTTTTGGCTCTGCTGTCACCCAGAAGCAACTTGTGCCAGCAGAGATTTCAGGCACAGCACAAGATCTGCAGTCCAGCAGCAAGGTGGCAGGAGATCATAGGCACCCCCAGGGCAGGAGACCACACTGGATGGGTGAGAATAGACCCTTGCTCTTCCTTATAGCCACAGCAGTGCCTGGGGGCTCAATTGGAACATCTCCCCAGCCCCATCACTGCCTCAGTGCCCAAAGTTTGGAAACTTACTTGGTTGTCTGTTGTTGCATCTTTGCATTAAAGCCCAGCCCAGCAAGAATGACAGACGCCCTGGGGAAAAGGGGAGAGAACTGGAATCCAGCTACAGCATCCAATGGCAGAGCACAGTCCGAGGTCTCAGACTCACGACCACCAAGGGAACTCTGCCACATATTTTAAAGCCATTCTTGTGCAGGAAAACTTCCCTGCACACCCAAGAGAAGCACTTGGCTAGGAAATGCAGCCCAGCAGGGCACAGCATCCACATGAAGTCCCAGGAGATTTGCAAAGAGTTTTCATCTCTTTGGCCAGGAAGAGAGTCACACCACCACTACCATCCCAAAAATGCTCCCCAAGCACCAGGAACCTAGGGAGGTTGGAAAGCAGCAGCAGGAGCAGCAATGTAAGCCATTTGGGGGAAAAAAATCCCTCCAGCTTCAGCAGAAAGCTCAACTACTCCTAAACCAGCAGAGCTGTGACAGAGAAGAGACAAGAAGAATAGCAGGGAAAACCCCATCCCCACACGCTGGATCCCAGGGCTGCAGCATCACCCTTCCATACCCCAAACCACTGCTCAGCCCTGGCCATGCCAACACACAGTGGTGCTCACAGGGCTGTCTCACCTTGCTGGGGCCTTGTCTGCCTCAATCTCCTCCAGCTTAGCGTAGATCTCCGATAGTCTGACACCTTCTGTCCCTTCTCCCCTAGGGCAGGAAAAGGAGGAGGGTGTGAGACTCACTCTCAGGGTTTGAGAGCTGGGGGAGACTGATCTCCCCAGGTAGGACTAAAGTGGGGAAGATACAGCCCACCCCTGCCAGAGCCTTTCTTTGGAAGGGAGAGACCTCAGAATGTGACCTCATGGTCAAGAGGCCACAGAAGGGCTGGAAATCCAGGGGACCACCTCACCTGCCAGCACTGATCTTGGCTGTCAGGTCCCTCTCCTCCCGCAGCAGGCTCTCACGAGTGGTGTCACACTCCAGCACACTCTGCAGCGCCGGTGTCTCATCCCCTGCCACCTCCTGCTCCACGTGCAGGATGCTGATGTGTGAGGGGATGCGCAGGCTCTGGCTGGCAATCATCTTCAGCAGCGTGGTCTTCCCCAGCCCGTTCCTGCCCACCAGCCCGTAGCGCCGTCCAAAAGCCAGGTTCAAGTCTGCTCCTGTCAGCAGGACACTGAAGCAAGGGAACAGTCAGGTCTCTGGTCAGACTGTCCCATGAAGAAGAGATAACTGACAGCCACCTGCTCCTGGTGTATTTCAGGCTGTGCTGTAGCCAAGCAAATTTCAGAGGCTTCTCCTTCCCAAAGCCAACAAGGTCAGTGCCCACCTTGCTTCCTGATCTTTGCCACATCCTGTGTAATTTCTCAACTGCTCTCTACTCCAGTCTCAATCCCCCGTGGTCCAAAATCCCAGCCAGGGTGTGTCCCATACCCCCAGTGCACTCACCGCTCACCGAAGGACACGTCGAAGTTCTCGATGCGCACATCATAGGACTTGTTCTTGCCTGATGATTCCATGCGAGTCTCCTTCTTGCTGGAAGCTTGGCTGGCAGACGCCTCCTCAAGGACTCTGTGGACAGGCAGAACACAGAGAGGGGGCTCAACAGGAAAGCTCTGCTACAGCCAGATCCCAGCCACGCTCAGCAGAGCAGAGATGTTCAAAGTGCCCTGCATACTCACACAGGGCCAGATGACTTCAGGGAATCCCGCTCTAGCCTCTTGTCCTGCTTGGCTTTCAGCCTGGCTTCCGCCTTCTCCAGTTTCTTGGCATTTACCATCTGGGACACAGGACAGAGTTTGAAGAAGAGAGAGCATCTTCAGCAAAACCCCCAAAAGCCCAGCTCTGAGAGAAAAAAGATCAATCAACCTCTCAAGCCTGGAAGAGAGGGAGGGAGGAAGGACAGGGAAACTGGGACAGATTCAAGCATATTTTGAGGAGGCTAATCAGGCCAGGAAGCTACCTCAGGAATGAAGTCCTAAATCAACAGCTCATACAAAAGTTTTGCCTCAGCAAGGCAGAGGTTTTGGCTGACCCTATCATACCGTCGGTTTCTGTAGTTCCAAAGACCTGGATCAGCCAAGTCACTTCAATGGCAGCAACCTGCCACCCCAGTGCCTCTTCTGGTATACTCTGCACGTACCCTTGAGGTGCACCATGAGGTGTTTCCCTTCCCAACACATTAAACGTTAGCCAGTTTAGAACAAACTCTTCTTGAGCAGGGGATCAGAGACAAAAAACATTTAATTAACCCTGAAGACAAGAAGGCGCCAAGTGTTTTAACCTGGCTTCTGGTCTTGGCCAGGCTTTCAGCCCACTCCAGTTTATTCCTGCACAGAGTCAAATATTTGTGGTTGACCAAGGATACTCCTAGATATTTCTAGGCAACTCTGCAGGCACCAGAGCACGTTACAGACCTGCATGCCAGACTGAAGAGTGTCTTGTTACTAGAGTTGTGACCCCACACCTACAGACAGAGTCACTCTGTAAACTGTACTCAGCTTTCTGAATCTCCTAGTAAGACATGTCCTCCAAAGTTTGACAGGCCTCCCAAGGCCTTCTTTGAATCATCTCCAACTTTTCCAAAGATCCTTTTCTGAGTTGCAGACACGAGAGCTGGAAAGTGAATCCAGCCGTAACAACTCTAGTGCCAAAATCAGCCAAAGCTGCCAGTTTTTGCTTAAGACTCCCATTAAGACGTGTGGGAATCATGTTAGGTCTCAGCCTCCAAGTGAAGGGTTCTCATCCTCAATACATTAACCCATGGAAAGGGAGCTCTGTGAGTGACCTGGCAAAGACCCTGCCCACATTGCACAGCTACTGCCATCCTTGCTTTGGGGATGTACAACTGCACCTCACCCACAGTCAGACTTTGGCATATCCAACACAGACAGCAAACCAGGCTGTTCCTGAGCAGCTACACATTGCATCAATACCGATGCCCCAATTTCTTCAGGTCATGGAGTGGAACTACTTCCAAACTTCTCTGCTCTCAATCTTATTTCTCAAACCTCAACAATCTACAGCCGGCTCTAGAGCTGAGCTTACAACGTCCTTGCAGTGGTTCTCTGTTAACTTCCCACCTATAACACCCCACCTTGCTGCCATTACCCAGGCCTTTACCCCTCACTGAATATTAAGATGTCATCCAGTGACATCATGTTTTCTCCATCAATGGCCTTGCTGTAGGAGTCATAGGTCCTACAGCAAAAGTCAGAGTTCACTAGAAATTACAGCAAAACAGATCTTGTCAGATTAGTAAGCCGCTAATTCATGTGGAGCCTCTTCGCCAGACCAAAGTCAAGAGCTTTTCAAATGACAGAGAGCCTGACAAGGAGAAGCAGTACTCCCTGCAGCTATACAGGTAACCAGGATGCTGCCTGCCTTGGCTGCTCTCCAAGAGCAACCTGGACTGGAGCAGGGCAGGGCAGGGCACCTGCAGCCCCACGTGTCAGCTGCTCCCCAAGGAAGGGCACAGCCCTCACTCACCGAGGTCTGGCCTCTCTTCAGCAACAGCCCCGGCAGCAGATCTGCACTGGTGTCGCCTGCAATGAGACAGTGGGGTTGGGGCTGGTGAGCACGTGTGGCAGTGTTCAAAGCCCTGCCTTAATGACCACCCGTGCCCAGACATGACTGAGCCCTCCCCCGATAGGATGAAGGGACCAAAGGGCGTCTCTCCACCTCCACCTTCACTCCAGCTTATCCCGCAGGCACTGCTGCCCACAGCTCAGCAGCAGAATGGGAAACAGATGTGTGCCTGTGAAGGAGAGCTTGAGCCCCACCTCCCCAAGGTCAGGTGAGCACATCCAATGCCCCGAGCCCTTCCGAGCTCCAGGACCCCGATGGTAGGACGTGAGCCACCGGCATCACTCACCATATCCATCAGTGATCTGGGAAAGCTGGATGGGGGCATCCAGCAACACCTGGCTGCAGCGTTGGGCTTGGCCCTCGTCCCTACGGAGAGGAGGAGGAGGGTGAGGTGCGTGAGTGGGGTGAGGGGGTGCGAGGGGACGCCGGGTGCCCTTACAGCTGCAAGGTGTTGAAGAGGCGCTGGCAGATCTCCCTGATGGCGCCGTCGTCCTTGGTGTCCTGCGACACCTCCCGCAGCAGTTCGCCCACCGCCTCCTCCAGCTCGTCCACCGACTCGAAGTCCGCTCCGCTGCCGTGCAGGATCCCTGCGGGCACACGGCGCCGGCGATGCACACCCCGCCGCTGTGGCGACAGGTGGCACCCTCCCGGTGCCCCTACCCCACCCCTCCCTGGCCGTCTGTCGCGATTCGGGGGCTGCCGCCTGTCGCCACAGCGGGGAGGTGTCGCGACATGCGGCGTCACGAGAGGCCGAGCCACAGCGGGCAAGGGGGAGCCGCTCACCCGTCACGTAAGCGAATAGCTCGCCGTCCAAGTCGGGGAACTCGGAGCGGAGAATGTCAGCGCAGGACGCCATGGCGGGGCGAGCCCGCCCCGCGGAGCCGCCGCCGCCGCTCGAAGCCGGAAGGGACGGCGGGCGCTGCCGGGAAGGAGGTGGGCGGCCGCCATGGCGCGAGGGCCGCCGGGAGATGTAGTCCGGGCCCGACTACGCATGCGCGTTTATCGGGCCGGGAGTGGGGGGTCCCGGTGCCACGTGCCGGGACAGCGGCACCGGGAACGATCGGAGCGATCGGGACGAGACCAAAACCCGCTCAGCCCCTGCTTGTCCTGTCGCCTAGGGAAAGAGGCTTTGGGAGGATTTGCAATTTTGTTCCTCTCTCTTTTAAAAACAGAGCTACTTCTTTTAAACCAGTCAAGACACTGCAGGTTGGGACACTGCAAGTTGGGTTTGAATTTTTTCATCCACCGATGGAAAACGACCACTAGAACATGCTCACCTGCTCACAGACTGAAGGCAGAGGGGCTGAGCCAAGAGCCAGGTTCAGCTGCTCAGCAGTTGTTGGTTCCCTCAGCTACCTTGCATAGCACCCACATTGGCCCCCAACACCAAAAGCCAAGTTAAAAGGGGAAATAGTTTTTGAGTTTTTTTTTCAAGCACGCACAAGGAGAGATGACCAAGATTCTATTAAGTGTGGCTGGGGCACAGGAGCCTGACTTACAGCAGGCTGGGACACACTCCACCAAGTTCAGTTCATCCCAGCTGCAGCCCCAAGGAAAGTCCAGAGCATCCTCCTTTCTCCAGGGAGCTGCAGCACTGGCACAGCTGGAAACAAAAGCATCACTTGTCCTTTTCACCTACTACCCCCAAGCACCCCAGGGCTGGGGAAGCAGCACAAGCAAGTCCCAAGACATTGTGGCACAGGCCCAGGGCACAGCCCAGGCTCTTGCAGCACCAGTCCCAAACAGCAGCGCAGGCAGCCTTCTCCATTCTACATACTTTATTAGATTCAGAGCTGGACAAATCACAGTGTACAAAATGGAGACCACACTACCAGAAGCAGGATTGTGGGTTGCAGCAGCATTCCTATGGCCCAGAAGCATTTGGTAGAACCATGGAGAGGGTAGGCTGGATCAGGGGGCTCTTAGTGCCAACTGCATTTGAGATTCCCCAAGAACAGACCCTGTTCACACCCTGACAGAGCTCAGCTGACCCACACTCCCTGGGACAGTTGGGGCCATGTCTCTAATTTGTTTGGAAAGGACAGACTGGCTCAAGCCAGCAGTGGGTAGGGGTAAATGCTCCAAGGACCTGAAATGCTGTGCCACCCACATACACACCAGCAAGAGCCTAAACCCTCATCCTTTTGGTCACAAACCTTCCCACGGCAGGACTCTATACTGACAACTTTGCAAGAAATAAGGTGGTGGTGAGATCTGGTGAGCCCACCATCTCCTGTGGTGGGGGCCCAACAAACTCACCACCCCAGACATCTCAGACTGGTCAGCAACATCTACCACAACAGCAATAGCTAGTACAGAAGCCAGGGTAACTTCAACTCAGATTTGTCCAGTCTATGTTTAGGTCTATTCTACGAGTACATATGCACAAGAACTTCAAAAATACTAGGATATGATGCAAGTAGTGAGACACCAACAGAAGAGGAGTTTAATGGTGGACGTTCCCTAGAAAGATCACAAGAGGATGGGAGTTAGACTAGCCCTTGCCCACCCTGGGACGGGGAGCAGGAGGCTGACTGCACCCCTGCACACGACTGGGTTCTGAACTTCATCTGCAGCGTGGGTGGTAACTGAAGATGGGCAGGCAAGTCTGCTCCCAGGGTGAGCCACAGGGTCTTTCAATCTGCGTCGAGGGGCCAGGCAGACATCTCTGAATGTAGCTGAAGACCGAGGAGAGGCAGAGCATGGCTTGGAGAAGAGGGAGCCTGCCAGCCTGCTGGGGCTAGCATCTGGTCTCATAGATCCCACTCCTGCCGATGTACCTCACCCATTTTATCACATCGTGGTCACTGTAGTTCAGCTTTGGCTCAAAGACTTTCAGGTAGCGCACCTTCAGCCCAGAGGGTGCAAATGGGACCTATTGGGAGAAGGAAAGGCAACAGAGAGCATTGGAATGGGATATGGAGTGAGGATGCTCTCCATACACAAATGCCAGAGGACTCCAGGGCAATGCATCTAGAAATGGACATCAAGAGCCACTGTCCCCTTCCTTAATCCCTGCATGCATGGTGCCAGACTCCTGTGGCTCTAAGGGCAATTCTCTTCCATGAGCTTTGCCATCTGGCTGACCTCACCTGTCAGCTTGTCACAGGGAATGCTCAAACCTGGATAACTCCCAAGAGGAACTGACAAAGCTTCTCCAAGGTTGAGTGCTTCCTGAAAGGCAGACAGGTACTTACCTCAAAGTTCATGGAGATGGGAGGCCGAGCCCACTTCTTCTTGTCATTAGTGGGCAGCAGTTCAATCTCTGCACTGATCTGGGATTCCTTCATTCCAGCCATACGTTTTATTCTATTGGAGAAAGCCCAGAAGTGAGAAGGTGCCAGAGTTTATGCTCCCTTTCACTACATTATCTCAGAGCAGAGAGGAGCACTAGTCTCAACATGCTCACTTACTTCCAGACAATGGCATTCTCACTGGCCTTGTATTTCGCCTTCCCTTTCATGCAGATGACTTGCACTCCACTGGTATTGAGAGGCGTTGGGATCCGGACCTGGAAGGCACAGTCTGGTAAGTAGGGGCAAGGAGATTGCAGCCTGGGCACTCTGGGCAGTCTCAGATGGTCTGTCCTGGACCCCTTCAGCCTTTTCTCTCCCAGCTCAGTGCCCAGAGAACACCAGCTATCACAAGGCATCCTAGGCTAGTTCTCCAGTTTGTTGAAGTACAGGTTCACAGTTCCATAATACACAAAAGTCAGTAAGGAACAGGGCAGAGATCTCCATGCTGCAGGAACTCCGGCTAATCTTAGGAAGATGAGCTCAGGAAAGATGCCAGGCATTGCAGCAGGCTCTAGACAGCCCAGCCTTGCAGCAGTATGCCTTCTCAGATGGGGACTAAGCTGCAAAGCCACCCATAACCTGTCTTACACAGCTTACAGCCTGGTACCTGTCTGACATACCATCAGATCATGCAGACAGAAGAACATGAAATTTTCACAGTGGCTGAGAAATTAGGCAGAATGAGACCCCTGCCAAGGTGGCTGTGCAAATGGAAACAGCTTTCACCTCCCTACTCTACAGCAGCTCCCTCCCACAGCACAGCAGCACCACACATCTGAGTTCACGTTTTTTAGCCCTGTTCAAGACTGAAGACTCATCTGTGAGGACTCCACCACAATGGACGTAAACTAGAGGCATGATTTCCAGACACAAGATACCACAGTTTTTTCTCTCTTACCTCTATCTTCTGAGCCAGCAAAGAAGGTTTGAAATTTGATTTGATCACCACTTTCACTTCCAGCTTGGTCCGGCCCACCTCCCGCACCAGTGGGATCACACGGAAGGGAAGGATGATGTCCTTCGTGGTTCGGTATCTGCAGGGATGGAAGCTACAGTGAACTCTGAGGAGGAGTTAACTCCCTTATGCCTCAAACTGTATCACCCTCCTAAAGAGATAGCCTCTGAATATAGCAAACAGCTTAGAAACATCAGCCAGAAAAGGAAACATCCCAGGAGGAAACAGTAGTTAAGATCTGTGCTGCCGTAGGGCAGCAATGGTTTCTTGTGTCTGAAGTTTTATATCTGGCTCCTGCCAATAGCCTTGTTCAAGGACACCAGTGTTAAACACTAAAAACAACAGACACAGCAAGCTCAAAAGCAAGAAAACCCACATCCAACGCTATGGTTGTGGCAAAGAAAACTAAACGCAGCTGGGCTTCCACACTTGTAACAGATGGATTTGTGGGACACCCTACAGATTCTGCTCTGAAAAGGTGGTGCTAAATGTGTATTTTTTAAGTGCTCAAGAGCTGCAAGTCTGCCTTGGAGCAGCAACACTACAGTAGCAGCAAACAGATGCCAACACCAGCCTGTTCACCCCCCACCCACAGTACCTCATGAGCTCAAATTCTCCATCTGGTGGAATGAAGCTGATGCTCCTCTCAGAATCAAACTTGCTGAGCCTCACACACTGGTGGAAAGTGCAGTCATCAATGGCAATTGACTGTTTGCCGCTAAAAACACAAAACACAATTAGAGAAGCACAAGCTGCAGCTCTGACATCTCAATGCAGTTAGAATCTGTCCAGGCAGAAACTACTCTACAGAGCATGTTGCCATCGCAGATGTCCAGGAAATGGGGAGGCAGGGAAAGATTTAGGGGTTCAGCAGCCTCTTGGCTCAGACTTTCCTTGTTTTACCACCACAAAAAACGTATTTCAGGAAGCTTGTTTGAAAGAATTTTCTCCCTCCTCTCCCCAAAGAGGAGAGAACTTAGAAGAGTACCCTTCTGTCACAGCCAGCAACACAATGCTTGGGTCTGCCTTCCAGCAGCACTCAGTACTGCAAAGGCAACTCTGCCAGCCCAAGTCTTCTCACAGCACAGTTCAAAGGAGAGAAAACACTTTCCTGCCCACAAAGCTATCCCACTGCCACACAGCCAGGAAATGCCAGGTTCAGAGTCTTCCTGTTCAGAAATCTCTTCACATCTGTTCATTTCCACACTTACAGCAGGTGGTTTGATTCTGAACCAAATCGCCAAAACCACGACATTTTGACATACAAGTCTGTATCTCTCCTAAAAATCTGAAGAGTTACCACCTGTCCATGTAGGTGCACCAGCCTAACCTGCCAGCACTGAACTTGTGCCAGTACTAATTCCTGAGAATACAGGCCCTAGGCCAGCCAAATCTCCTGAGCTACTGAGAGAGACCAGAAGGCAGGAGCAACAGAAGAGGCAGCTGTGTTAAGAAGGTGCATCAGTATATCACTATGATATCTAGGCTGCCTCAGCTGCTGGAAGCAACAGGACAACCATGCCAATACGCTAAGATAGCGTGAGAACTACAGCAGGTTTACCTGTCCTAGGAACCACTACCTACACAAAGGGGAAGCAGACTGACCTCAGGTTGACTGGCTGTCTAGATACACAACCACCAACAGTGTGGTTTGTACTTCCAGTCTTTCCTAATCTGTTGCCCAGATGACAACCAACTCATTTCTATTTCTTTGGAAAACAGCTGGGAAAGCCCTCTGCCTAGGACTGCCCCAGGTCTCAGGCAGCATTACTCAGGGTTGGCATTGCCACAAGTTTAATCCCAAAAAGCAACTGACAGCAGTGGTCCTTTTTGGTCACTTCGTAACTAAATGCTTCTGGAGAGTAACATCTCCAAGCTGGAGATGCCCACTGGATAATCACAGCTAGCAAGAACCACCTGCCAGGAATCCCTGTTCATCTTACTTCTGTAACTCAAAAAAACAGCATATTTACTGGCAAAGGCGGTTGGCACAGAAGCTTTGGGACAGTGTACTGACTCTTCAAGGCCTGTACAGTTGATATTTTCACTAGAGTAAATCCTCACTGGGCCCATCAGCCATTCCAGGCTCATCTGTTTTAGTAGCTCAATTCAGGTACAGGAAAGATGGGTTAAAGGTGACAGCAAAGCGATAGCTCTTGGCTTGGTTCTGAGAGAAAAGGCAAATAGCAGCTCAGTTCCATTTACAGGAACCACCATGGAAAGTGTCTGAGATCCAGGTTACATGCACAAGTCACACAAAGCAAGAGACAGGGCAAGAGCAGAGTGCACACAAAGCTGAAGCAGATTATCTACCTTCCCAATTCACTGGGGGTCAGCAAAAAAACAGAAACAAAAACAAAACAAAAAACCAAGAGAAATACAGATGAGTTGCAAATGGTTAGTGAGACAGAAGTGGCAGTCCCATCGCTTTTATCTCTTCATCCCAAGCAGGAAAGCTGGAGAAGGCATTAAGAGCTGGTTTTAGCTTCGATGTGGGAATTCACTGAGGTGCAGCTGGGAGGGAGGGTAGCTGGGCTCTCAGAAAGGATGTGCCTCCTACTCACACAGCCACTGATCACCTGTAATCAGCAGCAGAGGCTTCCCCAGTCTTCGTTCTACTTTGTGGGAACAGTCCAGCTAAAGCAAGGCACAGGGATTCTTTCACTATTTCTTGGGAGCACTGCTACTGCTTTTATGATTAAGAGTCTCTGCACTGAGCAAAACTGCTAGAGATACATATTCTAGGAAAATCCATCTTGGGGAAGTGTTTTCAGGTGCAAGAACTCTACATTTAAAACTATGTTTGAATCTTAATACTTTAAAAGCTGTAGAGAAGCCCTCTGTATTAAGGCTCTCAGGCTGGTAGCTTGCATGACAACTGATCTACCCAAAGTTGGCAGTACCACCTGAGGGGAAGAAAAAACCCCACCTTTTTGTCTGTCAGATCAGAAAAGCTATTAAGGGCTGCCCTTTCCTAAGAGTCCCTGGTGGCAAGTGGTCACCAGGTCCAAACCTCTTACCTTTTCCCCGTTTCATCTGCAGTCCCTTTGCCCTGTTTTTCAATGACAATCTTGTCATTCATGCCAAACTTGCACTCTGGCATTCCACTCAGGTAACTCTTCATCACCACTCTACCAGAGACATGGGCACTCAAAACCTGACCTGGTTAGAGAAGATCAGAGTTCAGAACACTCACAAGAGTAACCACTCACAAACCCTGAGGAGGAGAAGGATGCCAGCTCAACACCTCCTACTTACCCTGTGGGGACATTAAGAGATTCACACTCTCCAGCACATCAAGAAAGAGTTCATTGCGACGGTATTTGATTCCTTCACGTCTCCATCCAATCTGTCCAGTCACTTGGCTGGTGATCTGGGACTGCTCTTCCTTGGTCTGAAGAGAAGAAATGATATCTCAGACATAAATAAATTCCTCTAAATAAATTCAAAGATGGAGAAACCTTGCTCTGAATTTAAGAGCAAACACTTGCCATTTATTACACATAAATGTTCTTGTCACTCAGATATGGGTGCTCTCACACCTCACATGATTTGGTCATTTCCTCCTCAGAACATCAAATTCTATCCCTAACCAAGAACTGGCCATAGCAACACCAGGGAACGTTGTTCTGTTTTGTCAGCAAGTCCATTAGGCTACCTCTTAGTGCAGGGAGGCATGGGCTCCACCAATGGCATTCAAATCATGTCACAGACTGTCACATCAATCTATATTAAGCAGAGAAGCTTAACAGGGATTGATGTAGCAGTTCACACCCTTATCCAACATGAAACCCCAGGGCCACAAGAGAGGTAATTCCCAAGGCCTGTTTCTTAATAACTGAAGTCATAAGAGTTACATAGCAACACTAACCCAAAATGCATCTAACAGCACCCAGGCTCTAAGCCTCTGAAAAGCACCAAGGATTGTACTGAGAGGCACAGAGAGGTTTCCTACCTGATGCTAGATGTGGGTCCAGTCACACGCAGAAATTCAAGAAGGAGGTGTATAACAGCAAGTGCAGTGTAGACAGGGTTAACAGGCAAGCAGGTCAATAGCAAGAGAAGGGAGGAAGGGAGAAAGAGGCAGATTAGGCTTAAAGCTACCTGAGGACAGGAAAAAAGCAGGTCAGCTGTTTGTTAATTAGGTAGCTAATTAGCACAAACAAGATGAGGGGTTTTGACCTTTAGCTCACTGCAGGAAACCTAGCACTCCAAGCAGTGAAATGAATTTTCAGATTTGGCCCATTATTGACAATCCAAACACAAGGTGGAGCAGAGGGAGAGACCCCTCCCAATAATGTTTCTATGCAGAGCAGACTCATGCAGGTGTACCTAATGCAAATTCTGGATGTCTACCATGTCACAGATGCTCAAGAGTATGGGACCAGGCACTTTGGATCCTGTGTAAAGTGTTAAATCCTGTGTAAAATCCTTGTTAATTCTGCTCTTCCACCACAACAACTGCACAAGACACAAGCGGGTTCTCCCACAGCAGCCTTGCAGTAGCCCCACAGGGTGGCAGTACATGATCTTAGCTCCACACATGTTCTTGCCAGACATGGTCAGTTCCTGAGCAAGCACAGCCACTGTCATACTGTCTAAAAGACAGAGTTTTGTATTCCCCTCAGAACTGCCTAGGGAAGTGCTCAATACAGTAGACAAAGTACTTCTCTTGTCGGTCCCACAAAAAAAGCACTGCCTTATCCAACGCTTTGTTCAGGCTTTAGAAGAATACGTAGATTTAATATCCAGTGCTCTGTCTTCCAAAGGGACATTGATCATATGACGACATTCTCATCTCGTGCAACAGCACCAGTACCCTGACCCTACACTTACTCTGTAAAGTGACTAGATGCATCTGGAAGCAGCTGCTGAAGTTGAGACCACCCAGCAGCATGAGTATTCCCAAAAGGAGGCACTGAAGATACCTGGGTCTGGAATTTCTCAGGAGTGGGTAATTCCCAGAGCTGGACAAATAAGTCAGCTAAAACAGCCCAAGAACACCCATCCTGTGCTGAGTTGCCAGCATGTTGACCAGGTTTCCTGGGATCTTCCAGCTGGTGGCGGCTCTTTGCCCACTCTAAAAATTAACACCAGCATTTTAGCACTAAAGAATATCTATGGTTTGGGGAAACACTGTAACTAAGAGTTGATCAACTCATATACCCAGAAATTACTTGGAAGGGAAGAAAATTACAGTATACATCTAGTTGATGAAGTTTGGACAAATACAGATAGCATCTTAAGAGTGAGAACAGTACATGAAGCACAGCTACCTCAAGCTGTAAGAGCAAGGTTTAGCCTCTGTTGGAGGAAGATATTCAAGCCAATGGCTTCATCAGTTCTGCTACAGGACAGCCTGCAGTCTTGCCATTTGAGTAGTGTGCTACTAGAAGTAAAACGATGTTGCATACCAACACCTTTTAAAATTTGTGTGGCTCATTACTCCATTCCCAGAACACACAGCTATTTCCTTGGCAAGCAGTGCAGCAGTTTCAGACATGCTTTCACAGAGAATAAAGCAGATCTTGCAATTTCAAGATCATCTGGCCTGGAAAGACAACTGTAGCCATACAGAGAGGGCATTCAGAGCACAGCAGCTCAGTATGCCTCCAATCTTTCACTGAGAACAAATCAAAAAGTTTAATTTGGAAAATCTGCCATTAGTGGATTTTGCTCCTTAAATTCCTCAGGACACAAGCCTAAGGAAAGAACCATCGGGAACTAAGTAAAGATAGGGAACACAGATGGTAGATCCAGATTTTTGTCCTGGGTACATGTGTGAACCGGTTCTAAGTCAATGAGGAGCTGAAGGCTGGAAGCACCAGGCTAGAGAGCAGACAAGGAAACATGGCAGGTACTGTTTCAACTGGTACCCTTGCCATCCTGTGTCTACAATGGATTACTTCTGGTTTTTGAACTGGGCTGCACAAAATTCCAGTACTGAGCAGAAGAAGTGCTTACTTGTGTAAAGCTGAAAGCCAAACTCCTCTTTCTAAGGAAAGGACTAAACCTGCTGTTGAATTAAGTATGATGCTGTGACAGTGGTTTGCACACAAACAGCACAGGAGTCTGTTAAAACCAACAAAAGCAAAAAGAGAGCAAGGGAAGGAAGTGAGGGTGGTGGTTAGTTTAGTTTTTCTAGGAACAGGAGCTGATTCAGCTGTCTTCAGTGCTGACTGCCCAAACTGTCAGACCACAGAAGGGCACAGATTTACACTGCGACTCGTGATGGGGACTGAGACCGGATGCACTCACATCTGGCCATGTTTGCTGTTCTAGCAGGAAATATGCTGCTCAGGGGCAGCTTCTCTCTCACTTCCTCTTGAAATGCAGTAAAGTCTTGCTACTAGATTGAAAGTTTAAAAAGGAATTCTCAGGAAATCAGTGCTGATGAACTGAGTTGAAACAGAGCGTCCAGAGACTGATCTCTGCTAACCTAAACAAGAACAGTCACCATACAGGCTGTTGTTTAACCCTTTGTTTATATTTGTACTTGAGGCTGAAGCTTTACACTGCCACAGACTGCCTCACTAGAGATTCCTAGCTTTTTTTTTTCCTGACTCATTGCTATGCAGGGGAGAGGACTAACTTTTAGGCTAAGTCCTCATTATTGACTTGCACAGCTGTGTCAGATGGACAAGCTGGACAATATTCCTTGGGAACATGAGAAAAAGACTATGAGTTTCCTTTGAATTCAGAGGTTAAGCATGAGCTAGGAGACAGGAAGCCTAGTTTTCAGGGCTGTACCTGGAGTAGGATTAGAAGTAGTTTAAACACATTCCCCAAACCAGCCCAACTAACCACCTTATTCCCAATATGTCCTTTATCTTCTAACTCCATGTAAACTTTGTTGCAAGGGTTAATACTATGCTAAAAGCACAGCAGAGATTCTCATCTCTAACCTAAGAAAGCTCAGGCTGTACTGACGCTGACCTGCAAGGATGTTACAGGCAGAGATGAGCTTCCTGACTTAACAGCAAGATTCACAAGGCTGAAGAACATTTCATTATAAGGCAGGCATGAAATCCTGACAGCTCTGGTGGAGAATAGACCTGCTCAGTGAGATTCACATGCAAAAGAGCTACTTCTGGTTCAGCAGGTAGATTTGTTTTTCCTCTCAGAAGCTGATACAGAGCAGAGCTTGAAGCCAGCAATCATATTTACATGCAAGGGACTGACATTATCCTAGCTGTGGGCTCTTCCTCCTGCATCTTATCGTGTGCCAGGGAACATGAAGTAACACAGTGCAGGGACACCTAGAACAAGGTGCCACTGAGATACATCCCTGTCATGGTGTTCTCAATCTATTCAGGCACCTTCCTTCCATACAGGTCAAATGGTTAGATGGTAATTGAGACCATACTCTCTTGAACGGGCTTAGTAAAAATTAACCAGCAGAGCAGTGCTATACCCCAAATTCCTCTGATTACCTGACTCTTGATGCCTTGCTGAGTGATGAAAGTCTTCAGGGCCCCTGTTTCAGAGTTCTGAGGATAGCCAAAGTCCAGGATTTCTACAGAAGGGTAAAAGGTTAGTTCAGAGCTACAAGGTGTAAACACATCAACTAGGCTAACTGTCCCATAAGGAGAAAGGCAGCTAGTGCACACATACTGCTTACACACTGGATTTCTGGATAAGTTGCTGCACCATTCCTTACCAAGAGAAAAAAATCGTTCTCACTACACTGAGTTCCCAGACCAATACTTTGGAGATGAGAGGTGGTGAAAAGTTGTGCAAGTCATGAACTTTCCAGTTTTTAAACACAAACCACACCTCAGGACTAAATATCAACTAACCTAGCCATCTGCACAGGGCACACTGAGAAGTTTTTCCAAAACATCCAAAGGACAATAGAGACTTTATCCAACACCACAGCAATTTTATCTTTGCAGCTTTTTAAAAAAAGTTTTCTTATGAAGATGTAATAAAACCTGAAACAACAGCTGAGTAGTGGCACTGCAGAAAGGAAACAGATGTTAACTACACACAGTGCACAGTACACACTTACTCCCCTCAAAGAGGAAGGGAACAATCCACAAGAGATTTGGAGGGGAAAGAAGACCACTAACATGATACTGAGCAACACCACACTGGGAGGTTTGATCTCACTGTGCCCCCAAGGAGAGAGCAGTGACTGACCAAAGCAGAAACAGGCAGTCTCTTGGTCTGACATGAGGGAACAGGGAAATCATCAGTCACTGTGACCCTTGGCTAAGAACCCCAGGACACACATGTGTGGTGCCTTGTCTGGAAAAGAAATTGAAAGGTAACTAACACAAAGTGCTCATGATATGTCAAACAGGTAGCTCAAGGGCAACCTCCACAAGCAGAATGGTATCACAGGCAGCTGAAGGGACACTATTCTTATTCTGTGGTGAAATCTGGAGCTGTATCAGTGGGGGAGGTAGGGCTGGGACAAAGCACATTGGGTTTTATTGACTTCCTTCTGTTCAGAATTGAGCCCAAAAGGCAACTTACTAGATGCAATCAACTTAAGCCTGGGGTGACTGCTTCCATACACTGCTAGAGCCACCTGGGCACCAGCTGGCTTTAGAGGTGCTACTGACAGTCCTCTTTATATACCTCGGGGTAAGGTAAGTATGACATCTACACAGGATCCCCTCAGAAGTTGAGCTCCAGTACCAGTTGTCTCAGTCATACAACTGAACAGCTCCCAACATTTCAGGGAAGGGAATCAGCACAAGGTACCATTCACATTTGCAGTACAGGTGGCATTAGAAAGCTGAACAAGTAATTTCGAATTCTCGAATTTCCACACATTAAAAATATTTCAAGGATTATTACTACACCATACTAAGCTAAGGATTTCAGAATGACCAAGTGCAATAGGCCACAGTATATAAGGGAAGCATCTCACCATCCAGCAGCTCATAGATCAGCACGAAGTTGTTCTTTATGTTCTCCTCACTGATCTTCCCGAAGTAGGCAGTCATCACGTCACACATCTTGTAAAGAAACTCGAATACCATGGCAGCGTTGACATTCTGCTTGGTGACAGCAGCCAGCCAGATGTTGGAGCGCTTGACATGGAAGAAACTTGTGCGGGCGATGTTGGTGACAGGCGAGCGCACCTGCTGCCGTGCGTGGATGACATTGACGCGGAACGCGTCCACGGCATTGCGCCTACGAAAGCACCACCAAAGGCAAGTCAGCACAGCGAATGTGAAACCAGCTGGCTGCACAGTTCTGCTTATGCCATTACGGTCTGACGCTGAACTACACACACCAAGCTCACCTAGGGAGGGTGCCTGGGGATGTCTCTAAAAGGGACAAGTGAAGGCTCTGAGCAGAGTTAGACACTAAATTCTGCACAAGTTCAAAGAAGAGAGTGCTACTGCTCTCTAGGGAGCTTTGGACTACAGTGTGACTGTAGTCAGGAGAAGCAAACCTCCATCTGGAGTAAGACGGTAAAGAAGCTTTCCCTTCAATTACTTTCAACAGCACTCCCAATTGATTGTCATAGCTGGAAACAAACACATTAGTAACATATGGCTCAAAGAGTCCAGTTTTGACCAAATACCTAATTTTTGTCTATTCTGCATGCCCAGGCCTTCACACTCTTGCCCCAAAGCAAGCTGTAGTCTCCCAAGATATGTATCAATGACAGTTGCTCCCAGACATACAACCAAGAGAAAACCAGCAAAATTTGCCCGGGCCACCCAAGAGATGTCAGTGCCCAGGTACACTCCAGAAGGGAGCTTTAGTTCTCAGATTCAGCTCACCTCCATACCCCAACACACCCTGGAGGGCAGGCTCAAAGCAGCAAGAGGATTAAGATCACTGTTGGCTTTCCAGTTACATGTCACCTCAAGACTGCTCTGCTTCAGAACAGGTGTCTTGCATCCAGACTCAGAGTCCCCACAGTGCAACATGTCAGAAGTACTGTATGGTCCAGGACCATTTACAGTCAAGGGTTCTGCCCAGTGCTGAAAAAGTGCAGTGCAAGCTGCCCATAGGTGCTGCCCTCTTTGATCCAAATTGTCTATACACTACTGACACAGGGAAAAACTGTTCTTGTTGCACAAGGATTTCAAGTGACATTCTGTACACCAGCTCTTGCACACTAGTCTCCTCATCCTGTAACTACAAGTCAGAATAAACTTCCCAAATGAAGTCCATCAATCCTGAGAATACAGGAAGGAAGCCCAAGTGCTTTACATGACAAGACCAAAACTTAAAGCAACAGTCTACACACAAAGCCAAGACTCATTTAGTCGTGCTTTATTATTCATACTCTCAGACATTCTGTAGAACAGGGGGCCTGACTGCAGCATCAAGCCCATGGTAGCGATTATGCAGAAACATGTTTGAGAGCAGACAGTAATATCATCCTTGCAAGCAAGGATACAGGCATACAAATGCTTGTAAGCACTGAGGGTTGTCAACAATCCGACACACAGTTCCAAGTTAGAAAACAAAGGATATTCAAAGGAACATATGCTACCACAGCAGGTGTTTGCTCCTTGAAGGTCTGGGGACATATGTAGAAGTTTCATCAGTAAACATGCTCCCCCATAAGCAAAATTCTGGCTTTTGAATACTTCTCAGGTTTTATTGCTCCAAAAAGTTTGCAAGTTCAAGTTAAATTAATATTTTATTTCTACTTTAGTTTTTCCATAAGAAAGTAATTTAATCTACTATAAAGCAACAATATCTAAAAGCCCAAATCCTCCCCTCCAGTAAGCCTTACAAAGAAAGTTCAGCTTGTTATGGAGCATTAGCCCTCCTGGCCTCAAGTTCTAACCCACTAAAAATATCACCAGAACCAGTCACCAGACTGATGCACACTAGAGGAGAAGCCTCAGGTCAGGGAGGCTTTGCTAGCACACCAGGTGCCCACTGTGCAGTGCCAGTCGTGGCCTACCACGCGTCTCTTACCTATTGCTACAGCAGCCAATGAGATGGGATGGACAGAAATGGCGCCAGCGGAGAAAGGAGGAGTGACAGCAACAAGAGAAAGGGTTAGAAACACACACACAAGGCACAATGAATCCAAAGAGATAAGAAGAGATCAAATAGCACCCCCTCCCCCTGCTCCTTGGCACAAAAGGCCAAGGTAGTATTGGATGGACAGTAACAAGCTACAGCAGCAATGAAGCCCTCGCAAGGTAAAACACTGACATGCCATGGTCAGGCTGTCAGCATGGACAGATTTGTGTTTGGCTGAACTTTAGGGCTAACTGGGCATTTAGTCCAGGTGAGCTGCACCTGTACCACAACAGTGATACCCAGTCTGCTCTGCTAATATAGGTAGCAGGCCTTGGTGTGGAAAAACCCCAAAGCCTCAATCAGAGGCATCACCTGGGGAACGCAGAGTATCGCGTATCTTCTTCCCAATCTGCCTCAGGATAGGACTACAAGTCTGGGTGGGAATTTCTATGACAGTACTTCTCATTTGAAGGTGTTTGAGTAGATGCTTTCTGATTTGGTCCAGCCAACAGGAAATACAGCAAGTTTGATAGAGCTGGAGCACATCTGGAGAGATAGGGCACATCCTGCAGATTCAGACACTGCTCTATCCAGCTTGCACTTTTTCCTTAAGGATCAAGAGCCACGAAGCCGACGTGATGTATTAGAAGCTCAGAAACCAAACACCTATTACATTTAACGTGCATGCAGTTTGTCATGTAAGCTGCTCAGTTTCAAATAGCTTAAGTTTTATTACACAGCTGCATTCTTAAATGCAGGTAGGTTCCCCAACGACTACGTCACTGAAGAACAAGGCATTTGAAAATTACAGCAGAACCCTCCATGGTATCCTCAGTTATATGCATGGTGTTTTGCCTTTTTTTTTTTTAAAAAGGCTGCTTATACATGCAGCTAGCTGCTGTATAGACAGATGCGCTACATGCACCAAAGCCATTCTGAGTTGCAAGCAAAGAAAGTTCAAGTTTTGTGGTACTTATGCCTTTAAAGTCAAAAGGATATCCTTGCTGTTCGTCACTTTGGTCATTACACATGAGCTCGTATGTGCTTTTTAAGGCCCTTAAACTGCGCAAGGAGAGATGCTGTCATAACCACAGACAACCTTTAATATCTCCCAGCTCCGAAACTGAGGCTTCAGAATGCCAAAGTCAATGGCCAAGATTAAGGAGTCTTATGGGCCAATCACTGATGAAGACAGGGAGTAGTTCTGCTCATTTTCTATTCAACCACCTCCCAAGAAGCACAATGGGTTCAGCTCTCAGCACTTCAGAACTACTGCTTAGGAACTAAGAACTGTATAGTATGCTAGAAGTCTATCACTCAGCTGTTTGGTTAAGAGACCGAAGTCCTACAGAGTTGAGTACAAACTACAGCATCATGGCTGTTTCTTTCCTTACCTCCCATTGAGGGTTAGGATATTAAAAATTTTAAGCAGACCTGGCATTAATGCTAATGTTCAGACTAGGAAATGGAAAGACTCTCAGTTTCTTGATTACACCACAAGATGACACATAGCCATTTTATAACAACTTTTTTCTGTAAGACTACGTGTTTAAAAAAAAATCCAAACCAGCACTGAAGGCCTGTGAAGAAATCCAGCACCTTGGGGAGTAAGTTTGGTTAACAGCCAACACCAGTTCCACCTAAGTCACAAGACTGACACTTTCACAAGAACTGAATGGATGATTTCGCTGAAAGGAACACCAACTCCTCAAGTCCTAGAGAAAATGCTGGAATATTTTGGCACTCTGCCAAATGAAAAAGTTAAGATAGGATCAGGCAGGAAATCCCATTTTCTAGCTTTGGCCAGCCAGCAGGAAGTACTTGATCACGTACTGAACATAAGGCACTCACTCTGTAAGAGAAATGAGCCAAGATAAAAAGCAGTAGAAGATCATATTAAAAATACCTACTTTGCTCCCCAGTTTGCATCTCCACAGCCATAATGCCATTTAAATCAAAAGGCCTTTCTTGAATAAACATCAGTTTGAGAACAATCTTGTAAGTGTTTCGAGTTTGCAAACCACCAAAAAAAAATTTTTGCCAGAAACTGCAGTGAAACTGTCCCTAGCCCCCATCTGAAATATTCTCCAAAGTTACCTATAATCCAGACTGGCTTGGCTCAGTCACTGTGATACCAGCTTTACAAAGTCAGTCCTGCCGTATGAATTGCTCTGAAGAGCTTCAGCTAACAAATGCTGAAGACTGATGAGAGTTTGTACATTAGAAAAGAGACAAAGCATTATAGCCACTGGCTTTCTGCTTGAGAAATACAATGCTTCCTTGGCTCAGCTATGTGTGGAAGTCCTGGAATAACTCAGTCAACCTTAGAACAGCTACTTTGCCTTAGCTAACCTAGAACAAGCGAAGAGACTTAAAAGCTCATTAGGTGAAGCCTCATTACAGACATTGTGTTGACTACTCCCTTGATCAAACAGTACAAGCCTTGACTAGCTACTAGTTCTACCTCAACTTTTAACCTCCACTAGACAATCCATAACCAGAAGGGATATACTCTTCAGACCAGAACAGTCTGAAGGCAGACTGGCTTGATAGTTTTTTGTGATTTATGCCAACAAGTTATTTCGCAGCACATCCTACCACTAGTCATTCTGGAGATCTGGTAAAAACTACTTTTTCCTAAACTGGCCTGAAGGCTCTCTCTCACTGAACTTTGAATTAGCACCTACCGCAGCGCTGCCTCTATTAGCTCTGTCTTAACTCTGCCAACTTAATTACTAACTCCCATCTAATGATTGACACTAATGAAAACCCACTAGAAAGAGTACTGTTGTGCACAAATCCCTTAAATTTAAGGTTTCCAGTCCAAGCAGCACCATCATTTACAATCCACTGCCTACAAAACACAGTATTTTTAGTAAGACACCTCCTGGAAACTAGCAGCCTAAGGATCGCACAGATCCAGTCTAAGCGAGCATCATATCACTTGGGGGAAGTGCAGTAAGACACCTACAATCTACTGAAGGTTTTCAAGGCTTCCCACAACTTTAGTTACCCAATGAATGTAAGCTTTTGACACAAGGCTGCCATACAAAGCTGGGGACAGAGAGACAGCTGTAGTAGTACATGTAGTAGCCATGGTTGCTATGAGACTGCCTGCAGATAAAACTTCCCAAGACTACAGTCTCCTGAATGCCTGTACTTGATGTTAGGCATCAGCGCCTGAAATTAATTCGGAGCCCTGGCTATAGCGTGTGGCAGACAGTTCTCACATTAGTGCTCTTGTAAAGTTTCAGTGATTACAGTGAGGTAGGCTCCCACAGTGGCAGTCCATGCTGCTGAAGCATTCGGAATAATGACCAGATCCCCACCATCGAAAAGAAAGTCCCAGGTTTGGCTGCAGGCCATCCTTCACTGTAGGGGACCAGGGCTTAAACTTCTTTCTTCTAAGCTAAGCCTAGAGCAGCAAGTTAAGTTGCAGTCTTACATGCATGCACAGCTAATGCAGAACAAAGCAGCTTTGGGTTGTTTACTGCACCAAAATGAGACAAAAATGCAAAAACCGGGGATGCAACAGAAGCACTTACCCGATGTCATCCCGGTAGACGCGAGAGATTAAAACCTCTCCTTTGTGATTATAGATAAACAAGCCTCCGATCATGATGGAACTTTAGTCTTCACTTCCCATGTTGCTTAATACCTGAAGCAAGAAAGAGCATATATAAGTAGGCTGCTGTACAGAAACAGTTTGTAGCCAGGACTAAAGTTTTAATTGGCACTGAAATAGAAGCTTACTTCTCATTCCAAAAATCAGCATGGACAGATTAAGCCTCAAGGACAAGTATCCAAAACACACTTCTTGAATGTGAGCAAAAACACAGGCCTGGAACTACAAGCAAATCAAAGACCCCTCACTTCTACTGTAAAGTATCCTATCCTCCCTAATGACAGATACAAATCAGATGCAATTCCTAAGTCTTTTTACATGCAGTTCACACAAATGTCTGACATGTCACCAAGCCTATCACCACGTGACAGGGGGTTCCTACCAGCAAGTACATCTCCATTTATTACCACTTTTACATAGTTTTTACACATCAGTGTAAGAGCCTTTGCTAATCCCTAGCAGCCATACTGAGTCACACTTCAGAATTCAAACTGAGAGCCATCTGGCCACAATGCACCACTGGAGTGGTCACAATCATGACCCACTGGAACTAGGAGACAGATCCTCACATGTTACCCTCCTAAACTGCTAATTTTCTTTCTTCAAAGGAAGATTGCTTTGAAGAACGCTATGGAGCTCTCCCCAAAGACATTAGATAGTATTGACAGTGTAGACATTACTGATACAGAAGACTTTTTAAAACATACAGCTACTTCACCAGATCCCATTCCTGCAGTCTTATGTGCTTCATAATACCCACAAGCAGCAACTGCTTGGTTGGCTTAGTCCCAAGAAGAGAACTCAACTCTGACAGGGCAGGCCTTAGGGTGATCACACAGAAACCGCTTAGCTTGGGCACTGCAGAGCATTAGATAACAACCATCTCCACACTGCCCTTTGGGTGGGTCAGCCTACACCCACTAGCCTGGGCTGGGTGAAAAGGATAGGGAGAGGCCAACCTAGAGACACATGCTGACAGTGAACCGATATGTGTCTGCTCAGGAACACTGCAATGGCAAAGTTAAAGTGACCCAGCCTTAGATCACCTTAAAGATCAGGGAAAAAAGAATACAAAACCAATATACACATCGGAGGGACTAAGGGACTTTTGGATTATCAAGAGTAATGTAATCTCTAGAAGTTACACCCAATAGACCACAGTAGCTGCCCATGTGAAGGAAGTACTGCAGATGTGAGTTCTATGCTAAGCCAAGGTTTACAGTGCAGCCACTACTTTTAATTTCAGCAAGACAAAAAAGAAACTTTAAATTTCCTAAGCCTTTACACCAACATTTTTAGCTACATCTAGTGAGTCCTCAAAGAATAACAGTACTCATACTTCTCTGCTACAGGTCTTCAGCTTCCAGATGGCTGCTTCTGCTTATTAAAAGGGGAAAAAAAACAGCCCAAAAGTCAGTTAAATCAAAACAGAAAGAGACAAGCAGTTTTCCCAAAGTTCAGTAGTGAGCTTTCTGGCTTTTATTCCCCCATTCTGCTGGTCACATATCTTGGCTACTAACAGGCTGCCTTTGCCACTTGTCAGTGGCTTCTTGTGGCACTGTCACCAACATATTTTCATGTCTGAGACTCCAATTAGCACAGAACAGCTTTACAAATATGTTTTTCTTCCATTTCCAACTATAACACTTTATAACTTCGGGATACAAGTATTTCATTTACTTCTACATCTCTGTAACCTAACCTATTAAGACATAGGTAGCTCCAATATTCCCATGTAGTTAGACTGGGAAAAGCTTTTTGTGGCTTCTCACTGTTTCATGACCAAGGCTACAAACTGTATGGGCAGCAACGTCAGCATCCCCACAGCAGAAGACAATCCCACTGTCAACTGAACAAACCAAATGTCTCAGACGTAAGGAAGTGTCTGTACCACAGACTCACAACTACCTACACAAAGCACACACAGCCCTAACAGGCATGAAAAGGTCACGAAGAGGTAATGTGCAGGGCTGAAACCCGAAACATGGAGAATTGAACACAACTGCCCAGCAAGATAGGCAGATGCTGAAACATTTGCAAGGTCATTCACACCGGCCAAACAATGAAAAAAATGAGAAACATTATGACAGTGAAAGCAACTTGTTGCCCACTCTAAAAAATTCTTTCCTACTTACTAGTTTTCTCACTCCAGATAAGGAACAAGCATGCGTTTTCAGACTTCTACAGTGCTGGCTTCCACATTCAAATATGGACTATTGCAATCAAAGGTGAAGAGTTCCTGCATTCTCTTTAAGACTTGCATTGTATAGAGCAGCTTCCTGGAAGCTTATGCAACTGGTCAAAGCTGGATCATAAGAATCCTACAAACCCTTTCCAGAAGAATCCTAGAAAGCACATCCTAGTCTTAAAAAAAAAAAAATCTCCCTCTTGGGTTTTAATGCTGCTTAAGTTATTTGTTTCACTATTTTTAGTATAAGGGAAATGTCTGCTTTGATGAGCAACAGGATCAGACATGCAACATATACAAGACAAAGTCTCTTGCCAGCATGACAAGCCAACCACTTTTTGAAAAAGCCTTGATTTGAATATTTACTGCATTACTATAAAACAGGTAGATTGCTGATCAAGCTTTGCATTGGAAATTAAAAGCCTTCTCTCGAAAAATCTACAAACTTTAAATGTTGACTGAAATAATGATGGCATGCTTTCTTACACGTTAGAACATACTCTGTAACAGCTTTGCTAAAGTTAGAGGCAAAAAAATCAGCATTTTTAATTGCATCACAGTACCAGGCAGCACAGACGACTGTTCCCTCATCTTACATGTTAGCAAAAGCATGTTTGATGGAGAGTAGATAGATCATAATTCAAAAGCTCTTAGGCTTCAAAAAATTCTTCATCAATGCAATGAAATGCTAGGCTTCTTCCTTATACAAAATATCCCAGGAGGTAAGTTCAAGTTTCAGATCACCCATGCAAAGGTAGCTCCTGGTTCCACCTTCACTGGCACATTTAAGAGCTGCATTGGTTCATACTGCAGGGCTACAGGTGAAGCCAGAATTGCCTTTGCTACCTCATCCACACACCTCCTATATGCACCATTGTACAACTGGATATCTTGGACTTAGGGTGCCATTTTGTAGTCCCATCTGCACCTCTTTGGTCTATTTTGATCTACTATGCTCTTACTACTCTGAATAACCTCATATCTACCACATCCCACTGCCATGACTACTGAATAGGGATGGTCTTATTGCAAATTCTTGTATGGTACAAAATAGAAGTATGCAAAGATCTGCCACCAACCAGCTGATGTGTGCCTGCTGTACTACACTGGCAAAACAATTCAATAATGAACTTGCTCAGAGTCAGAAAAGCCCTGGCGCTGGTTAACACCTGAGCTCGTACTTTTCTCTACTACTACGGATTTGGGCACAGGATCAGCACCATTCTGACAGTTTGTTCTATAAGGGCAGCCAGCCATACATACCTGAGACATGCATGAGCATTACTTCACATGTAGCAGCAGAATGCCTCCATATGAGTTACGATTCTCCTCAAGTCTGAAAGAATTCACAATTCTACAGCTCTAAAAATGAAATCTGAATTCTCACTTAAGTACAATTTACCTAATGCATTGTTGTCAGACAATTGGTAAAGTGTTTCCAGGTACCAGCAAAGTCACACGTGTTAAAAATGGTGACTGTAAGGAAAGAGTTTTAGATGACCTACCCAACTGTACCAGCTACCAATGAGTTCCTTGCAGTAGCTGAAGGACACATGCAGTAAAAACCTGCAGCTGCACTCCCACCTAATGGCATCAGAGAACAAAGAGGTCTGAACCACGCAAAGCATTTAACACAATTATAAGCAGATCACCCTTGTCTGCTCAACTTCTGCAGTTTGGCATCTTTAAAAGTTCCAGGCATCACAGAGAGCACAACAGCATCAACACAACTTACAGCAAATTCAGTTTGGTGCAGGGCTGCTCTCTGTCAGCCTTCACCAAGCTTGCCCATAATGGGAGTTCAGGGAACACAGACAACATTCCAGTCTTTTTTTCAAACCTTGCACTACATCCCTCCAAGACACAAGACCAGAGTGACTACACTCCATCTCCACTACAGAATTACTCCCATCAGCTAATGGAAGCATGTCCACACAGCTGGAAACTCAAGAGGTGGAGTAAGTAGCCCAGAGATGTATGATCAGAGAGGAAAGCTACACAAAGGGCAGAATGCAAAAGAAAGTTGCTTAAAGCTCAGCAAGAAGAATGGCTCTTCAAGACGACAATGGCTCTCCTTGAAGTGGCTGCAGCAGAAATAAGCCTGCTTTGTTTTGATCCTCCCTTGTGTTTCAAGTTTCACAGATATGCCTTTCAACTATTTCAAGGTTACATTCTAACTAGAAAGAGGATTTTAGTGGTACAGTTCAGACATAGCACAATCTTCCACATCTTTTAAAATAATTAATAGTTTTCTTTACAGATCAGCTGTGGAAGTGAAAGATCCTAGTACTTGTAGTGGTTAAGAACTGCAGAGAAGAGGGTTGAAATTAACTCGAGACTGACATTCAGTGACTCATGGCTGCTGGAATCAGAAGGCCTCAGAATAAAAACTCCAGCACAGGAGATGGGTTCATCTGCTCCCTGTGCATTAGCAACATGACTCAGAAAGCATTGCTCAATCAGCTTTCAATGACTCATTCTGCTCCTCTCCAGTCAGCCTTTTCTAGGGAGCTTGCTCTACACTGCTTCTGAGATTCCTCAGCCTAATATCTCACTGTCAGACACAGCTTAAGGGCAAAGCCCACCATTTCTTCAAATGTTTACCACCAAGTGCCTGGAAACCAAGATGACTCTAGCCGAAACCTTTGGATTAATGATCCATCAACTGCCATTTTCAGAGCTTTGCAGCTCCACTCCTCCTGTTTCACTAGCTTGAACATATGGCAACCTGCTCCGCATTGGTAGCTACAGCCCTGTTTTCTACTTACAGTATGGATGGATTTATTCTAGTTAAGGTACAGGGATAATCCACATATATGCTGAATTCACACCAGTTGATGAGTAATCACCTTAATTTAGGAACAGCCCTCTCCCAATACACTCTGCATTCTCCAAGCAGCTACTGGGGTAGATGTAACATCTGAATGCAGCTCCTCCAAATATCTAAGGCCAGCAGGCTCCCTACTCTCCTGCCAAGTGCTCACATTCCCATGTATTTCCATTTCAACCCATAAACAGAAAAGGAGAATGAAGAACATCATAGACAGACCACACACTTATATACATGCCTATAAACCCACCAGGAGTTAAGATGACATGGAAATGACTCATCAAGTGAAGATGAGAGCCTTAAAATATACCTTTAGAGCAATTGTGGCAAAGTTACAGCATTAAGACAGCCAGCTATCAAAAAAAAAAAAAAAAAAGAGTACATGTATAAAAACAAAGGCTGGTATAGAGATTTTAATGCATTTCAGCAGTTACGTAACAGAAAAGAAGCAGGATTAACTGGGCCTACAATGATTGACACAGTAACATGCCTTTTCCTAAGAATCACACATACCTGCCTCAAATCATGTCTCAGTGCTCCCACTGTGCAGGGGATGTGCAATAAGCGCCCCTCTCTCAAACCACCAGGACAGGTTGGATGAAGTCCCAGAAGTCAGTCTGCAGCAGGTGAACTGCAGACTATAACCAAGGGAGTCCAGAGAAAGATAAAGGCACAATAAAGCACAATATCTGAAAAATTGATTTTGTCCACTGATTCTACCATAGACAGAAAATGCTCTGATCTAAAAACAGGTGGTTCTCCAAAAGTAAGACTTTGTCCTTTCAGTGTGCCACCCACTTGGAATGCATGGGTGAAGTCAGGAGCTCAGGCAGCAGAATCCTGTTGCTGGACTGTCAGTTTCACATATTGTGGGATGCAACAAGTGGCTGGACTGGGAGCTACCTAGTGAGATGAGGCACTAAACCTGCACTTATCAAGTGGAGATAAATAGCAGCTCCGTCCTGCAGCATGTGAGAGCCCAGCCTTCCTCTTCCATCTCCTCTTCATCACTTCTGACTTATAATAGCTGTAGAAAAATTAACAACATGCAGCATGGAGCTTTCTTAGACTAAACAAGGCACACGTAAGGAATCAACTAACCAGCACAGTTTGTTCCCTCTGCAGCTGTTTTATCTGCAGCAATTCTTTCAGGACCACCACAGCACACAGTACCAATGCTGTAGTTTCTGTTCAGTGCAGCCTTCCATGGTCTCTCTAATTGAGAAACCACAGCATCACACCAGCAATAAGACACAACTGCAGTATCAGTCATCTGTTCATTAGGTATGAAAGACTAAGCTGAATTGTAGCCTAAATCCCAGATACACAGATATTCAAATGAGTGATTTTCTCCAATACCTTTGTCCCATAACCTGAGGTCTTTCACATGACACCACACAGACCATTAACCCTTCCCTGCACCAGCAGAGACAGTGGTAGCTTCAACCTACACCATAAATGCTGGAACACAGTTCTCTGCCTCTTGTAACTGTATTTGCACAAGTGAAAACAAACAAACAAGCTGATCTGCTCAAATTTGTTGCTTAGAAAAAACAGTGAATTTTTAGTCAGTTTTCCTCAGTTATAAAAGGAACCTAGCTGCAGTAACTCCAGTTTCATTTCAAGGCAAGAAGTACTTGCTCTAGCTCCTAAAAGAATTAGGAACTGTCTGAAAGAAACGTGTCACTAGCAGTGTAATGTGCCTACAGCCCAATGGCACCAGAGTCACCATAAATTTTGGATCCATGTTGGTATTTCTGCTTCAGGAAAGCACAAGTACACTTCTTTGTATCTTTCCATGCCAGCTTCTCTAAGCCCAGTGTAGTCCAGTTGAGGAATTCTTGAGCCAGGCCAGTTTGCTCTCATGGCATCTGCTCAGCAAATCCTCTGTGTCCTCTCTTCAGGGTGCAGTGGTGACACAGCAGCTCAAGAATAACTGCTCAGCAGCAATGTGACTGCAGCAGTTCTTAGGCTGCCCATAACAACATAACTACAGTTTCACACAATCATCCCAATTGTGCCAGGATTTGAAGAGCACCAGTAGCATCACCAGTGAGCATACATGTCCACTCATTTTAGGAGGAAACTTTGGGATCAGCTGTATTGTCCCAAGCCAGCTGTGTGGGTGATATTCTTACCATAGAGATACCTCTCCAGAAAAGAGTCTGGCACTACAGGTGGGGAAAATAAGCCTTCAGCCATTGACCGAGGCTAGATGAGCAGATGTCAGGACTGCTGCTCACCTCTTGGCCACAGCCCCACTGTGAGACAGGCCATGAGCTTCGACTTTCCTGTACCAGTATAGGGTACAAATAAACACAAGTTGATCAGTAGTGAGCCCAAGACTCAGCTACTTGGACTTTGTCACTCTCATTAAGGGGCAGGAAGTTTTCTACAGCACACACATCACTCAGTTTGAATGTAAACAGGAATGCTGATTCCTGTAATCTACAGAGCACATCCAGGAAACAGCAATCACAAGTCAGCTAATAAGCTGGTGTAAAGCAACCAACCCCTTTAGTAGTCTATTAAAAGACAGTTTGGGTTCTGACTTAACAGTAAGTAAGACTTCTGTGCATTAATGAGCTTATCTAACTAAGCAGTTCAAGGTACATTAGCTGCTGAGTTCTCATCTAGGAAGAAATCAGGAGAGGTACTGAAGGCAAATCACCAAATGCTGCCATTTCTGCATTCCAAAAATCATTATGATATTGGACAAGTGACAGTAGCTGAAGCAGGAGGGGGATTAGTCAGGTTGGTCTGGCAAAATGAAGTTCTTGGTAAACCAGTGCTTTCAGCTAGCACTAGCCATTATCAGCCCAAAAGACTTAAGGCTCAAAACAATGCCATTACCCCACCAGCTAATCTGAGCACCTAAGCTTTGCTTAGAGGGCTGCATTAGCCACTTTCCAGGAGGCCACGGGCTGCACTTGTTTTTAAACAAGAGTAGCTCCAATCACTTCATCCTGGGGAAGACAGGGTGCATAATTTACTTAACGGGCATACCCTGAGCTAAAGAGCTCCTGAGATAAACCCATCAGTTTCAGAGAAACTGTTCCTATTTTAAACACAATCCCATAAATCCTCATAACCAGTGGGCAGGAAGAGAAGCACGTTCTCTTAGCAGCCTCTCCACCTACAGCCCACTTCTACATGCCATACTGCACGCAGCTAGTTTGAAGAGTAACAAGAGATAAATACTGACAGAGAGAAACAGAAGAGGCTCCCTTACTCTGGGGTAACACATCACAGGTACAGCATTTAACACACCTCTCCACCATATTTTGAACCCAACCTGATGTGAACAGCCCCAATGCCTTTTTCTATTTCTACCCGTTCTACCAAAGCATTTCTAAAGTCAGTTTGAACTACCTGCTTTTTACTCTTGAGCTAGAAACCTGAACAGTGATTTGCTTCCTATGCGTCTTCTAACAGAAGAGGTTAGAGGCACAGTGTGGAGTTTGAGTAAGAGCTTGTATTCTGCAGACCACTAATGGTCTAGGTGCCCTGGTCTATCAACTTTTCTCTCACTACTCTTACTAGAGAGACAATATCTGCATTTCACATTCTGCACCTCTGCCTGCAAGCTCTTAGCTGAGCTGATCTCCTGCCAAGATCAAAATAATACACGACTTGCCAGTAACTTTTGACTCAGTAGGTCACTCACTGAAGGAGAGAAGCAGACTCTGCCTCACAAACCAATTATGTTTTGGCACCACAGGCCACCCTCCAGTTGGCCCCAGGAACAGCCTTTAAATACTCTAATGGTTTTCAGTAGAATAAGCTTAGAAAACCAGTGCAAAACATTGTGCTGCAAAAGACAGTCTTGGCTTTACCTCTTTTTAACGCAGGGATGAAGCAAGAAAAGTTTAAACAGCGTTACAGGAAGTTTCTTGATAAAGCCTGTTTTGTTTAGGGACTGTTCCTGTTCCACCAAAAAAAAAAAAGAAAGAGATAGTATCTAACAAGAATGCATGTCCAGTCCCCTGTGTTTCAAAGAACTCAGGATGTAACCCTTCACAGCCTCAAGATTCAACTCTCCAAAAGCCAGGATTGTGCTCTTTTGAGAGGAGGAAGCAGCTGGCCACGATACCCTTCAAAGACATCCCACTGCTCTCCCTGGAACATGGCCACTCTACAGCCCAAAAAAGCCAGGTATCTTTGTCACTAGATGTCGGTAACATGGCATTTCCTACAGAAGAGAAGTGACACCTCCCTTCTGACAGGAAAAATATGGATGTAGACAGTTTGGCAGCATCTCTTCAGATTTGGGATTGTCCCTCCAAGCAAAACTCACAGGGACACACAGAGCTTTTACTATAGGAAAAAATAGTTGCTACAGCTCTGACAGTATTCAAGTAATTGAATTGCCCAACCAAACACCATATGAGCACATATACAGTTAGAAGCCTGCAATACCGAGACTTCCAAGCCACAGAAGCCATCCAGACTCACCTATCTGGGCAAGTTCCAGGCTCAGATTTTGGCAGCCTGAGGCTAAAACTTGATAGCAGCTTTGTCATACTAAAGCAAGCACAAAACAGATCATGGACTCACACAGCTTATAGAGAGAACACTAGATCAAAAGCAAGTAATTTCCCAACGAGAAGAGAAGTCAACTGCACTGGGTGATAAACAGAGGATGTGCTTCTTGCAGTTTTTCTGAATCCAAAAACCTGTTCCTGGGAAGAATGGATATGGAAATGCAGCCACAAGAGCCGCTGGATAGGAGCCTGCTTTAAGCCTCAGAATAAGCAGTCCAGCATCAGCAGCGCTGCGTTTTGCCTCAGCAGGTTTTACAGGGAGGAAGCAGAGTGCAAGCCATGACCTAGCTAATTCACGTTTGGATCAGTACTACAGGCAAATGATTTTCTGTGAAGTTCCAGCCCGATCCGACTGAAAAAAACCTTTGCTCAGGCTGACCTGACGCACCGGTGCCAGCCTTCCTGTGCCACACACAGCCCGATCCTATCCCCACCCTCCCCCGGTGCAGCACCGTAGGGCTGCCATACAGGTATTCCAGCCAAAGAGCTAATTAACAGCTGTGAATAACCCACCTGAGCTACAAGCAATGTACGAACGAATGATGGGGTCGCCCAGCACTCCCTGAGAGGAAGCTGTGGAAAAGCCCTCCCGGACGGCCCCGCTTGTCTCCCTCCCTCCCGGCTCCGCAGGCACTCTCGCGTCCCTCTCAAGGGCAGCCAGCGAGACACCTCGCCCTGCAGCCGCCTCCTCGCCCCTGGGCCTGTAGACCCCAACCCCCAACCAGCGCCCAGGGAGCCGCCACTCGCAGCAGCTCGGCCACCGCCCGGGCGCGGCCGAAGAGCGAGCCCGACCGCAGGAAGCCGCCCGGAAGAGGGACGGGGACCGCGCATCCCGGGGGGGAGCGAAGCGCGGCCCGGGGCGCCTCACCTGGCACTGCCACTGCTGCCACCGCCACCGCCGCCGCTCGCCGCCCCGCGCCCAAGATGGCGGCGCCGCCCCCCCTCGCCCCGCGCCCCCCCGCGCACTGCAGAGACGCCGCGCGCGCGCCCCGCCCGCGCCCCGCCACTGCGCATGCGCCTACACAGGGCGGCCGCGCGGCGGGGGTGGGCATTTATTTCTGCGCAGGGCACCCTGGGACTTGTAGTCTGTAGCGGGGCGAAGACAGCATGGCAGCTGCGCTCAGCGAGCGGGTGGGCCAGGGGTGCCCCCGGGCAGGAGGCCACGCTCGCCCTGGAAAGCCCTGAGGTCACCGCGCCCTTTCCAGAGGGCTGCTAGGTCCCGTTTGCCCCACGCCCAGGCATCCTCGTTGCCCCGCCCTGCACTGCTGCGCCAAAGGCCAGAACCCGCGGTCGGACTGGCCCCTGGGTCTCCCCGCAGTGCTGCCGCTGGAAACGGGGACCCAGGGAACCCCGCGAGCCCCCGCCCAGGTCCTGCTCCGGAGCGACTCAGTCCGCAGCTGCCCTCGGCATCCCGGGAAAAGACAGCTGGCACCCTGGCACAGGGTGCCCTCATCCTACTGAGATCTTGCTTTAGAGCGAAAGGCAGGAGGATGGAGGAGGCTGGGGGGAAATGAATAAATGAACGACACAAGGCAGGAGTCCAATAAAACTATGTTTATAAATAAAAACAAGGAGATTGGTGTTGTTTTTATAAAACCCAGTGGGTAGGGCAGGGCAAGGGGTTAGCAGTGGCCAGGGAGGCTACTGGGGACAGTGTGACTCCAGCGGGTTGAGGGAAGGAGAGGCTTTAGGGAGTCAAGGAGATGAACTGATGGCATGTGAGAGCTGGCAGGGGGGCTGCAGAGGCAATGCAGACTCCCAGGGAGCAAAATACAATTCAACTCCATCGTATAAAAACCGCGAACACAAGAAAGACGAAAGGAGGCAACGCTTATGGAGAATGCCACAGAGTGGCAGGAGGAGAGGGCGCCGGGGCGCCAGCACCAACAGCAGCAGGGTCGAGCATGTCCATACTGTACCGTGCTTGGCCCTGGGCATGGGGAAAAGGCTGCCCCAGCCCCAGGCACGTCTCTGAGTACCCAGAAGTGGAAGGAAGAAAGGCAGGGAGCACTGGAGCAAACAGACTCAACTGTCCCAGCACTGAGCCCAGAGGCCAGTCTCATCCCTGGGGAGCTTGTGTTGCCACCAGGCACCGCTCACATCCCAGAGGGAGTGGGGCTGTCCCAGAGGTTTGTCCCTCTCAGCAGCCAGGCCAGCAGCACTGGGCAGAGGAGGAGACAGACTCAGGTCCTTCAGAGGGCAAATACGGGGGACCTCCACGTTTCTCCCAAGCATGAAAGTGAACCAGTTGTGCCCCGCCCTTGCCTTCTAACTCCGTCCAGGCTCCCGAATGTATGACATAGCTGAGCAGCAGCACGACAGCAGGAGGGAGAAGGCCACAGCTGCCATTGCCAGCCCCAGGCATGGGACACCCCCTACAAACAGGACAGGCAGCAGCACATTGAAGGCAGGAGGGCAAAGAGCAGGATGGAATGAGCAAAGCTCTGCCCTTAAATCCCCCCAAAGAACCCAGGGCAGGTGTAGGGCACTGAGTCACGCAAGAGACTGTGCACAGGCAATCACCATCGCTCTGGGCTGGATGCAGAGGTACAGCCCCAGCCCTGAGGCCTGGCCAAGGTGAAGAAGGGTCCTGCCATGGGGCAGCGTCAGGCTCAGACCTGGCCCAATATATGGGCAAGAGAAGGTAGGCAAGAGGGGAGTGGCAGCATCTCTCCACTCCCTGGAGGCACTGAAGCCCTGGAACATTCATGCATTAGCCAAAAGGCAACTACAATGGGATTTAAAATACATATATAAGGCTGGTCCCTGCTCCCCTCTCAGGGCTGTGGGAAGGGCAGGGAATCTTCCGCGAGGGGGAGGAAAGAAGCCATCTTCAGCGCCATGCGTGCCCAGCGCCCCTGGAGCTCCGTGTCCTGCTGTCGGGCCACGCCACGCTCCAGCTCTCCCCCCCACGGGCGGCAGGCTCAGAGAAAGTCAAACACCCCGTAATTCTTTGCTGCTTGATAGAAGAAACACAAAAGGGTGAAAAGAAAGAAGAGATGTTTAGGGTGGAAGGACTGAGGCAGCAGTGACACACGGGCAAGCAGCACAGGGTGCTGGGACGGATGCGGATTAATGGGGTTAGAGAGGATGGCAGGAGGGAATTACCATCGGCAATACACAAGTCTGGTGGCGGGATGGGCTGACAGCACCCAGCAGGCCTGCCAGGCCCTGTCCACCCCGCTCGAGGAGGGATTAGAATCAAAGTTTAGTTCCATTTATTATTTTTTTCCCTTTTTTTCTTTTCATTATCAAGACAAAAAAAATAAACCAAAAAAAAAAACCCAAAAAAAAAAACCAACAAAAAAAACCAAAACAAAAAAAAAACAAGGATTGAAGCCAGGGCTGGTCCTAGGAAACAAACGACAGGGATAGAAGGGGGAAGGAGGGACAGCAGACAGACAGGGGACGGGCGCTTCACATTACATCCACAAAGAACTCACTGGGGTTGCCCATGGCCATTCGGAAGGACTGTCTACTGGCTGTCAGTTCGGGGGGCACAGAGGCCAGGTCACGGCCCGGCGGTGCCCCAGGGGGCCCCATGGCTGACGGTGGTGGAGGCATCAGCAACATGGGGGGGCTGAAGAGAGGGGGGAGGCCGGGAGGCCCGTACGACTGCTGGCTGTGGTGGCTGCGGATGCTGTGAGCCAGAGAGTGCTGGCTGCGCTGGCTGTGCTGGCTGGCCGGCACCGAGCGCTCGCTGGCCGCACGCTCACGCCGCATGCTGCTCCTCGTGGTGTGGTCCGACTCGCTCCCGCTGCCGCCTGACTTTGACTCCCCGGTCTTCTCTCTCTCCTTCCTCCTCTCGCTGCCACTGCGATTGGAACCGCTGCTCCGGCTCCCTGCAAAGCACACGAGGCAAGGTTAGGCGCCAGCTCGGACAAGTCAGGAAGAACGGATGGATGCTCCTCTAGCCAAGGGAGGACTGCAGCACGCTGTGGCACAGCCAGGCCCCAGCACAGTCTGTGCTCTTAGTCTCCCTTCAGCAGCGAGTCCCACGAGCCTTCTGAGGTGGCTTCTGCCCTGGCTTCCCCCACATAGGGCCCTGTCTAAGCAGTCTTTTCCTGCTACTGCCCTGAACAGAACATCTTTTCCTGCTGTACTGAACAGGACATCTGCCCACCTGAAGGCATATTTCAGTCCTTTTCACTCACCTTCACTGTGCTGACTGCCTGCACTGCCCCCTCCGTAGCTGTAGCTTGGGTCAGGGAAGCCTGGATGGGGGTTGTATGGATGAGGTGGTGGATACTGATATGGGAAGGCCATAGGCCAGGGTGCAGCTCCTGGGTGGGGGAGCGGAGCCAAAGTGTCCTGATCTGAGGCACCGCTGGAGCCATCATGATCATGAAGAGACAGATTAGCCATGTCTGCAAGAAAGCAGAGAACAGGGGTTAATCCAAGCAGAAAAACAACCATGTGTGGTGAAGCAGCTTTCTGTCCATTCTTGCTGATGGACAAGGACAGGATATGCAAGGAGATACAAGAAGTTGGCACTCTCTCTGTTAGTCAGTGCCATCATTTGTGCTTCCTGGCTGCAACTGCCAGACTGTGGGAGTCCAAGCTGCTATTCTAATACAGAGACCAGCTTGGTGGGAAAGGACTGCATCAGAGCTACAGCTCACCCTGCCAATTCCTTCCCCCCTCTTATTTGAGCAGATCCCAGTTGCCTGAGCACCAACTCCTTGCCAGCACTTCAGAAATTCAGAGCCTGGAGACAGTCAGTAAAGACTAAGGCTCTGCTATGACTGGCTAGGAGAAAAGATCACATAGTAGGTGACACTGTCAATGCTGCTTCCAACTTCATTACCTCAGCAGCAGGACAAGGGAGCTGGGATATTCTTCATCACTCCCTTAACAGGGTATGTAGAACAAGGGGTCCAGCCTGATGGCAATGGCTGTAGGTGTGTCCCCATGGTGTCAGCAGGGCTCTGCAGGACCACTAACCCTCCATCCTCTCCCTCCCACCCACGCCAAGAGCCATACTTCCACAGAGGTCCCCGAAGATGTAATAGCACTGCTCCGAGAAGGTGATCTTGTTCACGGTGTGCCGGATGTAGCCAGCCTTCAGCAGATTGCTGGCATATTTGCGGGACTCACGGCGGTCTGTAAAGCCCTCCACATGGTGATAGAGCCAATCAACCACATCCGAACCTGCCACCAAATACAGAGTTAAATTTGGCAAGAGAAAGGAAGACAGTGGCCCCTGAGGCAGTGAGCCGCACTGGAGCAAAAACAAAGTGGGTCAAAAGGTTCAATTTGTGACTCCTGCCTAGTCAACAGTTTGTTTATGGTGACAGAAATGCTCCCTTGGACATCTGCCTGAAAATGGGCCACCTATTCCCCAGTCCCTGCCTCTGCTGCAGGCAGCACAGTCTCTTACCAATGAAGGCATTGGGGATGGTGATCTTCAGCCACATGCGGTCACGCACTTCAAGGCCTGACTCTGGTGAGGCCATGGCTTTGACAATGGTGGCCATGTCACTGTGAATGGACAGGTGAAAGTCATCGAGGCCTGTGGTGTGGATGAAGGAAGGTAGACAGAGGTGAGAGAGGACAGAAGAGACAAGAGGGCCACATGGAAGCATCACACATGAGAGAGGAATGGGCCAGGGAACAATACATCGCAGACAGCCTTGGGGTACATGCTATGTAATCCCCCTTCCAGTCTTCCCATGTTATCCTTCACATGTCAGCCATTTCCTCTTGGGCAAAGCCCAGGCAAGAGTCACAAACTTACAACAAACTCACCCAAGCTCTCCAGACCCTTGCTTCAGGGCTCTATATATCAAATCATCCCAAACCTTCAGAAACCAAGAGCCCTGTGCTCAGCAGGACCCTGCCCCACCACAAGGTTCTTTGCTCTCAGCTGCCTTCTCTATCCTGCTCTATCTGCTGTCTGGGAGGAGCTCTGAATTGCTCCAGGGACATGCTGAATCCCTCTGGCTCTACATTCTCAGCAGCTAACTCCTGACTGGTCTGAGCCTTTCCTCTACACCTGCCACAGCTCCTGATTGCACCCAGGCTCCTCTACTCTCCTCACACAGAAGGCTGAAAAATGTGATTATTAATTCTCCCAGGCAGAACTCCCACTGATCAAAGTGCCAGTCCAGCGAGAGCTGCCTCCCTCCCAGTCCCCTGGCAGGGCAGATCTGGCCCACCCCAGCTGTCCCCAGGCAGATGTATTGCTCCCTTCACAGCATAGTGAAGGCAAGGAGGCCGTGCAGCAGGTGAAGCACGGAGGCACAAGGACTTACGTTCAGTCTCTGGGATGGAGCTGGTGATGGAGGAGCTGGTGGAAGTGATTGTGCTCATGGATGGACTCATACCGTACGCTGGGTAGGTGCCAGTCATCGCTGCCGTGTGAGACACCCAGGCTGCCGGGTCAATGGGCCGGATGGGCTCACCTGCATTGAAGAAAGCGTCAGTTAGTAGTTGTAAGAAGTTATCATCTCATCAAAACAACCTCTGGGGAGGGACAGGGACTCAACACAGCCCATTTCATCCCCAGTATTTGCCGGGACTCACCCGGATCGGAGCATGGAGAGTCTGGCCCAGCCCAGATCCGCTGGGGAGCAACTGGGAGAGAAAGAAGAGAGGGAGGGTCAGCAGGAGAGGTGCAGAGGGAGAGATCCCCCTATGATTTAAGGGGGGTTTCTCTTTCCTCTGGCGCCCCGAGCAAGTGACCTCCCTGCCCCAGTGAAACGCGTCCCCAGCGTGATGTGGGAAGGAGGGCTGGGCTTATGGGCATTTTGGCCTGGGAATAGGACATAGCAGCTTCCTAAAAGGAGAGCTGAAACCCCATCAAATCCTAATTCAGTGCCCTATGGAGTCACACACACAGGGGAGGAACAAGACAGCAACCAGGTGCTTAAGGCAGGACGCTCACATGAGCTGGGCACCAGCGCTAAGGGTGGGTCAGCTATCCACTTACTCCTGGGTAATGAGAAGCAGCCCCGCGGACTGGGGTCCCAGCACTTGGCCACTGTCAGGGTGATGGGCCTGCAACAAAAAGGTAAGAGTTAGAACCAGAGCACAGTAACACAAACCCCTGCATGACGGGCAGATGTTGTGTGCCAGCTCTCTCCTGGGAGACAGGGAGAAGCTGCCAGTAAAGTGACCTTGTTCCCCTCCAGCTATGGGTTTCCCTAGTGACATGAAGAAAATGATGTGACCCTGCTGAGGGTTGCTGATGACCCAAATAGAATCAGAGAATCACAGCACAGTTTGTTTTGGAAAGGATCTTTAAAGGTCATCTAGTCCAATTGCCCTGCAATGAGCAGCAACATGGCATCCCCACAAATAAAGGGGCACAGACTCCAATTCTCTGCAATTCCATTGGCTGCAATTCTTGCATTGGACATGAAAACCCAGGAATCAAAGCAACACCAAAACCCTAAGTTCTGAATTTCTGCAGAGGCACTGGGAGAGGTGGCTGGAAGATACAACCGACATACCCCAAGCAAAAATTGTGCAGATGTCCCTGGATGGAAGGAATAACCCAAGCACTCACCCTGGCTTGTGCACAATCTCCCTCAGCACCCGCACAGCATCATCGTTGCTCATGTTCTCAAAGTTGATGTCATTTACCTGCAAACAACACCAAGAGGTGAGTCCCACAGATGTGACCAGAGGCTGAGTTCCCCACTCAGCTCAGCCGTGACTCAGCTTCCCTCTTCCAAGCACAGCTTCCTGGGTTTAGCCTGCCAAAGTTCTCAGAGAGGCTTCTGGGTCTTTTCTTACTGCTTTCCTGGGCCCAAAGTCGGAGATATGTGGGTGTGAAGTACCTGTAGGAGCATGTCTCCTGGCTCAATCCTGCCATCAGCTGCCACAGCACCTCCCTTCATGATAGAGCCAATGTAAATGCCTCCGTCCCCACGCTCATTGCTCTGTCCCACAATAGAAATGCCCAGAAAGTTGTATTTCTCTGCAGGGGTGGAAAGAGAAAGAAGTAAGTCACCCTAAAGCATCAGGCACAAGCAGACCTAACCTCAGTAAAACCACATCCTAATGATGGTGATTTGCACCCCTGTCCCAGAGAGACATCCTGGGACACATGAACTCTTGAGAGACAATTTCTACAAGAGAAGCCAATCTTCTACAGAATCCATCTTCTCACTCCTCCCCCATGCATTCTCTTTGCCCCCTCCCCAGTTCCCTCTCCACGACCCAATCTTGCTCTGGAAGGACTGCAGACTCCATGCACACCTCCCACTCACCCATATTCAGCGTGACCGTGATGATGTTCAGGGACATGGTGGAGTCTGTGATGCTGCTGAAGGACGAGGACTGCAACGTAAGTGAAACATGAGATGTCCTCCTGTGCCTCAGTAACATTCCCAGCCCTAGCTTCCTCCACTTGTCCTTTCCTTCCTGCCCCTCCTCGTGGCACCACAGCCACCACCCACAGCTCCAGTCTTATGCTGGGAACTTTGCAGGGCCAGAGAACAGCCACGGTCCTTATGGCCTCTCTACAGCTGAGACAAGGCCTGTGGTCCCAACTCTGGAGGCTACATTGGCTTGGAAAATGTTCACGGCACTTTTAGAAGTCTCAGCACTTGGACACTTGTCTGAAGCCATGCCCACAGCAAAAGCAGCTGAACCCCTGAGAGCCCACCCCGACCTGCACTGCCTTCCCCAGGATACCCAGCCCCTCTTTGGGTACCCGCTCAATGCGTGGAGCCTTCTGTTTCCGTCGGCGTCGCTTGTGCCTTCTCATTAGACGGGAAGCACTGCTTTGCTCTGTTGAACTGCTAAACCTGCATGCAAAAGCAAGAGTCAGCTCTTCTGCTGCCATAGTGGTGGCTCTGGCAGCAAGAGAGCCATGGAAATAGCACAGGGAATAGAGGACTGCAGGGGCAGAGGGGAGAACATGCACATGGGGGACAGACAATGGTCTACTGGGTGAGACAGAAACAGGCCTGAGCCCAGGACTACTGTGCCCTGCATGTCTCTGTTCTGGGAGTCAGGGGGAAATTAGTGTTTCCCCAAGACCCAAGCTCTCCTACCTGCTGGTGGAGTCATCTTCATCTGAATCAAAGAAGCTGGTGGTCTCCAGCTCGCTGCTCATGAGCGTGGAGGAGCTCTCATAGCCACCCAGGTCTCGGCGCCGCTCTCCCTTCACTGTCCCATTCACCCTGGGTGCTGTAAAAAGACAAGGCTCAGTGGGCTTGAGACAAACCCTTCCTCTATGCAGGGCTCATGGCAACCTCCCCTGAACAAATCTGGCCATCAGTCAATCCCATCTAGTGCCAAATAATTCTCAGTCCACCCTGGGATCAGATCCATCTCCTATAGGATACCTCTTCTATCACTACAGGGTGGGGAAGAGGCTGATGGGCCAGTAGGAACAATGTTGCTAAACTTCTGGAAGACTAGCAGTTGTTTCCTCAGTAGAGCAAGAAGGAGCACAAGTGGCAAGGCTAAAGCTCACCCTGCTTCTCAGCTAAGAAGACAGAGGCACAACTGTCTCCTGCTCTTGGGGCTTCTACAGGAGATACCTCCTTTGAGCCCAAAGGGTTCAACACCAAGCTCTGATGTAACGCAGGTGTTATCTCCTGCCTCCAATGTGAGGCTATAGCCCTTCTAAAAGCCATAGAATAGCCCTTTTGAGCTGAGAAAATTCTGCAGAGCAGAGAAAGCTGCCCCAAGTCTGGAGGTGGTGCTGTCACCATGCCCCAGCCATGCCCTTGCAGAGCTCTCACCATGTTACCAACACTCACCATGCTCAGGCCCATCTGTCCGACGAGGTCGTTCCCTCTGTGATGACACCACTGAGTCTGTCTCTGTCTCATTGTCCAAGTTTTCCCGACTCCCCCCAGTGTTAGGACTGTGATGAGATAAAAGCAACAAACATGTTCAACAGGGAACAACTTGACAAGGCTCTCTCTGCCTCTGTCCTGACCAACATGAAGTTTCAGCCATCAGCTGTCTCCTTCTTGAGGGATAGGAACAACCACAGCACATCTATGAGTGCAGGGCAAAGGACTGGGCATACTGTGCTGGCTCTTTCCCTGCATTATTTTCAGCATGCCCTTGTTTGTTGAATAATATAGCTCCACTTCAAATCTGCTCCCAGCCCCACTCTCCTCCCCTCTTGCTGTCATCCCTGACAATTTGGATAAGAGTGCCCAGCCTGGTCTGGGATATGGGTCTAGATTACAGCAAACGCACCATGTGTCCCTTTGGAAACCAGAACAGATGTCCATGTAACTTACTGGAAAGAGGGGGGTCTGGAGTCTCCAATTCCTCCTGTGCGCTCCATGGAGGGTGGCAGCTCTGTCTGGTTATCGGCACAGACCGAGCCAGCATCTGAATGGGAACCCTCTGCAGACACCAGCTGGAGGGATGAGAGACAGAAAAGGAAACTGAGAAAACATTTGTAAGAGTGGCCAAAGGAGCTGGCCAAAAGCCTGCCTGGCTGGCCCAGGATCTCATTTCTGGCAGTTGACAACAGCAGATGCCCAGGAGCAGGTATGAAACGGGCCAAGCATATAGCAATATTTCCCCAAGGTCTTCCCAGACACTGGCTATTTGTGGCTCAGGAATTCCTGACCCAGCAGTGAAGCCCAGGTGGGTGACAGCCATGCTTGGACACTCTGACATCACCTGCACACCGACACCACACACTCAGGTAACCTTTAGCACACATACTGCAGCAGGGACTGGATTCCCCCAGTTCTCATACTGGAAAAGGCAGTTACAAGTCATTCCTTTCCTCGGCTCTAGCAGCCTCCACCCTTCTGTCTTCAAGCTGTGAGACCCAGCAGGACTTTCACCTTCCCAACCACCAGAAGCTGGGCATAACAGAGCTCAGGGCCAAGGCTTTTTATCTTTGAAATAGACTCTTGAAACAGGCTCTTTTTCTGGCTTCCATATGTTCTTTGCAAACTTGCAGGCTGTGTTCAGCTTATTGGCTTGAGCACAGCCTCCAGCCAATCTCTGGGATGCTCAATGGGTTCCCCAGTGCAGAAATCCAAGAAAGGGTTTAACCCTAGAGACTCTTTATACCAGCCACGCTGTGGGGCAGCCCTAACACATCAACACACTGTGATTCTGGCTCTAGAATAAACCACCAATTTCAGGGCTCAGGGAATGAGCTGGAGACTCTCCCAGGGGCCACGGGCTCACCAGTGGAATGAAACAGAGGATAGCCCAAATGAGCTGTTCCCCAATATTGCTTCTTGTCCAGATTTGCACTTTCCCTTACTTTTAAGCTGTAATGAACTAGGCTGATCCCAATAGGGCTAAGCAAGAAAGCAACAAAAAGCCTCTCCCTTGACAGAGGCATTCAGGACCTGCAGAGCAGAGGTGACAGGGCCCAGAAAGGATCTAACAGAGGTGAGAGATACCCACTGTTGCTCAGGACAGAAGAAACATAGGCTGGGAAAAAAGCTGATAGCTGCTGTCCAAACCATAATACCCAGTGTAAATTCAGAGGCAGCACTACTGCTTGCTGGTGAGGGAACCACATCTGCATGGATCCAAGAGCAGATGCCAACTCAGATGCTAGAAGCACAGCCCATTTATACAGGTCTTGAATGCTTCACAGCATCACTGATGAAACAGCTGCACTCTGACTACCTTCAGGAACTGGGGAAGCCTTCATAAGGGAGTATGGACCCCAGAGATCATCATTAGCATAGCAGATGAGTGGTCTACTGGCAGAGACATTGGTAACAGAGACAGGGATGTAGCTGGGGCAAGGAAGACAGGGTAGCCTTGAAAAAGCTGGAGCCAAGGCAGCAGACAGGGCAGAGAGCAGCCTCAGGTGTCTAAAGCTGCATAGCCCGTCCCACAAGCCCCAGGACAAGCCAAACAGCTCCTGCTCTCACAACTGTCTTCAGTTGTCAGCTTCCCTCCCTTCCAGCAAGCCCCAGGCACATGCCTGACTCTGCTCCTGGCACCTTCCTGGTGACTTGTCTTCCCAGGACACAGCCCCCTCCCTAAGGGACACATCCCTACTCTGGTAGCCACTGCTTGGGAGCACAGAGTAGAAAAGATGCTGAAAGTGGCCAGCATTGCCTAAGGAAAAGTAATATAACACATTATGCTTGAAAATCTTAAGGCAACATCAAGCAAATAGATCTGGACAGAGGGAACTAGCCACAGGCAGCTGTCAAACAGCAGTAAGGAGAGTTGAGGGGGTGTTCCCAAGCAGGCAGGATTGATGTTATCTTCCTCTAACACTCCCAAGGCTGGGATTTCCTCCCAGGAAGGTTTTGATAACCATCCTGCACTTTTCCTGCCTCTTACACTGTAAGGAAATACTCACTTGGATTCAAGCCCCTGTCTTTCTCTGTTGCTAAAATTAGTTCCTATTAGTTCCTGAGTTCCTAAAATAGCATCATCCCAGCCTGTCTGACAGAAGCAGCAAAGCAAGTGATCCCCTCTCAGCCCCCAAACCACACATGGACTAGGAGACTCTCAGCAGAGGTAGAAAAGGGGATCATCAGGTGCACAAAGGCCTGCCTCTAGGACTGCCATTACCCTTCATGCACAAGAGCTGGTAGTGATGCTCACTCTGGGCACAAGTTCCCTGCAAAAATCCAGCCCAGCAGAGTAGCAGTATGGTGGTCCCACCAGACAGACACACACCAGATCTATGCCACTCACACTGAACAACCAGAGAGCTCCTACAAAGAAAGCCAGCAGGTGCATGGATACATGGATCACAAGGAAAAGCACACCAGAGAAAAGGAGCACTGGAATGGATTTAGAGACTCTGGGACTCTCCTTAGGGCAGATGAAAGCAAAAAGCAGCTGGAAAGGGTGGGGTGGAGAGACATCTTGGGGCAGATGCAGCAGCAGCGGGATGGATGCAGAGGAACGTGTGGCGGCCAAGAGCCGGACACAGGCTGTTTTCTGAAGGCCCTGGATAACCGCTAGAGGGAGGACGGCAGGCATAGGCCCGGCTCTTTGTGCGGAAGCCTAGCACAGTCTTTCCTCCCTGCTCCAGCCTGCATCCTGCTCCTCTGGCTGGAATCCAGCCGCAGCTGTGTCGGCAGTAGGATACCTGCCTGTCCACGTCACTGTTTGGTGCAGGGACAGAAGCAGAATTAGGTCTGACCTAGCCTGATTTGCTGAGGATTTTTACTGTTCAGGGTCTGCTTAGAGGCCTCTGGTATAAGACACTTGAGTCTTGGCTGTGCTCCTGGTGTAGATCCACATACCCTCATCAGCACAAACTGCAGCTCAGCAGAGGGAAAACTGCATGATGTACTGTAGAGACTTTCCCCCACTAACAGAGGGTCCCTGTGGGGACAGAGGGAAGCATGCGAGCAGGGAGCAAAGCATGTGCATGGCATGGTACTGAGGGAAAAGCTTGTCCTGCAGCTGCCCAGGCAGTACCTTTAGTCTTCAGGGCAGTCAAATCCAGTCCGCTTCACCAGCACTAAAGTCACTTAAGCCCTTTGCGCCAGTCACTGGAGTGGGACTTTCCTTGGAAAGCTGACCCTGCCATAGGGGCACAGGGGTTATGCTGTGGACAGGCCACGACCATGATCTCTGCTAGGCATCAGTTACCATAAGGTCTTCGGAGAGGTATCCCACATCTTCCCTGGCACAGGGGACCCAGTATCACAGAGCCCCCTCTCCAGCTGAGGGATTGGAGTGTGGGGATCCAGCTCATCAGTTTCGTGAGCAGCCAGCAGACCAACAGTACAGAGCAGTCTCTGTGCCTTATGTGGCACTCCACATCCAAACGGTGTTTTTCAGAGAGGGCACAAACAGGCTGAGAGACACCAAAGCAAGGGGCTTGCTTACCCACGACACCACACGGCCGTTGAAGCAGGGAAGCTTGGCATTGTCATCCGAGATCTCTTCTTTCACCACCCTGCAGAGGGGAGAGGAGGCAGTCAGAGCTCGGTTCAGGACTTCAGAGGAAAAGGAGACTTTCTCAGATGAATATTTGCACACAACACCAGGCAGCCCAGGTTTGGAGACAGAGAAAGAGAGGACTGGCAGCTCCCTCCTGCTGCCAGGCCACAGGTTCCTATGTCCACAGCCATGACTGGCAGACTGAAGAGGAGCCAGACAGAATAGCCTTTCTATCTGCATGCAGCTGTTCCATCCCCCAGTTCACATTTTAATCAGTAAAACCAAAATTAGGGTATATCAGAGAATCATAAAACCATTTAGATTGGAAAAGACCTTTAAGATCATCCATTACCCAATTTAAGTCCACCCATTACACAAGCACTGCCAGGGCCACCACCAAACCATGTCCTCAAGTGCCACATCTACACAACTTTAAATACCTTCAGGGATGGTGACTCCACCACTCCCCTGGGCAGCCTGTTTCAGTGCTCAACCCTTTTGGTGAAGAAATGTTCCTAATGTCCAATCTGAACCTCACCTGGCACAACTTGAGGCAATTTTCTCTTGTCCTGTTGCTTCCTATTTGGGAGAAGAGACCAGTCCCCACTGGGATATAACCTCCTTTCAGGGCATTGTAGAGAGTGATAAGAGCCCTGCCGAGCCTCCTTTTCTCCAGGCTAGACATCCCCAGCTCCCTCAGCTGCTCCTCACAGGATTTGTGCTCCAGACCCTTCTCCAGTTCTGTTGCCCTTTTCTGGACACGCTCCAGCACTTCAATGTCTGTCTGGTAGTGAGGACCCCAAAACTGAACACAGGTTTCAAGGTGTGACTTCACCAGTCCCAAGGACAGGGGACAGTCACTGCCCTGGTCCTGCTGTCCACAGTACTGGTGACACAAACCACAATGCCACTGACTTTCTTGGCCACCTGAGCACACGCTGCCTCATGTTCCATCACTGTCAAACAGCACCCCCAGGTCCCTTCCCACCAGGCAGCATTCCAGGCTGCCTTCCCTGAACCTGCAGAGCTGTGTGGCTTGTGACCCAGGTGCAGGACTGAGCACTTGGCTTTGTCAAACCTCATACAACTGGCCTTGGCCTGTTGATCCAGACTGTACAGATCTCTCTGCAGAGTTGTCCTGTCCTCCAGCACATCAACACTGCCACTCAACTTAGTCATCTGTGAACTAAATGTGCCCTCAATCCCCATGACCAGATCATTGATAAAGATATTAAACAGGACTGGCCCCAGTACTGAGCTCTGAGGAACACCACTGTGAGCAGCCAATGGATGTAGCTCCATTCCTGACAACCTCCTGGGCCCAACCATCCAGTCTTTTTACCCAGGGAACAATGCACTTGCCCAAGCCACGAGCAGCCAATTTCTCCTGGAGAATGCTGTGGGAAATTGTGTCAAAGGCTTTACTAAAGCCCAGGTAGATAACAACCACTGCCTTTCCTTCATCCACCAACTGTGACACATTGTCACAGGAGATCAGGTTGGTCAAGCAGGACCTGCCTTTCCAAAGCCCATGCCAGCTGGATCTGATTGCCTGGCTGTTCTGTACATGCCCCATGATGGCACTCAAGATAATCTGCCCCATGACCTCCCCTGGCCCTGAGGTCAGGCTGACAGACATGTAGTCCCCTTGGATTCTCTTTCTGGCCCTCCTTGTAGATGGGCATCATATTTGCCAACTTCCAGTCACCTGGGACCTCCCTGGTTGACCAGGACTGCTAGCAAATGACGGAGTGACTCAGTGAGCACTTCCACCAGTTCCCTCAGGATCCATGAGTGGATCCCATCTGATCCCGGAGACTTTTGTGTGTCTAAGTGGCATAGCAGGTTGCTGACCATTTCCTCTTGGATTACATGGGCTTCAATCTGCTCCCTGTCCCTGTCTCCCATCTCAGAGGGCTGGGCACCCTGAGAACAGCTGATCTTGCTATTAAAGACCAAGGCAAAGAAGACATTAAGTACCCCAGACATTTCCTCATTCTTTGTTACTGTTTCCCCCCACATCCAACAAAGGATGGACATTTCCCTTAGCCCTCCTTTTGCTGCGGACATTATTTGTAAAAACATTTTAATTGTCTTTAACAGGAGTAGCCAGATAAGTTCCAGTTGGGCTTTGGCCCTTCTAGTTCTTTCTGCATAACCTCATAACAACCTTGTAGCACTCCTGAGTTGCCTCCCCTTCTTCCAAAGGTAAAACACTTTATTTTTTCCTGAGTTTGAGCCAAAGCTCTCTGCTCAGCCAGGCCAGTCTTCTTCCCCACTGGCTTGTCTTTCAAGCACATAGGGACAGCCTGCTCCTGCATCTTTTAGATTTCCTTCTTGAAGAGTATCCAGCCTTCCTGGGCTCCTTTGCCCTTCAGCACTACCTCTCAAGGGATTCTGTCAACCAAGTCCCTAATGAGGCCAAAGTCTGACTTCTGCAAGTCCAAGGTGGTAGTTCTGCTGATCCCCCTCCTTAGTTCTTTGAGAATCTAAAACTCTTACCATGTTGTGATTGGTGTGCACGAGATGGCCTCCAGCCATCACATCACCCACAAGTTCTTCTCTGTTCACAAACAGGTCCAGTGCGTGCCTTCCCCAGCTGGCTCCTTCACCCACTGTATCAGGGAGTTCTTCCACACACTCCAGCAACTTCCCAAACTGTTTCTGCTGTAGTGTATTTCCAGCAGAAATATTTCTACCAGTTTGCTTATTTCTAAAGAAATTAATAATTTAAGCCTCTTTATAATGATCTGAAAAAATCACAAACTATGCCAGAGATTTCTAATAGATGAAAGTGAAATACATTAAACAGGCTGCCTACCAAATGGCACTGTTGCTTTTTAATTACATACATAATATTTCAACATCACTTCAAGCTTTATAGTTGTGCCATAATGTCAAGTCCCTGCATTACACAAACAGCTACATTATGATGACCCTTCACAGTGAAAGAAGCACTAACTAACTCTGTTTTTTTCCCAGGAGTCAAGGAAAAAAAACCAAAAAACAAAAAACAGAAAAAAAAAATCAGTTCTCTTTGGAGAAAGAAAGTTTATTTTTTTTTAATTTTAAATATCACTGGACCCCTAAATACTTTTTCCACAGAGAATATCCAATCAAAACAACTTGCAAATTCAGAAGATTCAATTACTACTATCTTTGATAAACTGAATACCGAAATAGGCTTTAACAAGCTCATTTACTTTTCTACCCAATGAAAACATTTTAAGCACTCTTATTTAATATAAAGATATATTACAATTAGTTTGTGATACTATGTTCCCCCTTCCAAGCTATATCTAAGGTAGCTTGACACATATTATGCTTAAAACATGAAGTAACTAAATAGTGAATAAATTATGGGGGGGGGAAGTCCAAAAAAGAACAAAGTAAAGAATGTGAAACCAAGAGAACTTATGTATTAAAAGTAAGTAGATTATAAGTATCTAACACTACTCAGAAGTGGAATGCTATCAACAGCTCTGAAGGGTCCCCAAGCCAGTCCTCAACTCACAGAGAATCGAAGATGCAAAGGTGGGACACAGAGCTGTGACCCATTGCCCCAGAGTACCATCAAGTCACAGCATGCTTGACTTGGAGAAACAGGTGCTCTGGGCTCCTGGCTGCGCTCCCTGGTGTGCCAACATCTGCCCCAACTGTCCCCAAAAACAGGACACAAGGCTTGCCAACACTCACAAGGCATCAGCAAAAAGCAAATGAACAATGCTGGAAGCCTAGGCCTGGGGAGCAGGCTCACTCCACCCTGCCAGCCCCACTGGTTGCACCGGTGTCACACACGCTCAGCAAAGGGCTGTCCCACGGGGTGAAAGGCAGCACGTCACCAGGCCTTTGCTGGCAGCTGGCACTCACAATCAGTGAGTGCACTGAGGCAGCAAAGGGACTGTACAAAGGCTACTCATCCCCAGAAGGCACAAATGAGGAGGTCATGGTTTGAGCAGTCTAATCCACTCCCAGGATGTGTCTTAATTCCTCTTGCACAGATGGAGAAGCAGGAAAAGCAGGAAAGGAGCAGTGACAATGGATTAAAACTCTGCTATCTTAATGCTTCTTCAGCATGTTCTGTGCCAGCCTCTGCTCAAAGCCCCAGCAGCCCAGATGAATGCCAAATACAAGCAAGTCCCCTTGGGACCCACCCTTTTTGGTGCCCACACCAGCCCTTTCCAATGCAGGCAAGTTGTCGCCTTCTCACTTCCAAGTGCACACACACATGCACCCTGCCCTGGCTGCACTAGCATCCATTCATACTGTCGCCAGCAGCCTGGACTGCATCCAATTCCTAGAGAGAACTTCAGGCAGAGCCAATTTTCAGTGCTGCATGCTGCCTGCTCAGGGACACAGAGCCCTGCCTGTGGGTGAAGGGACAGGGTGATATATTTGCTGGGTCAAGGTGACCAACTGCTCAGCACAAGTCAACTATTCCACTTTCAGTGGGGACAGAGGAAACCAACCCCAAGACGCGCCCATTCAGCCTCAGTTGCAATGCCTGATGGAGAACAAGCTCCCTCTGTCCTTAGAGCTGGTCCCTCCTCACTCTTATTACCCTGCGGCTGCCCCAGACATCCCAGGGGTCAGCTCCACCCCGGAGCAGTTTTCTCCCTCCTTCCCCAGCCACTACATTATTTATCACTATTTATCACCCAGATGCCAGAGCACAATGGCTTATATATTTAGACTACAGAGCAAAAACTGATAGTGCTGGAGTCAGGCACATGCCTAGCAGGAATATCTCTGCAGTGCTGCTCACATCTGTCACCCCTCACACCATCCCAGCTATTCGTGCCCTGCATTCCTTTCTAGCCTCAGCCTGAACTGCAGCCTTCCTCCTCCATTCCTTTCCAGCCTCAGCCCTAGCTGCAGCCTTCCTCCTCCCACCTCTCACCACTCTTCCAGTCACACTTCTCGCACGGACACGACCGCAGGTTCACACGTCAGAAGCCACTGAGCGAGCAGCCTCTGGGGGTGCTGTGATCAGTGCCACGTTTCTGCTCCGCGCTTGAACGGGGAGGCAGCCATGAGATGAAACTGTCCTGCGGATGTGCTGGCAGGGAAAACCATCCTGTGAATGTGCTGGGAACAGCCCCCACCTGATAGGGTCTGAGCCCGGAAATCCTGGAAGAGCAGACCCAGAAGGAGTTCAGGCTCACTCGGTTCTCACCAAGCCTTTCCTTTTACCAGAAGCCAGGGAAAACATCTGCCTAAGGCTGATTTCAGAGGGACTGCTTTGAGTTTACTGTCAGATTTTGAATGTTCCAACGTCCTGCTGGGGGCTGGGTGCAACACGGCTAAGAATGGCTAGGAAAAAACCCTTTCATGTGGAGGCAGTCCGAGCCTTGCCCAGGCGAGTGCGAGTCCAGGACCCTCGGTGCTGCTGCCCTGCCCAGAGAATTGCTCTGCAGCCGGGCGCTCACCGGCCCCCTTCCCATCCTGGGGCCAGCAGACATGCCGAGGCCAAGCTGCAGCTCAGCGCCTGGCCCGCAGGCCCAGCGCTCCCCGGCACTCATCTGCCTTGAATTTTCCAACAAAGAGACCTGCGGGAGAGAGGAAGGAGGGAGGATTACAGGGGAGGCAGGCCGAGTGGGCGGATGATTCCACCGCCATCCCCAGTGACACGGGGCCAAGGCGGGGGAAGGAGGAGGAGGAAGAAGAGGAGGAGGGGATGAGGCTCTGGCTGCGCAGGAGCCCGGCTGGGGTGTGCGGAGGGGGCTGCCAGCGCTGACACAAACAGCACATCTGCTCCCATACAGCTGGGGGAAGGGAAGGGACAACCCCGGCAGCAGGGAGGGAAGCAAAGGAAACCCAGCTCCAACCTGGCTCTATCCCTGCCCTCCCACCAGCTCCTCCTTTGGAGCCAGCAGACCCTCTCCCCACGGCCTGGGAAGAAGCCACGCTCCCAGTTTCCTTCCCTCTGCCTTGCCGGCGGGAGCAGCTGGCAGCCTCCAACATGGATGCAGAGGCGGGTGAGGGACAGGCAGGCAGATGCTGCCTTCTCCGGGGACATCCAGCCCGGCTCAGGAAATCAGAGGGTATTTTATGTCACAGAGTCATGTCCTAGGAATGAAGGGAAGGTGGGGAACAAGAGAGTGCACACAGGAGAGAAAGGAGGCCATAAACCCCAAGCTGTGGAGACGGCCGCGCTGTGTCAGACCCCGGCTGCGCACACATCACCAGCGCAGCTGCTGTGTTCCAGCCTCCTCGTTTCCCTTCGGTGGCCTCCAGCCTGGCTGAAACTGCGGATACAAGCAAGTTTCTAGCTCCAGCCAGCTCTGGTCTCTCCTGAGCAGCATCCACTAGCCACAGCAAGGTCCCTGCGAAGAACTCTGATGGAGTAATACAAGCCCAGCAATAGAAGAAATCCAAGAGGCGTGGACAAAAGTTTCCACAGGATTTGAACCCCAGATTTGGAGGCAGGCTTGGAGCTCAGCAGCAATTACTGCTTGTCTCTCGCAGTCCTGTCCCCCAACTTGCCTATTTAAGGGCTTGCAGCAGGGAGGATACTCAGAGAGAAGAAATCACAGATGTGGTGGCAAACAGAAAAGCTGAATCAGAGGGGTCAGTACCCAGAAGGGAGGTAGGAATGGGGACCTCTCAAGCATGTTGGACAGCTTGATAGCCAGGATGCAAAGACCGAGAAGACAACTGAGAAGCGACAATTTTACACTAAAAAGATGCAAAGTTAGTAGAGCAGATGAAAATATAAGATGTCTCCTCAACTATTAAGAGGAAAGACCTTTACAGAGCAGCAATGTTCTTCCCAACAGTGCAAAGCCCAGAAATTCAGTTATAAACAATCTTCTTTTACAACATTCCAGAAGTGTACAATTAGGCTGGTCATTCCTGTAACCTTAATAGCCCCCATCTGCTACAGCTCACAAAAAAGGAGGAGAAATACCTCAACCAAACAAAAAACCGTTAGGAGATGCTTCTACCCAACAGGACAAGCTTCAGGGACTTACACACTAGAAATGTGATCTCATTTTCAAGACCTATTGTACACTCCCCTTAGGGCAGAGATGTCTTGCTTCCAAATGATTGTATAGATTAATAATGCTGCATAACAAAAGGAAGCACCTTGATGTTTTACTACTACCCAAATATGAGCAGCTCCTGGCTCTAGAGCAAAATCCTCATCTATTCTGTAAGATAATGCTGAGGCCACAGAGATGAGCTCTGCAGCCATTTCACCAGAAGAGAAAACTGGACAGGGCAATTCTCTATGAGTGTTGAGATTTCAGTCGGGAAATACATGCCTGTTAGATTAAGCCCAGACATGATATGTGTTTCCCATGGGGATACAATTCACCCAAGAGCTACAGGCCCAACCAAAGAATACACATGGCAGTTACCACACATCTATCTGAGACCTCGGGCTTTGCAGGCAAACAGGATGCATCAAACAGGATTAGAGGATTTGAGCTGTCTCTGTAAGCCAAGGTACTCTTTGGGTCTCCCTCACTGTATTTTCACCTCCTGTGCAAAGAGGAGTACAAATTGCATGACACTGGGGTGAGAAGGGCTCTCTGACCATAAACAGACTGTCACTCTCCCATTTAATTCCCCTTCTAAGTCCCCAAACAGGGTGTTCTGCACTGCTCCTCTATGCTGCAGCACAAGGTAAAAAGGGAAACACAGATTTGTAGATGGTTTTATTCTATCAGACCTTCCTCCCTAGAGGAGCTGCTGTCCTCCTGTCTGTCCCTGCACCCCATGTGAACATGAACTCCTTCGCAGCACTGTCTTTACCTGGTGTGCTTTTCAAGAATCAAGAAGCACAAAGCATCTGTTAACAGCTGTCCTACTACAACAATAACACATCTCTGCATTTGTGTGGGAACAGCCACCTCTGCCCTCCTAACAAGTCCAGGGAACATCACAAGGACTCCCTACAGGTCATTCCATTTCAAGCTACTACCTGTGCTCCTCAAGAGTAGGCTCTTTTGTTTTCAGAGAATGGTTTGGATTGGAAAGGACCTTAAAGACCATTTAGTCCCAATCTCCCTGCTATGGGCCTAGAGCGTCCCTCAACCACCTTCACTTCTGCTGCCCCATAGCCCCCTCATGCATCACCCCCAGCTTTCTGTGCTTTCCCCCCATGGTCAGTCAGGCAAGGGCTGAACAGACATCCAAGATGCCAACTGTTTTCTGAGAAGCCCTCATCAACACATTTGCAACCACTCCACTGGACAAACACCAGGACAAGCAGAGCCCCTAGGTCTGGGTGATGCTTGGCTCCAGCTGGACCTGTGCTCGGTCCTACAGGCATCACTGGGTGGGAGATGACAGAGATCAGACCTCCTGCTCACCTAGTCCAAAGACTGGAAAAGGAATGGCATTTAGGAAGCAGCCACTCAGGCTCAGAGGCCTGCCCAGGAGCAGCACTTATCAAAGCAAAGCTACAGACTGATCTCACAGTGAGCACAGAGCCCTGGCGGCCCCTCCCACCTTGATCCCAGAGTGACCATCTGGCTGCAGCCCTGCTCTGCAAACAAGCCCGACAGGCCTGTCCTCCACCGACCGGCAGCAGGAAGCTGCACGGGGACTGCAGGAGGCACCTCCACGCTAATTAATCCTGCCCAAGCGATGCTTCCAACCTCCGGAAGGACATTTAAAGACATCATCAAAGGAAGCATTCTGCAGGCCCCCGAAGGTTCAGTGACACTTTCAGTCTCTTTGAATTGGAAATCAGGACAAACGGGAACTTCCAGCAGAAGCCAAGTCAGGTTCTTCACCCTGCTAAGTCAATTTCAGCTCCTCAATAGCTAAAAGCTTGCATAGCCCAACACAAAGACACAAGACAAGTGCAGGGACTCACTGTGAGAAAAAAAGATTCGAGGTTAAACATCTGCAGAAATGACCTTCAGGGAATGGAGACAATTCCACAGATATAATAACAATGGCCAAAAGCTGGGCTTGTGTTCAGGATGAGAGAGGAAACGAGCCCAAAGAGGCCTCAGCCAGAGATGTGTATGAGACAGGGTAAAATCCTGATGTGGTTGCTGTGGTTAACACTGATGTTGTGAGACAGCAAGTGCACCGGAGGAAGGAGGCTTGGTCTGCTGTGACACTTAGCTCCATCTGGACACAGACAGCAGGAAGAGCCTATAAGGCAGAGCTGCAAAACATCAGCTCCTGCCGACAGAGGTAAAGAGAGGTGAAAAAGGTGCAGAGGTGGACAAAGGATTTATCTGGCTACTGCTGGTAACAAAACGCAAAGGACACAACATCAGCTTATCAAGAAGCTTGTGAATGAGGTGTTTGGGCCCCACAGGGAGCTCCCTGCAACCCCCCATGAGTGAGAAGTCACTCCCCTCTTTCTAGTCTGGCTAGAAGAGCAACAGCCTCCCTTGCAATGTCCAGGGATTTCACACTGGTTAAGGCGACTGTGAGGACTTGTAAAGGGCCCCAAGGGCTGCTGCAGGGACAGTGTGATGTTTGCACATACACCAGAACCAAGGGAGAAGGCCATGATGCCTGTGAAGGCTCCGCATGCACCACGAGGAATGCAAGACCAGGCCTTCCTCTTCTGGCCCTCAGCTGAGGGACACCAAGTCAGTCCTGCTTTTTCTAACAGTAAGTGAGGCTCCTGCCAAGAAAGCGCTGCTGCTGTGGAATGTGCTGGGCCAGCAGTACAGCTCATTCCTGGAAAAGCATCAACTCAGCGGGAGAGCAAGGAGAGGAGAAGAGGGGGAAATTGGGAAGAGGGGGAGGGTGGGAAACAAAGTCTGAAAGCTTGGACTTCCACACCTGGGGAAGCACAGAGCAGTCTGCTCACCAGCACCTCCTCATCCCAGGCTGCCAGCACAGCAGCCCTGCCCAGGAGCATCAGCCCTATGATCTAGGAGCACCCTTCTGCCAGCCAGATACCTCCAGAGCAGATCTGGGACCACACAGACCAAGGCAGATGTCTGTGGGGAAGAGGAGCAAGGTTCATTTCCCCCCATCATGTTAATAATTAATTTAATTTAATGACAGATCTTCAGAGGAGATGACAAAGCAGCCTCCACATGTGTCCTGTCCTCAAGACACTGACCAGCTCACATTACTCTCTCCTTGCGTAAACAATTTTGCAAGTCTCCCCAGGAAACCGGCTCAACCTCCTACCCAATGGGAAGGGGTCTTGAAGCATGACAGGCTGTAGATGGCTGCACCTACTCTGCACATCCAGCTGGGCTGCCATCAGCAACAGCTCTGCTAACTGGGTCTGTAAGACATACAGAGAACCCCTCATAAAACCAACAGCAATTAATAAAGCTCACAACAAACTTTCACCACAAAATATTTGCCAAAGACAATGAAAAGGACTCACGCAAAGAAGAGCCTTTCAGTGTCACAACAGCTGCATGGTGGCAAAGACAGAACTCTGTCCCTGATCCCAAGCTATTAAAGTACACTGAAAAATGGGCAAACACTGATACTACATCTCTCTGATCCTAAAATGTAGGAGGCTGAAGAGAGCATGAGGGGTCTGAACATTCATAAGAAACTTTTCTGACCATTGCTAGGCCAGGGACACTCATTCTTTTTCTTCCTCATCTGCTTTTGACGGTGTCACAGAGTGGATGGTACAAAAAATTCCCTGAATAAAACCCAGCAAATAGAGCACGTTTTAGTAGCCTTTTACATACTTCAGCAATTTCACTAACACCAGTCTTATTCACCAAACTCCATTCAAGACATAGGGCCAAATCCTTGAATACAACAAGTAACCTATCAAGGTTTCCCAGGCCAGCCAGGCTTGCCCTCCAGCCAACAACCCAGTAAGCATGAAAATACTGTACAACTGATGGAAGAAAGGAACAAGAAAGGTGCTCCAGTCCTAACCAAACCAAGCATAGGCTGACACACAACTTGCTCAACTAGAGATCCAGAAAGCAGATGAAAGCCATACTGCAGGACCCAATACATTACTGCAAATTAAAAGTCTTCACACTTCCCATGTACAGAATTCAGTTCACTTCCTACCAGGACTCCCCTCTACAAGACGAGTCATCTTCCTTTTCAACAAGAGGGTAAGCTGCCCCTCAGTTTAGAAGAGGACAGTGTTTTGGATCACTGTAGCACCTGCTCCAACTCCTTCTTTTCTTTGACACTGTGAACTCCTGGACCTGACCCTGTCACATACCATGCAAAATCTTCCACCTGCTGTCTCTGACAACTGCACCAAAGGCTGGTAATGGCCATTGACCTCCAGAAATCACCATTACATGATACGAAATGTTCCTCTTGTGAAGGGTCTCAATGCCACAACTGCCAATTCCTACTCCCTTCAAGGGTGGAAGAGTGCCATGGAAGGCTGCAACACCTGTCTATAAGTCTGTAAATATCCCATGAGCTTGGTAACTGTCTTGAACTGGTCATTCTACACATTAACAATTCCCAAAGGCAGTTCAGAAATACTCATCACATGTTATTACTGCATTAGGGCAATTTCCTGCATCTGTGCATCTGCTGGTAAGTCAAGTTACAAGACCACCCTGATTTTGAGCTTCCTAATTATCTGCAATACTGATACCAAATTCCCTTGAAGCATCTCTCCTGTAAGTTACACGTAGAGTGACCACAAACACTCAGTGCCAGCACCATGTGTTGATCAACCAGGAGCATAGCTGGACCCTGCAGTCAACATGGCCAGACACAGTCCCCACCTCAAATCTACAAACCCTTCTACGTGGCACAGGTAAGTCAGAGCCAACTCTAACATCATGCACACTGGCAGAGATGCTACACACCTCGTGTTAGTTTGGAATTGCCCCAAGGAAACCCAGAGCTCACCCTAAACTGATGCAGATGTTGACATCCTCAAAGTTCCCTGACACTTCCAGGATGGCTAGACAAGGAACAGTCTTAAAGAGTTTTCCCAAGTCTAATCTTTTGGCCCCAGCTGAAACAACACAGTTTTAATCTAGAAAAAAAGTCCATCTTACAGGACCCCCTTCAGGACCTAAAGGTGCATTTACCAGCTCTAGGTCTAAGTCAGGTTTGCCATAAGGGACTCAGCTCCACAGCCAGACATGAAAATCCACCATTCTCAGAGCCACAAAAAAAACAGTAAGAAAACTCAAATGAACACAGTGCAAGACTTCATGCATTGAGGCCATATATGGATTTCCAGTATGGCACAGCCCCAGCTAGGCCCACAGGCAAGTCTGTGTGAATGGCACTAACATACTGGTTGAGCTAGGCAGGGCTAAATGAACTGGGACAGCTGGTTAGCTGTATGCAAACACAAGTATGGAGTTTGCATATCCATCACAGCTTCTGGAAAAAGATTCAGTTCGAGAAGCTGCTGCGTCCTGGAGCCAACCAGGCAACAGCCATCGGCACTGCAGCAACTTTCTCCCTGCCCTGATGGCATGAGGCCACAAAGCCAAGGTTGTCACCTGCTGCTGACACTGCTCTGGCTGTCAACAACTGCAGCAGAGCACAATGCAGTGAACAGGGGACAACCTATTTGCTCGCAGATCATGAGACACAAAAACACCATGATAGGTGGTCAGAGTAATGCTGAGGGAAAGAACTGAAGCCCAGGCAGGAGTAGGTTACTGTGCTAACACCAGCTTCCCTGCTATAATAATCCATGCAGAGCCAAAGCTCCTGAAACACACACCCCTCTGGCAGACTCGTGGTGTCCCCAGAACCAGCCCACAGCCACCAGCAAACAAGGAAAAGTCCACAAACTCTGTTACCCAGACCCAGAATTCCTAGCCTATCACAGAGACAGCTGCCAGCAATCAGAGGGACCACGTAGCAAATAAATTCCTCTCCAAACCCTAGGGGCAGGTCAAAAACCAGCAGAGGAAAGACCTTTCCACACAGCAGCCAGTGACAGCTCTCCCAGAAACAGAGCTTTGCTCCAAGTCATGTGAGGAAGCTTTTCCCACTTCAGCTTCTGTCTTCAGCCAGGACCAGAAGGACATACTCCCACTGCAGCAATTCAGTCACTGCTCACACTGCATCCTCTTTTCCTCCAGCTCTAACATCCTAACAAAGACACAAGGACAGATACCCCAGTGAGGAGAAAATCACCATAAAGGATTTAGTGGAGTAGAGCTCCCAAATACTGCTTCTGCTGCCAGCCATAGCTAGCTGTGACTGGAAAAACAACGCCTCTGGCATGTCGCCTTTAATAAATAACTGATATAACAACCACAACAGTCCCAACTCTCCACTGCAATACAGAATTACACGGCACAGGAAGGTCAGGACCAGGCATCTCTGCCTGCCAAAGCCTCCTGAGAGTTCCAGCCCATTCCTGGATGGGTTTAATATTAGTGCTACAGTAGTAACAACATAGCAATGGAAACAAATGAAACCAAGAGCTCTGGGGCTCAGGGAAACACTAATGCTCCAGCTCTGCAAGCTAATGCAGTCCTCAGAGACACTGATATTCACAGCCCAAAAGCTCACACTCTCTCCTAAGGCCACCATGGCATTACACAGATAAGCACATGGACAAAGCAGACAAAGTCACAGAGATTAGACTAATTCCCCTATTTGTACTTTATTGAAACGCCTTCCAAAAAGCCTTTACAAAAGGATTTGGTCCAAAAATTTCCAACGGCAGCCACCAGCAGGATTAAGTTTTACTTAACTTGCCAGCTGCTGCCTAACAAGCCAGCACCAGCGGGACAAACAGTAACGTAGCCACGTGGTGCCACATCCCCCTTCTGGAAAACAACAAACCATCCAGCACAGGTCAGAAGGGCAGGCTCTGAATAACAAACAAGGGATGGAAAGAGGAGGAAATCAATAGGAAACACCAAAAACACACAGCCCTGACTGCTGCCTCATCAGATGTGCAGCACGATGCAAAGCTGGTGCAACATGAAGGCAATTTCCTGCAGACTCAGTATCTGTTGTGTTCTGCAAGCCCAGCTCCTCTTCACAGGCTTTTTCACAGATCAAATATCTTAAACCACAACATTGTTCTATTTATTTGGATGCAGTCATGGGTGGAGGAGTAGCAATTCATTACAGCAGGTACTCTCAACTCAGAATAGTTCAGCAACTGTCATGCAGACATGGAAGAGGCTTCCTACCCCTTTAAGTACACTGAGCTCAAAAAGGACTTCAGGAATTTCAACTATGCTCCCTACACCTCTACATATACAGCTTTCAAGTCTAGATGAAGAGCCTGATGCCCACCCTGACAGAGGATTGAAGCCAAACCCATGTGTGCAGCAGAAAGGCTTCAGGGGAAACTAGATTTTCTCTGCTTATTTTCACAGACCTTTCTTTCCTGAGCATCCCCACATACATAGTGATGGGTGGCTGCCTCCACCTTCCAAGAGTTCACATCTGATAGGAGACCAGGTGAAGAAATTACAGGAGAAAGAGGCCAGGAGCATGATGGAGAAGATGGACTTACTGAAAGCTCAGTTCTCTAAGCACAGTGACCTTGGGCTCATGGACCATCTACCTCCATCCATGCATGCCAGCACCTTCCTTCTCAGAGTCCATTATGAAACGCTGCCTTCCCTAGCAACATCCTGCTCTCACTGCAGCCATGTAGGAAGGAACATCACTGCTTACACTACCACCCAGAAGACCCAGTACCCACCCTGAGGGTTAGCCCATGTCTGGGATTTGGGAACAGCAAAGTTCTAGATGAAATTCTAGAGTTCACTTCGGAAAAAAAATGTATCTCAGCAGGAACCAGAAGACTGAGCAGTGGGGCCACCACTATCATCCCATAACAACAAAAACCACTCAAGTTGTGACCCAAATTATGGTGGATTATGAGCCATTTTTTACGGCATTTTGCCTTGACCTCCAAGACTGAACCATGCTGGAGCACAGCTGTGCCACAGTTGGGGCACACTGATTTACTTCACAGCAATTTCTGAGACATCAAGGTAGGTTTTTGCACTGTGCTGGAATTTGGAGGACCAGAGTCTTCCAGATGATTTCAGAACACTGAACTGCACCAAAACAGCTGCATTCACATGGCTGAGTAAAGGTTCCTTGACCTTTCTTTCTTTTTCTCCTTTTTTTCAGAAATTACGAAAGAGGCATAAAATAAAGAAACATTCCCCTTAAACACATAACTGAAAACAATGCCTCCCAAAGAAAAATGCTGGCTTCAACATAACACCGTATTTTGGGAGAAAATACATTCAGTCAAAAAAAAAAAAAAAATTCTGACCAGTTCTGGCTGCAAACTAGTTCAATAGACGTTGTAAAGCTTCATTGTTTGCCTAGGACACACAAGGCCTTAGGGAAATTGGTCTGCAGCCTGATTTGGCTAACTTGGCTTTCCGAACGCCACCCCTGGGCAAGGAAACCAGGCTGTGACTGCCATCCAATGTGGCCTTCAGAGCACAGCTCCAACCACAACTGAGAACGCTGGACACCTACAGAGTCAGTAATAGCTGGGTCTGAACAGCAGGACACACAGGGCTGGGCGCAGACAATACAGTCCAGGGAAGTAGGGAATACTGTCAACTAACCATGTCCATCTTCACCTCAGCCCTGGCACTGCTGTAGCCCCACCACCATCACCACAACACTTGGAAACACCCTTCAGCAGCAGCTCCAGCCAGAATCAGCTCCAGTGTCCATGGGCCACCCCCAGCACAGGCAGCATTACAGGAATTCCCCACCACGAATGCAGACAGTGGTTAGCAGCTCTCTGCCAAATCCTCTGCAGCTCAGGAGACAGAGACACAGGCTGCAGTAACCTACATGCAAAATGTCTGAAATAACTGCTGGTGGGCCCTTGCTAACCAGGGCAGCTCACCTCACAGCAGGCACCGAAACACTGGAGCACAACACATGGGGTGCTGTGGCCTCTCACATGTAAAGTGCTCCCCTCCAAACGGAATGGATAGGGACTGACCAGAAACTGAAAAAAAGTGATGGCCACTTCCCAGTAGGGCCAATGCTGTCACTTAGACCACCACATGAACATGAACATGCAAAGGAGTTTTGTAGGCCTTTTCACTCACAGACTTCTTGCCAATCTCTCCCAGCATGAAATTCATGCTGACAGGGAAGCAGTCTCCATCAGGGATATGGGACAGGCAAAGGTCTTCTGGAGACAGCAAAAATTTCCAATTAAAAATAAATTTTAAAAGTTCTCAAAATCAAAACAAAACAACTCCCCCAACACATGCTACAAAGAGCTGGCAGGAAAGTCAGGAGCACCATGCCAGTGCTCACCACTGCTTAAAAACTGACACTGCTTATTAAGTTTGGGATCTCTTCCCCAGCTCCCAGCATTTCCAGCCAGAAGGACAGTCACCGCTGGCATCAATTTCAAAAAGACCCTGCAATAAAAATAAATCACTCAGCCTTTCAGAGAGCATCAATGCATTTCCTCACACACATGTGCAGAGATGAGGCCGCCAAATACCAATGGCATCTGACCCCTACACTGGGAATTCCGGCAGCACCCGCTTTGTTCTGCCTCCAGACTGTTGTCCTAATCACTGCCTTGTACCCGGCTTTGGAGAGCAGGCGATAACTAAGCAGGTCTGGATAAGATACTGGTGATTAGCTGGATACCCATTTTCGCTTCACAGCTGAGACCAAGGAATCACCACAGCTATGAAACTAAAATTGGAATGGAGACCTGCAAGAGGGAGAAACCAGCAGTGGCAGGAGGAGCAGCACCATCCCACTACTGTACCTCAGATCACTGGTGCTCTCCCACCAGTAGGATGGGGAGGGAGGAGTGGTCCCCTCGCAGAAGAATGGGGCCTTTCTGCTCTCCAGTCTAGAAGAAGGGAGGTGGCCAAGTGAATATAAGTGAAACGATTACCAAAGTGATTTCTTCACAGGCCAAAGAAATTCAAACTTTCAGGCACTCCACAATTTATGGAAAGACAAGGCAGAATTTCAGGCCAGGTGCTAAGGATTTACCTGGACACACAAACTGCACTCATTAAACTGCTTTGAAAAGTTTGGCTGAACTTTAACATGCCCTGTGGGAACACATTTTGATCGATAGAAAATAAGCAGTATCAATAAGAAACAGAAAATTAATCAAAAGAAATCACATTTCAGGTGATACAAGAATATTCTCAGAGTTGTACCAGATAAAAAGACAGACCTGTAGTTCAGCTGAGGCAAATGTACACAATACCTGGCTGGTGAGAAGTCCACACTGCCCAGGCAAATTTCTCACGATGGACTTAGGTAGGAGACAACACTTTACACATGACTGAAGCCCATGTCCCAGCAGACTACAGACCATCAGCATCGTTGCTCCCTTCCCAACTGCACAGGTACCCAGACAAATTTACAGTCCTGTTCTTGCAGCACCTCTATAGAACTGAGAGCTCTGTCATGCTAAGACCCACACAAATGTTTGCCCAAGAAGCTCCCAGAGTCAAGTGGACAAGACAAGGCACAGCTGGAAATTCCACTTTATGGATTAAGAAAAAAAAAAAAAAAGGTAAAATTAAAAAGCCTGCTCAAAATCCCATAAAAAAACCTGAGGGAGGTCTGATGGAGAATACGGATCTCACAAGTAGTCACAGAAGTGCACTGATCTAAGGTGCTCTCCTGCTGACCAGCACACAGCTCTTACCTGGGAAACACTGAATGAAAAGATTCAAGCTGCAGGAAGAAACCTTCCTTCTCTAATAAGTGCAATGTTAGCAGCCAAAGGTAGTTCTACTCTTCATAGTGAGACACATCCAGATAAAGTATCTCAGGTTCAAGAAGAGTCTACCACATCTGTGCACTGCCACACTCACACCATCCATCAGCTGACCTTCATGTGCCTCCACTTGTGAGATTAGCAAGACACAAAGCCAACAAGGGCACAGATATCTACACCCTGTTACGTACCTCTGCAGCCCACTGCATCAGGAACAAAACTTTGCAGCCTTCCTGCTGCTCACAACTCCTCTCCCCAGGACAAAGCACATGAATTCTTCTCATTTCTCCTCCTTGCCACCCAGAAGTGATACCCACCACTCTGGGGTCTTAATTATTTGAAGCTGACCACTAACTCCTGCCATAGCCCAACAACTCCACAGCCACTGAGGGGAACTTCAGTTCACATTTCCAAGGAGATGTAAACACTGAAGCTGCTCCATCACAACTCTGATTCTCAGAGCAAACAAATATTAACAAGATAAACAAAAGAATGAAAAATCCCACACACCAAGACTGAGGCTCTAACACTGCCTTGGGGATGGGGTGAGCTGAAGCAAATACCAGACTGAAGATCCACAGCCTGGAAAAAAAAAGAAGAGCAAGAAAGATTCAGACTGGGCAACAGAGATGAGAGGAAACATTGGACATCCTGCTCCAGCTGGCTCTGGAAGGTAAAATGCCTCCTCTCCCAATAATAGATGAAAGGAAAAGTTTGCTTTATGCCACAGGGATCCTGCAGAAGGTCCAAAGCAGAACCATGGGACCTGCAGGCCTCCTCCTCACTGATCAGCTGCCCTAAGGCCATCTACTTCATGTCTCATTGAGGGGGCTTTAACCTGGATCCTACTCCTGGACACTGCCCAGTTGACAGACAGAAGCCCAGCACAAACCAGGCAGAAGGCAACCTGAAGGAATCCCCTCAGGGAAGGAGCTGAGAGGAATACATGTGTGAGAGAGAAACGATTTTCCCTGTCACACAGCTTCTGAATGCCACCATTGTTAACCTCCCTCTAGTTTTCATTAATTGCCTATGCATTCACAGTCAAGCAGCCAAGGTGCCTCCTGCCCTTCTGTCTCCGATTCTCCCTGCAGGCCAATGGCTCGCTTTCTCATGGACATCAATTACCAGAGATCATGAAATTTTTCAGCTGGACTTGATGATCTTAAAGGTCTTTTCAAACCAAAATGATTCTTTAATTCTATTTTGTGTGCTGCCTGGAGCTTCAGGACTTCTCAGAGAAGCTGGACTGCTCTGGTTTTTCCCACCATGTTTCAACCACCAGCATGTTCTTCAGCTCTCTGGAAAGCAGCAGAGACAGCTTTCCTGATGAAGCATCCATGGTGACACCACGAGAGGCTCGCTCCCTCTGTCACACCCCAGGCCTTGCATATGCTGCTCCAACTGCACGATTCATTGCCCAGGACTTCTCCAAGGAATGGGCTGCACACACACAGCTCCCGACCCCTTCTCAGCTGCACCTTCCCTTCCAGAGGGTTTATGCTTCCCAAACAAATTAGCTGGACTGGTCACAACAAAAATCTCATCCCATGTATTTCCGATGCAACTGACCTTCCCCTCTCCCTGCTATCACCCACTAAAACTCCCTATGGTGCTTTATAGTTGAGTTTTGTTAAACTATCATCTACCTCCTCTTGTAGAACCTTAAAGAGATAGAGGAGGGTGAAAAGGCAGAGCACAAAACTTCACTGCCACCAGACCCATCTTCCCAATGCAAGACACTGCTATTTATTACTAAACTTTGTTTATAGTTGCGCACTCTCCCACCCACATGGCAATGTTTCATTCAAGACAAGTTTGAATTCACTTCAAGAACAACATTTCCAAGGATCCCAAAGCATTTGTTTACAAACAGTATGCATGGAGAATTCACTTCTCCCACCAATGAACATGGTCCCCTCCGAGACAGGGAGAAGCAGCTGTTTCATAGCACCCAATGCTACTCAACAGCTGAGGGACAGGAAACGATCCACAGACAACTGATACTGCTGAGGAAATTTATGGAAAATGAGGGCTGGAGACTTATTTGCCAAGAGAGAACGGGGAAGCTTCTGAGGACTAAAGCTCTCCACTGGGTCAGGAGGAATTTAGGGAGGCAAAGCATCCCAGACTGTGGTCAAAGGAGCGACTCCAAATTTCAAGCCTCATCTGAAAGCTGGCACCTCCCAAACTAACGGGAACCTGGGCATTGGGATGATTTGGCTGAGGAGGGGAGAGCACCCCCTGCTGAGGCAGCCACATAGATCTCATCCAAACCCCAAACAGGCCCAGCCCTGTTCAACATGGAGTACAAGCCAAAATCAGAGCCTAGAGAGGTATTTGGTGCAGTGGGAAGATTATAAAACTGAAAACACTTTGCAACCCCATACACAAGACCTACTGTAAACACTATATCTTCAGAGGAGGAAGGATCACACAACACCTTCAAATACCAAAGTCCAAGGAAGGGTAAAGGGTCACACATTGTGGAAACCAAGAGGGTCCCAGGATGGAAAACGAGGTCCTCAAAAAGCCTAAAGGAAAGTCAGATGTAGGAAATCTGGACAAAAAAGTGAGGACAAAGGGTCTTACAGGGAGCTGGCTTCACATGGTACTTGCTCTCCAGAACAGTAACCAACTTTATGCAGGTAGGAGACAGGAGGGTCTCCCCAGAAAACCAGTGAGTACAACATCCAAACAAGGGATAGAACACACCTCCTCACCTCCAAAGAGCCACCTGTGATGGGAGGAACAAAGGACATCACAAAAGAAGGGATGGAAACACCAGTGTTGGAAGAGAGCCGCCCTGCAGGAGATGGGATATGAGGCAAGGCTGCACCCCTCTTCCATACCAGAGACTGAGCAAGGGACATCTCACTTCGAGGATGGGACATGTACGTGGGTACAGTGGGTCTCGTGCACAGCCCTTACTCAGAGATAGGCAGCACCTGGAGAGCTCTCACTCCTTCTCCATGGAGGCAGGGGAGGAGAAAGCTGGTCCTCTCTATGCATTCTTCCCAAAAATGAGATGTGGAGGACAAAGCTGCCAAAATGGATGTCCCTCCCCAAAATGGATGGTAGGAGAACAAAACTGTCCCCAAATCATTTAGTGGAAAAGGCTGATGGAGGTGGCACTACCTCTACACCCTTTTGAAGGAGGAAGAAAGGGGCACGTTCCCCAGGCAGGCATAGTGGGAGATGCCCAGGCCCTTTTGGTGGGGAATGACAGTCCTGAGTAGGATACAATCTGGGGATGCCACCCTAGACGCCCCAATGTGAGCTGCATTGGAGATACCACCTCAGGCAAAGTGTTGGTCAAACATCCTGAGTACGGAGAGGGGGTGACCATCAGATGGGGATGATGGTCTCCTCCAAGGTGGTTCTGGCACCTAAAGCAGGTATCACCAGCTCCCTCACTGAGGAGGTAGCATGGGGCACCTTTCCTAGAGCTGATGCGGGATCCGAGGATGTGGGGCTGCCCCCGGCGGCAGCGCCCAGGGACAACGAACCCCAGAGAATGTGCACAGTGGGGGTATCACCACCAGCCTCCCACAGGTGAGGTCCTGGGGTGCACGGAGGGTGTGTCCCCCCAGATAGAACCAAAGGCGGTCACCATCCCCATCCTCTCCAAGGAAAAGCAATGGGGATGGAGGATGGATCGGGGTCCCCCTCCCCGCGCCGGGCACGGCACCTCCCCACCCCGGGGGTCCCGGCCCCGCCGTCCCGGGGGCGCTCCCGGGGCCGAGGGGGCAGCCAGTCCCGGCCCCAGCCCCGTGAGGGGAGGGAGTTCCCCAGCCGCCCCTCACTGCTCCCCGGGGAGGCCCATGGGGCCCGGGCTCCACGCGTGGCCCCGGGGGACCGGGCCCGGGCCCGCGCTCACCCGAAGTCGTCGTCCATGGACTTGAAGTAGAACTTGTAGTTGGGGCGGTTGAGGAGCCCCTTGAAGTCGCCGAGGGTGACGCGCTCGGCCGGGATCGGCAGCTTCACCAGGTACGGCGTCTCCTGCTCGTCCAGGTGGTAAATGATCTTCGTCTCGGCCGCCGCCATGGCGCCTCTGCCCGGCCGCCAGGCCCCCGCCTCTGCCTCCGCTGCGTCCTCCGCCCCTGCCCGGACCCCCAGACCCGGCCCGGCCCCTGCCCGCGCCCCGGCCCGGCTGCGGCCTCCGCACGCCCGGTCCCCCCGCGCCCCTTGTTCTCCGGGTCCCAGCGCCGCCCGGCTGCACGGCGCAAGCTCGGCCTCGGCCGGCCCCGCCCCGCCCGCCGTCCCGGCCCCGCCGGAACCGGAACCGGCGCCCCGCGGGGCCGCGGCGCCGAGCGGGACCGACTCCGCACCGGCACCCGCCATGGGCTGGGACCGGGCTCAGCGGGCAGCCCGGGAGCTTGGGCCCAGATCCCGCCACGATGCTGCCCCGCACCCTGTCCTCGAGCCAGATCCCGCATCGATAGGAGACCCCCCCGTGGCTGGAACCGACTCTCTCATTTGGAACTGACTCCCCTACACACCCATCCACCCCCGCTGCTGCTGTGCCCCATGTGGGTGCGTGGCCCCTGGGACACCTCCAGCCCCATCTCTCGTGGGTGCATTGGGATTTATACTTTACACCCACATCCTCCTATCCACAGCCTGGTACTCCCCGTGCACCCGTATTCCCAGCCGGAAATATACCTCTCCCGGGCTCCCCACCTCCATTCAGCTTTCATACCCCCTTTACATCCTCTGATGCTGCTTCACAAGGTCATTCCTGTGTCCCACAACCTCTGCTTCTGTCTAAACCCCAGGCCTCCCCTTCTATCCCTGCAGCCCTGGTCCTTTATCACTCACCTTCCCCATGCTCCTCATACGGCTATGTGCCCCATCAGTACAGCTTACAAAACATGAGGCGTATCCATCTCTACCCTATCCTCCCATGTACAGACCCCTTTGAGCTCCCTGTCCTGTGCCTCAGATGGCCACCACACACAAGGACTACCACCCACCCCAGCTCCTCTCCAGCTGAGGTTTCCCTCTGAACCCCTTGTCAGCATCCAACAACTAACCCCAGCACTCAAACCTTTTCTTCACCAAGCAGACTCTGCTCTTCACGAGCATCCTCTCTTCCAGGTACCATGGCTTCTTCAACTGGGCACCCTTTGGTTGTGTGTTTTTTTCCCATCCTCTATCTCCCTGGACCCCAGTACATTCTTTCCTATAGTCATCAGCACTGTGACCCCAGCCCCTAGGACTTGCCTCTCTTCCACAGCAGTCTCAGGCTGTCTGGTTTCCCTTCTGCACACCTTGCCAACATGCAGCAGGCACCAAGGAACCATCTCCATCAGCAGTCTCCTGGAGTTGTGGCTGAGAGCAAAGCTGGGGTGGATGGAATTTTGGGAACACCCACCAACAGGAAGGGCAAGAACCGCCTTGTACTATCCTGGATTAGAAGGAGCAAACGCAGAGGAAGCACCACACCATGGGCCTGCACAGGGCATGAGACTAGATCAGCCTTCAGACTAGACTCCCCTGCCGTAGGAAAAGGAGCCAGAGCGATCCTACAGGGAACAAGGCCAAGCTCCTCAGGGAGGCAGGCAGGCTGAGCTAAGTAAGCCTCCTAATGCATTAAAGACTCCTGCAGGCATTGCTAGTAATTATCTGGGCAGCGCTGCTAGACTGGGGGAACAACCTCACATTAAACTGAAAAAAAAAAAAAAATCAAGGGAAGTCCTCAGGTAAGCAGAAGCTGTAAGAGGTCTGAGACTCTCCCATGTTTCCACATCAACTCTTGGAAGATTGTAATTTCCTTATGCTCGGAGCTTTGCGGTAAAGGCTGGTGTACCTGAAATGAGGAATCCAGGTCAAGAATGGAAAAGTTTAGTTTAAGTTGCTTTTTCCTGTGTCAACCCTGACAGAGCTAATCTTAAAGTCTTTTTGCAAGACCTCCCTGCCCAAAAGCAGGCACATGTGAAAGAACACCACTCTGCCGCTGGCAGGGCCACTGTCTCACCCACCTCCCAGCATAGCCATAGATGCACCTTGGAGCCTGTATCGTACACATTACCTTTGTATTTGTTACCAAAAGGGTAACAACTTTGTTACCTTTGTTACCAAAGGGCAATTTTCGGTAGTGCTGAGCTCCCAAGGGAGCACATGCAGCTCAGGGGAGGGGTGCCACATCCCCCAGGGTGGTAGTAGATGAAATCTCATTGCTACAGCTGCCTTTTCTTTTAAAACAGGCCAAGTGACTGAATAGACTCAATGATAGATCGGTTTCACTGCTCAGAGGCCTTGTGCTGTATGACTCACTGAATGGAAGCTAAGAACACAGTGCCAAAGAAATTAGCAGGAGGGGATTGTGCTGTGCACTCCAAGGTCCACAAGCAAGAGCTTCTCAACTGCCTCTTCGCTTATTTTTGCAAGTATTGCAACTTAAAAATTGCAGCATTGATAACGTTGCTTCTCTTTACAGAGTACACAGACTTCAGACATTTTAGTGCATCTTGGAACCGTGCAAAGCAGAGGTGGATGTACTTGAGTTCCATCACTTACACCTTTAAGCAACACCAAACTATTATCTGCTTTTAAAAGGGTTACTATTGTTAACTGAAGTTATGGGTTTGATATAGGAACAGCAGGTTCCATCCATCCATCCATCCATCCATCCATCCATCCATCCATCCATCCATCCATCCATCCATCCCTGTCAGATGGGAAGTCAGACAAGTTGATTATTACAGCCTTAGGAAAATAAAGTACTTACTGCCTACATTGCTCAGAGGTGGGTAGCAATGATTCCACATTCAAGATTGCTCTCAAAGTCATTTCTAGTCTTCCAACCAAAAAAAATCTTGACCGAAGCAACAAGAAAGCGCCAAACCCACCCTACATTTCAGCAATGAAGTAAATGCTCCTTTAAAAAGTACAATATGTATCAGTACACAAGGATGTCGCACCATGCCAGAACTCCACCTTGGAGAGTATCAAGCGTCTAATTTGTTTTCTTTTTGCTACTCTATTCTTGGCATCTGTAAAATTACCCCACCACACACATCACCAAGGCCTGAAGGATGTGGCCATAGAGCAACATTCTTCCGTTGGATTTTAACTCCCAGGTAAAAAAGCAGCTCATACCACGAAGCTGGATCAAAGGAGGAAGGAATGTGGAAAAAACAAAAGTGGAATTGTTACTTGGCAGAAATAATCAAGAACTGGCAAAACTGAGCTATTTACACCACTACATGTTAAATTTATTCTTAAGCCATCTTTACCCTGTAAAAGGAAAAAAAAATACTTGAGATGTCCAAGGAGATTTTAAAATTACCAAGTCTTGCAGCTGGTTTGTAAATGCTTTTACTGTAGCTGCCCTTCCCAGCCTCTGCCAGTTCCTATTTCCCAGCATCAGGAGGGCACAATGCAAGACATACCAGCCAATATTCCCAGCAATTCCCATAATGACAAAAGATAACAGATTTCTTTGGCTTTAAGGTTCATCTTTGCAACATAATTCTGTACAAAACCAAACCTCACTCACTTCAGGATTCCAAGTTCAGAAGTTTTAATTAACTGTTCTCTAGTTGCAAACAGGGGTCATGAGTTACCATCAAACACTTTCACCAATTCAATGCTGTGCTGATTTCCTGCATGCCTATTGTGTGCTTAAAATCTGAAAAAAGCAGTGATCAGTTATTTAACTTACACACAAAGCCCTGCTCAGGCATGTAAAACTGGAGACATACAATTCCAAGTCAAAAAAAGCAAACAAACTGGTAACACCAGGATAGTTTTTATTTGCTCCCTGAATTAAATATTGGCAGATACAGAAAATTCAGATACCAACTATTTCCCCAACATTTACAAGACTGAGTTCGCAATGTCAGAAAACAAGGACATTTATGCACGATCCTGGTAACTGATAGTGTGAGTGCACAAGATGGCCCTGCCTGCCTGAACATCAGTTTTTTAGAGGCAGTATCCCTGGCCTCCAGCATCCAATGCTGTCCCCTCACTGACAGTTGTGGCACCACGGAATGGCCAAGTAAACATCCTGAGTGGGCAGCTCCAGTGCATTTCCCCCTGCAAAGGATTTATTCCATGCTCCTCCTGAAGGGGCAGAGGCAAGGTCAGCACATCCAACAAATAACCCACTTATGAAAACAAGTTGATGGCTGCAGTACCTTTTCACTCTGTTCTTTGAGAGCAGGGGAGAACACAGCACAGTGACACTTCCAATTAAGCTGTTCTTAAAGGCCTTGCTGCTGCCACACATTGTCTGAGCCAGAGGCACACTCACTCCCTGCTGCCTGCCGAGCTGCTCTGCTGCTGTAGAGCCTCACAGTGGGTTTGCAGCACTTTCCCTGCTGTCTGAGGGAAGTTTTCAAATAAATAAACGGCCATGAAGTAAGCAAGCTTATATAACTGAAATCATGTGGATACACAGACCATGTGCTGCTGAAGGAAATGCCATTTGCTCCTTTTCACACTGGAGCAGAACTTAGGAACTTGCATTCTCCTCAAAGCAGCTGGTGCAGTCAATTTTGCCCCCCCCAGGGCAAAACACAAGTGTAGTTCGTGCAGGGGGAGGATCCAGGCACCTCTGCTCCCTTTTCAAAAAAAAAAAAAAAAGAGAGGAAGAGACACTTCTCTAAAACATGTCTGCTAAGCTGGAGGCACAGAAGAACAATCACATGCAGGATATGGTGATCCGTACAGCCATCCACCATCAACCAACCCTGCGGGGAAGCTGAGCACACATCACCCCCAGTTCTACAGCATGGGAAACACATGGTTTTACCAACTCTGCTGTGCAATTTGTGTTAGATCCTAGCATGGCAGATGGCAAGAGATTTTCCCTTTTGGAAAGATCACAGAAGTGCCTTCTAGGCTGCAAAATGCCTTGGGCACCCTCAGACAACTGCATCTTCTCCAGGCACAAGAACTCCTGAATTCCAGTCCTGCACTCCAGATCCTAATCCGCATGCTCTTACTCACCAACCTTGCCAGTGTCTCTTCAGAAGGAGCTCCCTTAACTCCAGATGCAACAATGACTCCAAATACCTTAGCTGTATGACCACTGCTCCACAACCCTGATGGTTAGATCTACAGGGGCATCGTATGCATTTGCATCTACTCTCTCTCTTTGTATTAGTAACAAGGACCTCCCAAAAGATAGCTTATAGTACATCATATCCAGGCTCCAGAGGGATTTTCGGTATCACTGCCTCCTGTTTTTCCCTTACAGTTTTTATACTGGGTTGCAACATAAGGTGCAAATGAGGGAGGGAAGGAAGTGGCAAAGTTGGGAACACACAACTGAATTAATGATGGGATTGTCAGTCACCTCGATGTCAGGCCCCACATCTGCACACCATGCACTGGCATTGATCTTGCCCTGCCCACTTGGCCCAGAAAAGCAGTGAGAGCCTCTTCTCATGCTGAGCCACCATGTCAGTCTTGGTCGCCGTCAGACGACTCCTCCTCTGCCTCCTCCAGCCACTGGATAAACTTCTGGAGCTGCAGAGAGAATGAAACATAATTGGGTAACAACTGACACCTAGGAGATGCTGGAAATGCTCCACAAATACAGTGTGTGAGTGAGCATTACTATTATGCATAAGAAAGTGTTTCCATAAGAAACAGAAATGGAGGCAGATTGAGAGACAATTAGGTGAAAAACAACTGGGATGCCATAGACAAATACAGACTGATTCAATTCCTAAAGGAGATTCCTCCAGTCAGATCATCCCTCCAACACTCAGCAAAAAGACAAAAGCTTGAGAGTTTTTCAGAGCTTGAGAGCAAAGCGATGGCACCTTAGCTGACATGTTAGGAAAACTCTGCTGGGAAAAAAACTTGTGCCTCAGAAACTGCTATTAAAAAGGCAGCTTATTTTACGTTTTAACTGGGCTTGAACAAGTAGCTGAAAGCACTGCTGACCTATACTAATAGCTGACTTTGCAAAGGTCTTGAACAAAGTTGTTCTTCAGATGGCTTTTTTTTCTTCTACTTCCCTCCCAGATGCAGGGAGGAGGACTGGAACAAGGCTCAGACAAACTGCAGCACAAAGTTCTGCCTGATGGGGGAGGGAAGTTTATATGCTCCTTGCAACAGAAGCCAAATGAAACCACTCAGTACAGCAAATGCTTAGAAATATATGTGAAGGGACTGCTGAGCCAGGAATGAAAGCTTCAAAGGACTTGCATGGGGCCAGCACACAGGGCATTGGCCTAAAGCCCATTTCAAATGGATGTTGGCTTAGAGAAGCCGGGCTGCTACTCCAGAAAGTGCTGGCCTCGTGCTGCAGAGAGCCCACTAGAAACAATCCTCATACTACCTCCATTCCTCATCCAAACAGGATGATTATGGCAGAATGCACAGAAATGCCTGTTCTGGAGAAAATCTGTGTGGCTTAGTGCACTGGTGTGTTTCTTGGCCTACCATGTGATGGCAGCTGCTCCAAGGTGACAGTGACACCAAACTTCTCTTGAAGTTTCTTTCAGCAGCTGTTGTCTGTCTCTCTTCCCCCACCCTGGCCTCTCCCAACACCTTTGGGACTCACCCGTTGGTTTTTACGAAGCTGCTTTCCTTTGTCAGACGTGTCCCGCAAAGAGAACCAATTGAGAATTACATCCTCTTCCAGAATTTCCAGCTGGTAAAATGTCATCAACACCTGCATCAATTAGAAAAGAGCAACAGGCTCTCTATAAACTCTTATGGGACTAGCTCACATCCAAGTACAAAGTTTGCACGTAATCTGTATCTCTCAGCTCCGTCTTCACCAGAAGGCACTCAGTCTGCTTCATTCTCCTTCTACTGTTAAAAATAACTGTGATTCTCCTACCAAGCCTCATGTTCCTGACAGATGCTGTGACACATAATGAGTCAAAAGTTCAAGCCCCATCAGCTTCAGCACTGAGGATGCTGGGTATGACTGAGAGCAGCAGGCAACAAGGGGTCACAGAGGACATCAGTTCAAGACCTAAGTTCTCTATTTAAAGCAACCCAAACACTATCTCCAAAGCAGATCTAACAAGCAACTGATGCAGGCTCACCTACAACAGTGACACGTGCAGAGGAGCATGAAGCTATCCAGCTCTGCCCCAGGCTCCCTCCTCCTTCCAGCTCTCTCTTTGCAGTGCCTTATGGCAGGTGTCAAAGCAATTGGTCATTCCTCAGCTCAAGCCCCTCCCCTGTGAGCGACAGGGAGACCCGATCAGGCTTTCTCAGGGTGCCTTTGTGCTCAGGCAGAGCAGGCATTTTGCAGCCGGTCTCCTTGCAGCAAAGCACCAACAAAGCTGGCTGCCAACTCCAAATATAAAGTGTCACTCCAACTCCCAGCCTCTAGGGAAACCCAGGCCCCTAGAACAATGGACACATGCCAAAGAATTGCTGTAATTCAAGGACATTTTGGCTCACCAAACTGAAGGCTTTTGGCTCCAGTCCTAAGTGCTTTGCCATCAGTGAGAAGCACTGGTAGCAGAAGTTAGGATTACCCTTTCTTGAGGAATCAAGAGTTAAGCAGGCTCTTGGAGAGCTCTTCCAAAACAGACAGGGGCTCCCTGAGTTGCTGCTAAAGAAGCCTTGCAATCCAAGTCAAATGCTCTCCATGTGATAGGGCAGACAGAACGCAGGGACAGAATATTTGTGAAGGATGGTGAGGAGGAATATATGAAAATTCTTAGAAGCAGGGAGACAAATAACAAGGCACATGACAGGTTCCCTTTATTCCAAATTTCATAACTAGCTCAGCCTGAATGAAATTCCACTTTTGTTCCCAGCTTTTCTGTTTTGCACTCTGAAGTAGGATAAACCATTTAACAGTGAGATCTCAGGGACCACGGAGAGATAAACAAAGTGAAGCTCTTCCTTGAGCGAGTCTCTGGCCTCACCTCTTCCAGTGTCACACAACAAGGGCATCTATGTTGGAAGCTGCAAAATAATAGCTCCCCACAGGGTGCAGGCTGGTAATTAATACTCACCCTCAGCTGTGCTCCCTCAGAGGCACAGGCAGGCAGAACTATTTTTTTAAAAAGAAATTGATATAGATAGATTTTCTACACACCCTCTCCACTGAGACCCCAAAATTCTCTCCCTAAAGCAGAGACGTGATGATGTAATTAGGATGCATTCCACTGTGGATCAAGCAGAAAGAGATTTGGGAGCAGATACTCACTTTAGCTATCGATGTACAGAGACTGTCATGTTCCAAGAAGAATTCCTCAATGGCACATAAGGCATTCAAGTGATCTGATGCTCGTTTTATGTAGTTCTTAAACAACGGGGTCCAGTTCTTCAACAGCTGCAGGGAGAAAACACGGAAGAGCTCCTGAGCCAAGATGGGTGGGTGCACTCAGCCTTGTGTCTCAGCTGTGTTATGCCAAGAAAGTGACCCAGTGAAGCATTTTATGAAACCATTCAGCTGACTACTTCAGGTATTTGACCTTCTCTGTCCATGAAACAGATGCTATTGAGTCTCACATGTGAGGACAGAACCTGGTTTTACTAAGCTTTCACAGTATCTACTATCTTTCTTGTTTTCATCTCTCTGGATGGAGTATCAAATCATTACAATAAATGTGTTCAGTGGAGTCTGTTATTTAAACAAAATCTCTTCACTGCAGACTGATAAAGAGAGATACCTACATGCTACTCACAGCCTCCCCCCACAGAGCAGCTGACATTTCAGTGGAATTTTCCTTCAAAGTAGAAGGACGAATAAGGAAACAGAAGAAAAGATAATGCCAGGTTAATTGCCAGCTGAGTAGAAGTGAACAGCGAAAAACAACCATCCCTAAAACAGGAATGCGTCAGAGCAGCCCCTAAGTGCAAATCACACATTTGCTTTGTGCCTAGAGGCTTGTTTGGATCCTGAAGCCTGCTGCAGGGAATGGGTGGAAGGATGAAGGGCAAGAAGTTGTTACACTATTAGTTGTTCTCTCCTCCAAGGCTTATTTTTCTTGAAGTCTTGAGTTTAATTATTTTAGTGCTGCCTCTTCAAACAATATTTCTGAGTCCCCCACAACTCTCTCCCTTGTTGTACATATCTAGGAAACATGCAGCAGGGAGCTTTGCAAAGCAGCACACACTGACCTGAATGTGGGATAGGAGATCATACTTAGTTCCCTGTCCATAAAAATTTTAAAAGGTATCAGAACTTGGATAAGATACAAAAATTCCTCATTGGCCACACCATGACCTGAGCATCCTACAAAAACATCGTAGAAAATTAAATGAGAGTTCCATATCTTTTTCAATGGAGTAATTCAACAGCAGGCAATCCTTCAACTACAACCCCTGGTATGATTGCACAGATACAATGGTTTGCTGTGCTCTCAGCAGTGTTTCCTTACAGAACATACCTGCTTCTGAAGGGAAACTGGCAACTCACAGGGGTTTGGGGTGTGATGAAGAAGCTTTGAGTCACCTACATTTGGGGTTAGTCAGCATTATACTGTCCAGGATAACTGTTAACAGGCAGTAGACCTGAGAGAAGGAGAGCTCCAGGACACACAGCAGAGCTGTGGAGATAGCCCAGGCCTTTGTGGACTACCAAAGGTAACCTGAGCTAGGAAACAGTGCTCATCTACTCTGTAGTACTGCACTCCATCACCTCTTCAGAAACATTTGCTATGCAACCATGCTGGAATTTGCATGCCTCAAGTAGAAACAAAGAAGGGGATTAGTACAAACAAATTCATCTGTACAGTGGTACAGATGACTGGTTTAAGGAACAACAGTAACAGCACAGAATGATCCTGATCATCATGGTATCACAATAAAACAACTGAGGGTTCTGTGGCATATTTACAAGAGGTAGTTTAGTGTTTAGCAAAATGCTTAACGCTCAACACTCTTCCCTCCTCTATAACCATTTCCCCATTCTTACTATTCTTTAGAATCTTCACCTCAACTGCAGTAAAGCTACTGGAAAGTTCCTTCCAGACTAAGAAACACTTTGTAATACCTTTCTATTAACACCTTTAAATCATAAGCAATCACAAATCCAACCAGAAGCTGGGTTTCTGAAAGCAGGTTATTTATAAAGAAAACACTCACAACCCCAGGACTCAATTCATTGTTCCTGCTGCTGGAAAAGACAAAGAATTAAAAATATACCATGTCAAGTTGAGAACATGCACTGCACTGTAACTGGTGCTAATGGGGATAGTAGGGCTCAGCCCTGCAGAGCCCCTAGGGAAAACATCCTCTAAGCCTGTATGACCAGAGAGGCTATCTTGGGAGTTTAATGAAAATCTATGGATGGAGAACGGATTCATGGAGAAATAGAAGCCTGCAATGTGGATTTGATAAAACCTTGAAAAATGTTAAAAGTTACCTGACAGAGAGTCCTATGGACAATATCACAATTTTTCAGGCTTTGACTCTACATAGGTAACTCCTCAAAACAATCTACAGTCTGGAGAAAGCAATCAAGTTTCCCTGACAGGTTGATTCATCTTTCATCAAATCCGGTCAACAATGTTCTAACAACTTTGTTCTTTCTGCTGCTAAACATGAGCATTAGCTTTCCTTTGATGAAAAACATATGGACAATGTTACTCAGAGAAACTCTTCACGTACTACCACTGCCTTTAGCTTCTAGGGGTTTGGAGCAATTACACAAAACTTTATCCATTTATATGCTTCATCCCAGACTAGAACATCTTCTGACTGGGTGCTGCAGTGAAATTCTCCTTTCCCACTCATGCTAGAGTAGTAGCCTAATCTGGGAGACCATGACATGTCGTATCCCAGCTGGGATTAAAAAAAAACCCAAGCCATCCTATATAGCTACCAATTCCACTCAAGCTGTTGTGTAGATGTATTGTTTTCCAACTAGAATCTAACACCTGCTTCAACATTTTCTTCGGTCCTCCTTCAATTCTCTTTTTCTAGGACAGGATATGCTATTCAAGAAAATAGTCTGGAAAAATGAACAAAAGCAATCAGAATTTAAACAGAGTGAGCAGCAAAATCTCACTAAGCCATCTGAAGAGCAGATCAGTTTACACAGATGTTTTCTGCAGAAGGCATTCCCACATGTCCAAGAGGTGAATTAAGTAGCATGCTTACACCTACACAAAGGAGAATTACTTTTGCACCCTTTTCCATCAATTGAAAGCACATACTTCCTCAGAGAAAGGATTATGAGGAAATCTAGTGCTCCTCTCAATCTCCAAAAAAAAAAAAAAAAAAAAAAAAAGTAGTCCTAAAAAAAAATGGAAGTAGTCTGTCCCAAACATGTGTCAGATCTATTCAATCTGCAGGAGCATCCTCAGAATCTGCAGAGTTTGCAAAGTCAAATACATAAGTGGACTGTAACAAGGAGACAAAAATAGTACAATGACTTCAGCTTGAGTGAACAAAACCATTAAGAGAAGACTGCCTGCTTTTTAAAACAGATCCTACCCTATTCTGCCATACGGCAGGAAATTGAAGTTGGTACACACAACTATACAACCCATCTCCCTAGAAACAAACCAGAACTTTATCTCTGCACAAAGACAACAATATCTTGCCTTTGCGTTTGGCTGAAAAAAAAAATTGGCACCAGTTACAGTACACAGACAAGTAAGACCTTGGAAAGGATCCCACTGGGAGAGGAGTGCTCCCCACTGCCCCAGGAACAGGACTTGAGATGGATTGGAACCTGGTTGCTGGAATGCAAGTCTGTAAAGACATCCCTAACAGACCTTCTCTTTTCTCTTTTACAGATGATGCACTTCTAATATCTCACACAGGCAGCAGAAACAACCACAGGTACTGAAGTAGAGCTCCCCCACCTACAGTCTTAGCTGAGCTCTGTCAAGCAGAACAACAGTTTCAGTTCATTTTTACCTCTACAGAAGAAAAAGAGGCTCATGAACTCAAGGAGTTCAAGTGGCTCCAGGCTTAACCAAAAAGATTTCTCAGGCAGAACGACCCAGGGCACACAGATAGACTGCTGCACACTAGGAGACAAGCCCAAAGAAGAGTCAAATGGAGCAGGACTCACAGGAAGTAATGCTGAGAAATAGTTCTGGGAGTCCAGGTTTGCATCCAGCTGCTGCAGTGGGAACTCCAGGATCACTTTACTGAGCACCTGCATCATCTCCTTCAGGCCAATGTTATATGCATACCTACGATGAAAAAGGCAAAAGCCCTCAACATTTCACACTGTCTGATCTCTGCAGATGGTGGCTATTCACAGAAGTAGAGGAGAAAAACTGATTTTCATCTTCTCAACCTACTTTTTATTTACTTGATTTTCCAAATATTCAGACAATAAAATCACTGTGCATTGCATCAGGCCCTGCATAAGGCTGTAAGTCCTGAAAATCTGTAATCACAACTGGGACAAGCTGCTGCAGGGGCAGCACCCTCACATTTACCAGAGTGCTGTAGGAATGCTCTTGCACAAAAGAAGGCACACACGTTTGGACGTGAGAAACACTAGACAAAAGGCACTCTGACTATGTGTTCTAGACTTGCTGCTGTAAAAATCCTCTGGACAAGCCAGACCACAGCACAAACCCCAGCTGCAGGCGGCTGGCTGGATACTGCAATGCCCAGAGCAGCAGACCCTGCATGAACTTCCAGGCAGCCGTGCCAAGAACTGGCTTGCTCTCTTCAGTCCACAGTTATTTAGCAGCAATTCAATCTCTTGTTACAGAGATGGGGCAGGAAAAGCCTAACCACCTAGGATGCCAGAGATGCAGCTGGTGCTCTCCACCAACACCTGCTGTCATTCAGTCATGATGCCTAAGCTGCATTTCTCATACTCCATGCTGACTAAATGTCTAACAATGGGCATTCACATGGTTTCTCCTCTTCTTTTGACATGTCTGTTGTCAATCCGAACTGTTCAGCATAAGGGACAATATCCCTAAGGACACCCCCAGGATCCCTAAGGACATCTCCAACTCACTTGAGGGAGTTGATTTCCAGAACCAGGTTGTCACAGGAAATGTTTTCTTCTTCACCCCTTTGTAACGTACCCAGAACCTCATTCTGGAAAACTAATGAAAGAAAGGACAGGCGGTTAGACATAAGGGAAAAGCACAGATTCTTCAAACTGCTCATTGCTGAAGGAATGATGCCCTTCACAAACAAAGCATTCTGACAGAGATGTCTATTTGTTCTCTGTAACACGGTACAGCAACTATACTTATAGATAGTGGGATATAATTCAAACAAAGGAAACAACCTACTAAATATCATTGACCTATCCACAGAAACCAGTACAAAGCTATTAACCTTTTAGAGCAGAGTTTCTATTATACTTTCACAATCTAGCCTTTCCCATTCAGACAAACCTCATCACCCCATAACTGAGAGTATTAATTCAAATCTAAAATTTATTGGTTTAATTTCTTTTGGGGCGATATTCCAACACGAGAAAGTTTTTGGGTTTTTCCAATTTGGTCTGAAGCTCTTTCAAATCCAGGTAACCTTAACACAACAAAACAGAAACCCAAACATCTCTGCCAAAAGAGGTAGCTCCTACAAGGACATTTATTTCTCCAGAATGATTACAGTACTAAGCTGTCCATACAGAGAAATTCTGTTGGACCTTCTCATAGTCTCTAAAATTCGGCAGTGACACTGCCATTTAAACAGATAGATCAGGGAGGTCTCTTTCATGAAGGTCCAGTGATGAGGAATGAGAAAGATGGAGGCTCTTTGTCTAGTTTCTCATCCTTGACTGCCTTGGATTAACCCAGCAGTGATACAGGGAATATTAAAGAACTCTGTAGAAAATGCAGGAAGTGAGATCAGGAAACAACATATCATAGATGTGCACAAGTTTTCCAATAGACCAAGAGAAAGCAGCACAAAGAAAGCAGTCACACACTGTATTATCTACAGTCACTGTACTTCTTCAGAGCCCATCTCACCTTTGATGTCATCCAGCTGAGGGGAAGCTGCCCGACTGTCTGGCTCCTCAGAGCCCATGCTCAGGTCACTGTCGGATTCACTCTCTTCCTCTGAGTGCATAGCTGGGCCTGAGGAAGGAGAAGATGCAGCATTCAGCACTCAAAAGCTGCAACTATCATATGCCATAAGGAACCAGGTGTCCCAGGGACTTCCCAACCAAGTCAGCAACTATCTGTCCTTGCAAGGAAGCTTCTATTTACAGGTCCAGATGATTATATTTGCTGCAGAAGGAACACTACAGCTGGCACTAGGATAATGGGATTTTTTGGGAGTCTGCAGGCAGACAACAAAGGACAGGGACAGAAGCAACTGCATTTTGCGCAGACTGCTGACTCACAATGGAGCAATGTCAGCAGACACCGTCACTGGCAGGAAGAAAGCCAGCAGCACTCAGAATAGCCAAATCATATTCCCATCTGAGGGAGGGCCTGGTGTCCCACAGTGCAGCATTCCCAGCACAGACAGCTCTGTGTGCTAGTGCAAGGCAAATACCTAACAAACACCTTCCACAGAGAACAGGTAAAGAGAATCTGGTCCATGACTTGCTTTTACCTCTCACCTTCCCTCCACACATAGCTGTTATCCAGAGCCAGTCTGCTTCACAAACCCCAAATTTTGCTCTAGAGACAATTACCAGCATCTCACTTGGCTGGTTTCCCCAACACACATCTATTTGCCCCCAGGTGACCACACAAAACTTTTCCTCACCCCATAGGCTTTGTCTCTGCTCTTCTTCATCCTCTTCATTCTTGTCATCTGCTTTCCAGAGATAGCCTCTGCCCTCTGAGCCTACATCCTTTTTATTGTAACCTGAAAAAGAATCAGCAGTGTGGATGTACTGAATCTGCTTACAGGCGAACCTGAAAAAGACTGGTACAACCTGCATATTACTGCCCCTAAATAGCCTTCATCAGGAGGGAGCTGGGATTCCTGCAGATGCATATGGATTTCAGCTTTGATTTTCTCACATGCCTTGACAAGTGACTTACTCCTTCCTACAGCAGCAACATTTGGCACACCACGTTTAGATCCCTTGACAAACCCACACTGTAGCAACAGCACTTCACAAAGACAAAGCCCTTGGACACAGCTGAGTATCCTTCCTTGCCCTGACAAAAACATATAGGTTCCAGGTTGAATGCAGCACTAAGCTCCACCCTGGCACTGCAGTGTCTGGAATGGGGCCGGTAAAGAATCCAAAAGATCATGGAAGACAAAACCTTCTGCACAGCTTTAGTGCATGGAGACAGAGACTCTCATACCTTTCAGTTTCACTTTGCTCTCCTTGTTCACACCAGAATCATCACTGAACTGGTCATCGTCCTCTTCCTCCTCATCTGGGGGGTGCAGGGAGATCACTGTGCCCTCAGGGAGAGTGATGCCAGGACCTACTACTACCTGAAAATATGTGAAACACATTTTAATGAAAAACACTCTACCCCCTCGTACCTCCACCAACAGCTCCAGACAAGCTGTCACTAACAAGTGTAACTGAAGGCACCAGCACTGCTACATTCCATATTCTACTACCCCAGCCAAGCAAAGTGAAGAAAAGGGTGGAGCAGAAGCACAGTTTCCACCTCTGCAAAAAGGCTTGGGGCAGCCCTACATTCCGGAATAGTACAGTGTAAGATGAGTAACCTGCCAAGAGAGGCAGAAAGCAGAACAGACATAAATCAGCTCACCTGAGAAGAGAGGACACAGCGGGGCTTTAGCTCCACTTTCTCCTTCACTTCAGCCTCATCACAGATAACAGAATGGTGGATCTCCACGTTATCTGCTATGTGCACTCGGTCCCACAGAACAGCTCCATCCAAAGTGACTCTATCACCTGTTATACACCACCAAGCACAAATATGTGAAGGAAGGCTGTCTGGTGCTCTCTGACACTCCTGAGTCCACTAGGAAGCATCTTACTGACTCCTAATCCCCTTGATACATGATGGATGTTAGACAACAGGGGAAAATTTGCCTCAGAGGCCTAAATCCACTTCTTACCCAAAGCTGAAAGAGAAATTTATTCTCTACAGAGACTTGAGAGTAACAACTGACATCTCAGTTTTGGACAAATGCAGCCAAATCACCAAAAAAAAAAAAAAAAAAAAAAAAAAAAAAAAAA
>VZSR01000247.1:8419428-8489923 GCA_013398615.1 Brachypodius melanocephalos
TGAAAATGGGGACAGATGTCCCTCATTTGCAGGATGTTGGTAGTTGATAACTCTAGATCAGTAAAGTTCATGCATTCTCTTCTGCTGAAACAACTCATTTGCATGAAGTACTTTCCAGCTTCATTATGGTACCCTGAAAACTTCTATTTCGCCTGCTGGAAAACCAAGCTTTTCTCCTTTCTCTCCATTAGCAATCAATCAGTACCCACCTATCATCCTCTCTCAGTGCCAAGCACACTTCAAAAACTGAATCCTAACAAATGTGTGCCCTGGCCTGGCAAGGCTGGCACATCCTCCATTCTTGCACTCACCTATCCTACAGTTCTGCCCAATAATGCTGTTGGTGATGGAGCAGTTGCTGCCAATGACTGTTCCCTGCCCAATGAGCACGTTCTCTTCCAGCACGCTGTCGTGGCCAAGGCTCACGTCCACCCCTCGGTAAATATTGTGTTTAGAGTGGGTGTAACTCTGGTTCTTGTCATCAGTGAAGTTCATCTCTGGAGTGAGAGGATAAACCCAGCGCCGGATGATGTCAGAGCACACAGCTTCGTACATCAGCAGGTTGCATATATGAGCACCATATTCTTCTGTTGTTACATGCATGTGGATCTGGTTCCCCAGGACCTGGGAGACAGGCAGGATCACGTCAGAAGGTTCTCTAGGGCAAAGTAAAAGGATCTCCCTTGTAACAACCTTCTCCTTACCTCCTCATTCACCAACAGACCACGCACAAAGTCATCCCGTGTCTGGTAGTCAAAATTGTCTGTGAACAGTTCAGCTACCTGCCAGGAATAAAGTACATGGAAATAACATAGTTAGACTCAAGTTATACAATATTGGAAAGTGATGGTCTTGCCTTGATTAAAGCTCTGACTCCTTCTGCTAGGAATGCTGACCGTCCCATCTCCTCCTACTACTCCTCCAGAATCCATGAACAGATTCTGGTTTCCAAAAGGGGCAAGACATTGCTTTAGCATTTCCACTGCCCAGCCTTACTTTGTGGTTTTACCCCCAAAGGAAGGCTGCAGACAAACTTTATCAGATCTGGAAAATACATTAGCAAGCCTTAAACTGGAATAACCCTGAAGGTTTCCCTGGTACCAGCTTACAAGTACTGACACTTCTCCACAGCACAGTCACCACTTCTGCTCCACAGACGTTATTATAATCAAAGTGAAATCACATTTTTTCTGAAATAGTTTCATTCTGTGCCAAATCAGACAGTCTCTGCATGCATCCACCATGTAGTTCTGCCTGGGCTTGAGTGGTGGAGGCCAGAAACAGACTGAGCCCCCATATGTTACACACAGCAGCACCACACGATCACCTAGGCCCTCAGCTCAGCCAGTTCTGTTTTCCAAACCTGGTACTCAGGCCACACAGAGCCCCTGCACACCAGCAGTACCAAGGGAGCAGACTGAATTTTGGACCCTTGGAAGGGCAGGGCTCACCTGTGGAGAGCAGATGCTGATATGACAATCCAGCAAGTCATGGCGCACCTCGACATTCTCAATGGAATTCTGGAACAGACTCTGAAAGAGGAAAAAAATCAGATGACCTGATTGCCTTACACAGTATAGAACCCCAAAAGCCTCCTGATTACTGATTTGGGGATAAAAATATTATACAATCACAGCCTTAGTTCTGAGCTGAAGAAATAAACTGGTCCATCTATCTCATAGAGAAATGCCTCCATGACATTTACAGAGCATTTGCTACATTATTAGGTGAACAAACAGGTAATAGGAGGTACCACTCCTTGCACCTCTGTAATTCTATCCTGTGTCAGTCTCAACACTTCAAAAAGGAAAGGGTTAATTAACACTGAAATGGACTGCCCAGGGAGGTCTTGGTGTCCCACCCCTGGAGGTGTTCAAGAAATGACTGGATGTGCTGTGGTCTAGTTGACAAGGTGGTGATCAAAGGTTGGACTCTTTGATCTCAGGGGTCTTTTCCAGCCTATATGATTTGGTAAAAGTGGTCTGTGTATGGTAGTGGTATATGCACCCCAGTTTGGGAGCCCCTGTGATAGCAGAAATAATCTCCTTCCCCTGTTTTACATCATGGAAAGGAAATAAAGGGCAAAACCTTAACTGTGAGAAATACATCTGCCACAGGTTCAAACTGGAATGAGTCACACACATGCATGTCCCAGCATGATTTCATCAAGCCTCAAATAAAGATTAAGGGGGAAAAAGTCAGTTTACCCCAAGTTACTTCCTATCATCTGCTCCTCCAAGAGAAGCAGCCAGGACAGTTGCCCAGCCCTCATGGAAGGAGGATCTCCTTGGGTGGGCTGCTTCACTACCACAGCCCTTCTCCACCTGCCAGTTTCCAGACGCACCATAGGAAAGCGGAATCGTTTCAGCCCCTGCGTCCTCTGGTAGTGAAGGACACGGTTCGTGGCACTGTCCATAGCAATGACAATGTCATCTTCCTTGCACCTGGCATGGTGGCCAGGCGAGGACTCCTTGAATATCATCGTCATCACAGACACATTCTTTTCCATCTTACGACGCAACCTGAGAAAGGAGGGCAGAACTATGAGAACACTCTTCAGAGAGCTACAGACCACAGACTCAGCACACCAGGCAACCATTCACTCTTCCAGCACCTACTTGTGCTCTTCCAGGGCTTTGGATATATTGAAGTTGGACACCACATCGCCAGTGACAAGGATGAAGTCAGAACGAACAAGGGACTTGGCATCTACGTCCCGCAGCACGTCACCAAGGGAGCGGTACAGGTCTGACGTGACAAACCGCACTGTGTTGGGAGACGTGTGCCGGCACCACTTGGATTTTCTAGAAGGAAAGAAAAACATCAGGAAGGCATAAAGAGGCTCTTCCTACAGACACACTAGGACACTGTGTCCCAGTGCATGCCACACCTGGAAGGGGATGCAAGGAGCATCCTGTGACAGTGAGGCCGCTATTGCCAGGCTCAGGTGCGCTCAGAAGGTGAACTGAGGAGCAGTCCCACAACACTCCACCTTTTTAACAAACTGCACCCTCCTACACAGCAGGAACGGTCTTTTCTGAGATATGCTAGGAGACCACTGCTGAAAGGGTGTCTCTTACAGTTTCCATAAGAATCAGTGAGGCCTTTGAGGCTTGTAGGAAGGCAGTCAAATACTTTCCGTGACAAAACCAAAAAGAAGAAGAGATTCTTACTGCAAATGCTCTTTTATCTCAGCTGACTTCCAACAGCAGAAAACAAAGGTTTCTTCCACTCCAGTTGCTGTTAGAAATTCCAAGGTATAGTCGATCATGGCCACATTTGCCATAGGTAAAAGAGCCTGAAAAAAAAATGAAATCAAAAAAACATACAGATAGCTGAACAAACACTCAGTACCCCAACATCAGCAACAGCCCCTTCCAACTTGGGAATATAAAGTCATCAATAGTACCAAAAGCATAACACGAGTAAGTGCTCCATCAAGTTTTATAAAAATCTTTTAGAGTTATCTAAACAGTAAGAGCTAACTTGTGTTCTTCTAGGAGTAGATCCTCAGTTCAGAAAGAAAGGCATAAAAAAGTGAAGTTATGACTGAAAACTGTTCAAGAAGACTTAGATAAACAACAGAGACTGGGAAAAAAAGGTGCTGATTCCCTGACTCAGGCTTTAACTGCTTCAAGAAAAACCTGTCAGACATGAATGATGAAGCCATAGGAATATGACTGTCCAGAATTAAACAAGGGGGAAGAAACTCCAACCTAAAGTGAAGTAAGTGCTCTCTTGACTTGAGATTCAACTCACACTTTTAAACTGAGTAACTGAGTCACATCTAAGTGATGGCATACCATTCCTTAATTCATTTTTGGTGCTGTTTCATTTCAGGCCTGAGCTCGCGTGTATAATTACAAGCACCACCAACACTTAATCAGCAAACGAGGTAAGATAATTGTTCAGACCTAAAGTCCCCAGGAGCTTTTTATGTTCCTTTAACACACAGCCTTTTGAGCTGGATAATTAAAGTACTACCCCATCCATTTTTCTGGCCATACTCTTTCACACATTACAGCTGGCAAGGGCCAAGCTTTCGTTTCTTTCCTTTATCAGTAACAAGCCTGTCCAAGCCCGCTGCCAGTCCTGCACCAGCCACAGACCAGGAGTCAACAGCGCAGCTCTCCAGGCCATATGGAAAAGTGGACAGCACCAACACAGCAATCAGATCCTCGCTGCCTCTCCAGCGGGGGACAGAAACTCCCATGGGCGAGAAAGAACTGCCGGACCGCAGGAGCGCGGGAGAAGCCGCGGCGGGGGCTGCCCGAAGCCGGGGGACCGGAGGGGCTCGTCCCCTCCCGATCCAGCCCGGCCTCTCGCCAGATCCCGGCCCGCCCCGGCCTCCTGGGGACGGTGCACACCGGGACGGGCGGCCCCGGAGGCACCGGCGCGGCGCAGGCAGCAGCACCCAGAGGGGATTTCTCACCCGCGGCCGGTCCTTGGAGATCGGGAAAAAGCGGCGGTTGAAGCTGTCGGCGACCAGCACGGCCTGGAGCGGCGGCGGCGGCTCCTCCTGCGGGTCGGGGCCGCGGGCAGATCCCCCGCCCGCCCCGCGCCGCGCGGTACCGCGGGCCGCCATCGCCGCACGCGGCCGCCGCCGCTTCCGCTTCCGCTCGCGACGGGAACGGCAACGGGCGCTCGGCGGGGACACAACAGCGCGGGGCGGTGCGTCCCGGCGGCAGCGGGGCGGGAACGGGGCGGGAGCGGGCCGAGAGCTGCGCCTCGCCTCCGCATCGTCTCCCTCCTCCCGGCATCACCTCCGTGGGGAAGATTCGCCGTTGCACGGCCTCAGGAGCGGAGAGAGGCGTTTCATCGCCGTCCCCTACGATGGAGCGGGGATAGAGCAGCGCAGCTCCCTGCCATGGCCGGGCACGGGCGGAACCCGGCCTGGGGAAAGCCTGAATGTCCCCACAGACATCTCTGTGTGGCCTCGGGCTGTGTGAAGTGCTTTGATGTGACCCTGGTGGTGTCTGGTTTTGGGAGCAGTGATGTTTTCTGATACACTTCCTAGCAGCGACGTGTTTGTGCTAGGTTTCCAAATGTCCAGATGCTCCTTCTGCAAAGGACAGTCTTGATATGAAGCAGCCCGTCAGTGCACGGCTCACACCTGCCATCAAAAAGCTGTCCCCAAAACCCACAGCCCCTGAGGGACCCCTCGAAGACTGCTCAGAGACCCTTCCAGAGTGGATGGAAGGAAGGAAGACACGGTTTCTGAGGGTGGCATTTTTCTTTCCCTCAGCTTGGTGAAGCAGTTGGGATGCTGCAGTGCTGGTGTCTGGCTGTCACCCTTGCTGGGACGCTCTCACTTTCACGGATCACGATCCCCTCCAGCCATTCCTGCCCCAGCCCAGGCTCCATCCTGGCACAGCTCTGATTGTGCTTCAGTACTATCCTGGTCCTCAGAAAGGGATGGACCATGTATAGCCCTCAGCACTGAAAACCTGCCCTCAGCTCTGTCCCTCCTCTGCTGCCGGGCCCAGGGCTGCAGGACTTAGCTGGCACAGTTCACACAGCACTGTCACCTGCTCATTTGTCACCGAGGAAAAGCTGTATGATAACCCTGCGTTCAAAACCAGGAAAACAGGCTAAAAGACCTCCCTAGGGAGCTCCTAACAGGATGGCAGTGGAAGGGTTGTGGAGAGTCCTGAGCCCGGCAGGAGAGCCCTTTCCAGTGCTGGCTGCTGGAGGACCTGGTGCTCACTGCTTTGCCCCGTTGTCACGCTTCTGCCCCTCTCCACGTGGGACAGGCATTCACAGCCCCTGCTCTGTCACGTCACCAGCCTCTCTTGCTGCCCCTCGGTCCCCACAAATTGACCCACTGTGACACCCTCGCTGAGTGACAAGCCAAAGCCTCAAAGAGTCTCAAATTCGGTTGTGATCTGAGAGAAACACAGGACATTTGCACCCCCACCTCCGTGGCAGGGCCTCTCCCAAGGGCGGAAGGTGGCACACGCTTATCAGCCCAAGGCACACAGTGTGGCCTTTCCATCCTGAGGGAGGGAAATTGAGGGAGATATCACTTAACCACAGACTAGAGCACTGCCCCAGTATCATGGGCAGTGTTGTACAGCCTCTGTGGCATTGCTGAGGGGTCTTTAGTAAAGGGAAGAAAGCTGTAATAGGCAACATGCAGTATCCCTCCCCACCGATTGAACTGCAGGTCCGGAACTGTTTTCTCTACTGTTTGTAGAAAACAAAGTCTCCTCTGTCTCCTGAAGGACTCTGCAGCATTGGGTATTCCCTGAAATTTCCCTGAGCAGTTAAAATGTTCAGGCATCACTTACGTGGTGCCATCTGTGCCCAGTGACTTGTGACTGAGCCCTTGCTGTGCCGCAACTTGCGGCTGAGTCGCTTGACCTTAGCTAGTGGTCTGGAAAAAAGCAGCAAGGATGGACACAGCAAGAAAATAGAAATGAGCTGCCCATGGGAAATAAATCATCCCCATCCTTTTCAAAAATAGTTATCTGTATACCCTCAGGAATTGTGTTGCTCTGGCAAAGGAACTAACCCCAGAACAAAAGCTCCCAGATGGTTTCAGCTCAGGGGTTACAGCCTGAGGAGTGATCCAAGAGGTGGATTTGTCATTGCCTGAGGGCAGGACAGCCTCTCAGTTCCTGCTTATGTGGCACTAAGGGCATAAACAGCACCAGAAATCAGGTCTGATCCAGCCTGCACAGTCACTGCGTGTGTTGGGACTGGGCACAGAGAGGTTGACAGGGGACTCAGCAGATTATCTGGCTAATTACATCCTGTTCACTCCAAATGAGGCGAGTTTCCAAGACGTTGCCCTGGTAAATTGGCAAGAACAGGGGAAGACAAATCAAGGTAATTGCTAATGAACTAAACTCAAAATCAGCTTGATAAATATTCCTCAGGCTTTGCAGACATTTCCCTTTGGTCTAACTGGGAATTTGCAAGCCAGCAGCACGCAGGCCAAACATTTTCTGAAAGCAACATAGTTCCAGGGGAGCTTTTAAAACTGAAATTACCTCATGAAAATTGAAATGAGATGGAACTGGGTTTGACTGGAGGTCTATCAATCCCCGTATCCCACAGTGGGTGGGCAGGGTGGTGGGAAGACATGGAGACTGTGGGGCTTTTCCTTGTTGTCTCACCCTTGGATATCCCTGGACAGAGCATACACCCTGGACAGGGCAGCATACACTGACTCTGGGAATGATGACCCTGGTGGGGATGATCTGCTTTCTGGGACATCTTTCTGGTCCCTGTTCCTGCATTGTAAACACTTTTCTCATTTATTCTTTCTGAGCATTTGGTTATTTCTTGGCTTTTTCTTCTGCAGACAAAATGGCCCATGAGGCATCTCTAAACCTTGGTAGGTAGCTCTGGGTTTGGTCCTACCTTAGACAGCTTTGGGGCCCCACTGGGGCTGAGTGGAATCAGAGAGTCCCCAGAGTGGTGAGACTTGCAATGAGGAGGATCACAGGAACTCTGCATGGAAGAACCATGTACCTAACATGAGGCTCTTCCCCTCACATATCCTGCCTGGTGGCCAGGAGCTCTGATGCCCTTAGAGCATCCTTCTGTGCCTTCAGCAGAGCTATGAGACTTTTTTCATCTCAGCTCCAGGTCAGGGATGCAATTAGTGCCTAAACTCAGCTCTTCTTGGCCCACTCCATGCTGGCAGGGAGCCTGGTTTGGTTGGGGCTCTTCCCACACAGTGCCAGAGGTGACAGGGGCAGGCCATGAACCCTGGCACACAGAGCCCTGGGCACTCAGGATAGTATCCTGGACTTGCCCAGGACAGCTGACACTCACTTGGCAGGTCTAGAGATGAGTCTGCCTGCCTCAAGCACCCTTGGAGGAGCTCCTGCCTCTGGGAGAAGGGGTGGGCAATGGCCAGGACATGGACATCGTCCAGCCGTCTTATACATCTGAATGACTCTGTGCCTGACACATTTACCTGAGCACTGAACCAAGTTCTGCACGGAAAAATAAAACTGCAGACCACAAGTAACTCAGTAAGCATGAAAGCCAGACAGATTCTACACCCTAACCCTTCTGCCTCCCTCTCTCCCACATTCTGGGCTCTGGCCAAGCAGGGACAGCAGGGATACTGACTCACAGGCTATTCATCTTCTCTTTGCTCATTTGGGCTTCTCCTGTGCTTCTCAGCAGAGGGTTTCTGCCAGATGAACTGCTGGACCTCGTCCACTCTTGGCTCCTGGGTTGACAGACTTGAGAAGGTGAACCAGACATGAGGCCACCCTGTCTGCATCCCCTTGGGTTTCCAGCTCTGCTGGGGCACTGCTTGCAGAACTCCCTGGTATTCCTTTCCACCACAGGGATGCTGGGCATAGCATCCCTCACCTTCTAATAGGGAGAATGTATTACTGCTGGCTGAGCTCTGGGCTACCACAAAGCATTCACAGCAGAGAGGTGCTGCTGGTGGATGTTCATCCCGTGTCTCTGGATTCCACACAGGTATGTTAAGGTGAGCAGGTTCCCCATGGGTGGCACAGGTCGCCCTGGAGGGACAGGGGACAGCAGAAGTGCCCCTCTGCTTACTTAGAGAAGGGACATCCACGTGACAGTCTGTCTGCCACTGACCAGCCCTGCCTTGGAGCTCAGGAACCTGAAATGAGAGGGAAAGCACAGCAAAGTCCCAGGGTAAACTTCTCTCTAATTTACTTCTTCTTGGGGCTTTTCCTGGTCCCAGGCTCTGCCCTCATAGACACAGACCAAGCAGTAGGATACAGTGCCCTGGATAATTTGCTGAGTTTCCATTGCAAGTCTTGCTCCAGTTTCTCCTGCTTGCAATGGTTTTTCTTTCTTCACATGGCCTCAGCAAGCAATAGCTCCTTCCAGATTTCATAGGTAGCTCATGGATGAATTCTGTGTGATGTGATTCATCCTTCAGGATACTGCTTCCATTATCCCTCACCAGCAGATCTCCTGAGGAGAAACACCAGCCCCAGAGTGATGAGACGTGATGATGCTCATGTCCAACTAACAGACATGGTCTTTCCCAGGTAACCATGGTGCAGATGCAGGAGCACCTGTGTGCGGCCCTTCTACTATCACTGCTCATGCTCTGGCTCCATCCTCTGCTGATTCATCCCTCTGGTCACTCTCAGAGATTGAGGAGGCTTTGGCCATGGCAGGCACAGGCTCCTCAGTGAGGACACCCTGTCCAGGGGTGGAAAATGAGTCAGCGGCCATCTGCGCTTGGCATGTGCTCCAGCCACAGGGACAGCAGTCCCTGGAAGCAGCCACCCTGTGTGACCCCAGAAGCTGCTTAAGCCTGAAGGGCAAAGCACATTTCCCGTGGGGGACAGTGCTGGAGCAGTCACAGGGACAGGCACTCCCAGTCACATGGGGGCTGCCTGAGCACGAACACCCTGGAGCAAAGCTCTTCAGTTTGCAGAGTTCCCCTGCCCTTTCTGTATTCCTAATTCACATACGATGTTTTGCATTGCTGCTGCACCAGGAACGCCTCCTTCCTTGGGGTCTCTGGCCTTCAAACCCCACCTTAGTCCAGGGTTTACCCCCTGCTTTGTGCTCCTGTTTGTCTCTGCACTGAGCCATGTGAAATGGGGTGGCAGCATCTGAGCAGATTCTTTTTCCCAGTTCAGTGGTGCATAAGGTGGGAGGTAGCAGAGCTGCCTCCTGTTTTCCCAGCTAACCCATTTCCCATTTCTGATATGTGTGGATATGTGTAGCGAGAGAAGCTGGGAAGAGCCCTCCCCAAGGAGGTATATCAGGATAGCCCAGACAGGCTCACACTTCAGTAATCTTTCCTAGGAAGTGATCCGTGGGCTGAGCTAGAGAGAAAAAGGTGTGGGGCTGGGTAACCACAACCTTGAGACTGTGGAGATGGGCAGAGGATGCCATATTGCACAGCAATACACAAGACCTAGAGTCACTTGCATCACGAGAAGGGAACCCAGGGTGCCAAGTCAGGACTGCCAAGGGCACGGAGTCAACTCCCTGTTTCTAAACAGCCAGGACAAATACCCAGGAGAAGGTTGGCTGGCCACTATCTGACACAGGCCCTCATTTCCAGAGCAATTTATCTGGCTCCAGCCCACTTCCTCCCACCTGGGGCCTTATGTCACCAACACAGAGCACAGGCATCAGCCAGAATTGTTACTCTGTTCTTGCTCCTTTACTCTGAGATGGGGCTGCTCCTCTCCTGTGCAAGGGCAGGGCTATTCCTCATCCCTCAACTTGTCCAGAGGATGAAAAGGGCTCTTGCAGCATTCCCTTCTGTGTAGCTCCAGCTTTCGCTGGAGAAGATGCTGAATGAGGAGGAGTCCATCCCTCTGCCTTCTCCCTGCTGCTGGCTCCAGATGCATCATTTCAGGAAGGAGACAGCTCTGCTTCCCACTGCCTGGTCTGCCAGAAGTGAGGGGGAGCTTTGATCAAGGCACAACTATCTGTGCTCTGATCACTGCCTTTCCTGCAAGGGCCCTGTTCAGAGGAGAGGGCACATTTCCTTTAACCCTTCTCTCCCTGCGAGCCTGGAGCTCCACAAGAAAGGCACATTTATGAGAACTTTCAGCCCAAAGGGCTTCACATTTCTAGGGATGTCTGGGAACTGAGTGATGTTCAGTAACTGTGCCTTTTCAAGTATCCATTTAGTTGTGCATGCACTCAGGGTTTTGGTTTAGAAAATCTTTGTGCTAAGGCAGCCTACAGATCTAATTAATAAAGAGAATGAAGGGAAACATTCTCAGGGGAACTCAGTGGCCCCCTTCCATCACATCAAAGCTGCTGAGAGATCACGTTATCTTGACAGATGTTGTATACTACAGATCTGGTTACTGAACTTATGTTTCCCATGGACTCATTCCAACACTTCTTTTAATTTGTCAGGGATATATTTCAAAATGCAACATGCACATGGTTGCAGAAAAGTTGAAGGAAGTTGCTGATTAATGACCTTTTTCCTGGTAGTGTAGATGTGGTCATTCCAGCTGTAGTAGATACCAAAGGAAAGGTATCTACTGGAAACCAGAAAAGATAAAGCCTCTTAGATTAGAGATTCTTTTTTTCTCTTTCTTCTAAGTCAAAGCAATTAATAATGCTGTAACACAATGTGCCCAGCCATGTGAGGAGGTTATGTACCTAAGATACATGGAGGAATTAATCTCAGTGCTCCCATCACTTTTCTGTCACATCAGTGGGAGTATTAGACACAGGCAGTTGGGATGCTTTTTCTCTGGGAACAGCTTCCCTGTCTCCACTTGTCTGCATTTCTCTTGTTTGAGTGCTGGCTTGGGTGCCCTAAACCCATGTGTTATTTCTACTTCTTTTCACCCTTTTGCAATCAACCACAATTTGAAGCACTGGTGATACCACCAATCATAAGGTTTGACACTTACTGCCTTATAGTTATCAAAGTTGTTTCTTCTCACAAACCTGAGATGAAATGAAATTATTATCTCCACCATGTAGGAATACACCCCCTCCTCAGCATTCAGACAGCTTCTGACCCAGCCAGGCTTGATGGATGCTGTCAGAGTCAGTCTGGTTTTCCTCTGGGGCTGTCTGTCCCCATCAGAGTGCCTCTACTTCCAAAGAGGGATTCCAGACACATCTGCAGTGCCAATACTATATATGGGAATAAACACACTTCGCAGGATTGTAAAACTCAGCTTTGATTCTTGGGCCTTAGAGATAACCCAACAGCTCTGATCCCTGCAGTGCAGAGTCACAACCTCTTGCAGAGGGACATCTGTAAAGACCTGGCTTGGACTTTGAAGGGGTGTCTGCAATGGCATGAAGTGCAAAACAGGGCAAAGACAAGCCCAAAGATACCATGACTGACCGTAACTTCTCTGTGCTGGTGCAAGAGTCCAGAGCATTCAGCTCTAAGTGAACAGCAAGGACTCAGCTCTTCCCCCCCACAGCTGAATGGTTCAGTGATTCTCCCTGCAGAAACATTACCCACGCCTACCCTTACCTACAGGTGACACAGGTGTTCAGCCAGAAACTTGATCTAAATCATATTTCTGCCTGCAACCAGGACATCAGTGTGTGATCTGATTGATCTGATAAATGCCTGCAGTAACATCTGTTTAAAATCTCTGTGCCTCACTGCAAACACATTGAGGAAAGAGAAAGGTGACAAATGAACACTGAGAGTTGAACTTAATTCAGACCAGACTGTAGCCACAGTAAGTGCACTGCAGAGTGCAAACGCTGGCTTTTGTAAAGACAGAGGAGGCAGCAGTAGGACTCACAAAAGCCATACAATGCTGGAGCTCATTTTTCCCACCCACATGAGGAGCTGCTGTATTTTCAAGTCAGGAGCAGCTGGCAATTGACAGTACATGTGCCTCACTTCAACAAGGAGCTGGGTCTGAATAGTATATGTTTCTTTATTTCAAACTGTTTCAATCTTTTGTCTTTAAGAAGCAGCCAGAGGCTGCTCCCTCATGGTGAGGATCTTCTGCCCAGCAGTGATTTGAGACTTTGCTTTGCTTTTCATACAGTGACTCTCATTTTCCTCTATCACATGGTTTTCAGCAGTCATGCATTTTTTAGGAAGAGGAACTGAGCCACAATTTGGAGATATGGTACAGTTGTGGTCACGTAACAAGCTGCTGACCACTCCAAGAGCTCACCACTGTCTCCCTGCTCTCACCCTGTAACTGCATTCTGGAGGAGGTGGTCCTGATGCTTCAAGGGCTTTACATCCCCCACCTCTCACGTGCTGCACTCTCAGTCCTGGGCAGAGGGCAGGGGGAGCCTGGAGGCTGGGCTATTTTCTGGTTGTCAATGTTAGGCTGTTTGTTAGTGTTCTGGGGTTGTGGGGCTGTGCTTTGAATTAACCAGGCTGCAGACCCTTGAGCTGCCTCCCAGTCCTCTGCACTGTTCTCATCCCTGCAGCTGGGGGTGGTTCCTGTCCTCCCAAGTTGTGATGGAGAGCAGCACACAGCAGCTGGAGTGCTTTGTTTCCAGTTGACCTAAGCCATGATTACACAGGGGGCTTTTCCTATTTGTGGCTCAGAACAGCTGGGGGATTGTCCCTGCCTGCAGCACATGGGACAGGCACGTGACGTGGCTATGTGTGGCAAAACAAACCTACACCAGATATATGCCTTCCTTTTCAGGGATTTCTGCAGCCTTAACAGTCTCTAAGTTTCAGACTCATCAGTATTTCCTTTTGGGTATACATCTTCACTGCAGGCTTCACCATGGCTAACCTAGGCTCTTGTCTAGGCTCTGTCCCAAATTTTTTGGTGTCCCACAATGGCTGTTCCCATGGTCCCACTGGTTGAAGCAGTGAGAAGAGGTTTGAATGAGTGCCATGGCCACCCAAACTGAGATCCAGCCTCCTTGCACTGTGGCTCTGATCCACGACTCAGGGGCCAAGAGTCCACCAGGACACATACACTCATCCACCCCTCACTGTGCCAGTCCCACACAAGCCCTGTAGGGGCTGGGGTTAGCAATGCACAGAGGGGAGCATGGGGCTCCTGAGGAGCCTAGAGGCTGTGATGGCAGTGCAGGGTGGCTGCTGGTGCTCAGGCAGCACTTCCCAAGGAAGCAAAAGCAATTAGATCAGCAAAACAAGAGGTACACAGGGGGGTTGTCTCAGGAACCTCCAGGAAACTTTCTGCTCTTTCTGGGAGGGAAAAGAAGGAGACAACTGTCTCTTCTGCTTTCTCCCCCAGCAGCAGAACAGAGCAAGTCTCCAAAGCCCTGATAATTACTCACTGCTCCCTAGAGTTCCCATCACCTTCTTTTCTGAACACTTAACTAGCTGCCTTCCCCTGTAACCCCAAGCAGGAGTCTCCTAAAAACCCCAGCTTCTTGCCCCCATTACCCCCTGTCAGCCAGGTCAGCCCCTGGGACTTGGCACCCTTAGACCTGGGAGAGCCCCAACCCCAGCTGCAGCAGCAAGCAGAGCTGTGTTTGACCTGCAGCTTCCCCTTTTTCCTACTTTTCAGCCACACAGCAACAATCCCAGAGGCCCAACACTCTCTGACCTTGGCTGTCCTCATTTGCTTCTAAAATTGGCTGATCACACTGGCAAGCTCCAAAATTGGCATCCCAGACGGCCTTTTCTGCACCATGTGGGATTCCAGGCACCGCCAGGGGCTCCCAGCATTTTTAATTATTTTTCTCCTTTTTTTGAAGCCTTTTTCCCTCATGCTGTTTATGCTGTTTCCAATGGGACAGAACAGCCCTCTCCCCACAGGCTGTTTGCTGTGTGCTTTCTCAGGCTGGCTCATCCTTCCCATGCATCTCAGAGGGACACCTGAGAGCATGGAGGCAAATACAAGCTGGCTGTATTTCCACTATGGAAAAGTCCTGGGGTTTTAGGACACATGGGGAAACAGAGACCTTGACTCCAGCAGTAGGGGCAGTCTCTGCAGTGCTTTCCTTACATTCTCACTGTCAGATACCAGGGAAGCATTCCATCTTCCCAGGAGAAGGGAAGAATGCAGATGTAAGGTATGTAATGACCAGCTGAGCTGTCATCAACAAGCATCTCTGCAGAGGATGAGAACAGGTGGTGAGAGAGCTGATGGCATCAACAAATTGTCCTGGAGGAGGAGAAAGCAGCAGAGGAAGGTGTTGGATGTCACTGCTATGCAGCATCCCCAAGACCCTTTGCTGGCAGAATCACTTCACAACAAATGGGAAATTAGGAGGATTTGGGGTAATGGGGGTGAAGACATGGCTGGTGGCAAGCTCATCATCTGCTGGAAGATGAGAGGTGGTGTCTGTCCGTGTCTGGTGTGCAGCTCATGGACCAGGAGCCCACGTTGTGGGTGCTTGGCAGTGAGAGCAGCAGGAGGCAGCACTTTGCACTTTTACACAGGGCTGTCACTGCTGCATCCACAGGTCACTTTTCCATTGTACATCCTGATGGTGCCCATCCAGCAGGCTCTGCACAGCCACATAAGCAGCCAACTAAAAGGAGCCCACATCCCAATACAGGCCAGCCAAGTGACCTTGCTGCTGTGCCTGGCTCTGCTGTTTCCATGCAGCTGGAAGCAGTGACAGTTTCACCTCAGAGGACCCACAGCTTTGTTTTCGCAGAGGCAGGTGGAGAGTGGACAGAGGGTGCTTTGCCCTGGCAGCAGACTGTGACCATGTCCCTGGGAGTCAGTGGGAAGGTCCTGCTGCATCATGCTCTGGCCACCAGCTCTGGGTTTTGTGAGGTTTAAACCAGTTCCCCCTACTACAGCCTAAGTATGGCCCCAACCATGATTGCTTGGCCAAGCCAAAAACTGTTTCAGAAAAGCAAACTGAACTGAACATAACATTCTGATGTGGTCGTTTCCCTTTTCTGTGCCCTGGCTTGCGGACAATCCTGGGCTGCTTTTGGAGAGGGGTTAGAGGAGTTTTTCCTTGCATGCCTCAGGCTAACCAAAGCTACTGCTGCACATCTGCAGACTATTGGAAATGAACCAGGGGTCCAGCTGAAAGGACCTAGCTCCCGAAGCCTGAGTGGTATAGTTAGAAAGCATCCCAACCTGTTAATGTTCATCCAGACACATCTCCAGCTTTTTTATCACAGCACTGTTTGTTCTTTCCACAAATTTCTTCAAATAACCAGCCATACAATACAGTCTGCTGTGCCAGTGAGAGCAGGCAGGCTCCAGCCTGACCCATGCTGTTGACTTCTATAGATTACTCATTAGCCGTGGGTGTGGTGCAAGGCGTAGGAATCACGACACTTGCTACCCGTGTAGGTCTGCACCAGCTTCTGGTCTCTGGGCAGTGCTTTGCCCTTGAATTGATCTTGTCCTCTGAATTACCAGGTTTATAGAAGAAAAATTGAACAATCATTCCAGGTATGAACTGCCTTGAACTGGTTTTCTGCACTGGATTACACTTCAAACATTGCAACAGCTTTGAAACCTTCTTGCTTTTCCCTGCAGGAAAAAACAGTTCTGAATAAGTTGCTGCTAATTGTGTTGGGAGGGTTTTATTTGTATCCCAGTCTCCCAAAACCCAAAGAAAGTAGCATATGAAATAAGACACTTTTTCAGTGCTTTCTCTTCCCGACCTGAATGATGAATTACAACCCAAATTTAATCTGTGTGATACAGCACAGCATTGCACCTTTTACTTCTGCACTTTTACAAGCACAAATGCTGCAGAAAGAGGGCAGGATGATCAAAACCTGAAAAAAGAAAAATAACACCAAGAGGCATTTGTTGCAAAGCATGGCTATTTGTAGAAGCTGTTGAGAACAAGAGTAAAACACCGTTAGCTTGGCTAGGAAGGTTCATCCTCCCACATGAATTGACAGGAAGGCAATGGGTGGTACTGCTGTAGCCTGGAGTGGTATCTCTGCCTGGATCAGCTTAGGAGCCTCATCCTCTGAAATAAAATCACAATGTGAACACCCACACTACCAACAACTTTGCAAAAACATCAAGCAAGTACAGTTTGTTTCCAGGAAAGCCAAATGCACAGGTATATTAAGATATTAATGAACTCCTTCTGCTAAAATGGGTCAGGAGGAAAGAGAAAGATTCCTGTTTCTCTAGTTCCAGACACATCATATCCCTCTTGAGTATTTTTCTGGGGAAAGGACAGGGAAATAACAGCTCTCCACTGTGCTGTGTGAGCTGGCCTTCACTCTCACCAGCTTCTGATTAGCAACACAGATTGTTCAGCACTGAACCAATATAAAGCACATGAACTTGAATGCCTGGCTGAGTCATTTGCAGAGCTGTAAGCACAATGAGACTGCAGTAATGAAAAAGTAAGAGCTCAGAGAGTGCCCATTCTGTGAAGTGAGGGATTCCTGTGGTGTTGATTAGGTCTTGAGCATCCCACAAGGTCCTGTGCCTCACATGCCCTGAAAATCAGAGCAGCCACTCTGAGTTCCAGGAAATGTTCAGCTCGTGGCACTGGGTCTTCAGTGCTCCAAATGTGCTAACCCCTCTCTGTGCAGCTATGACTGGGATGGGTGAAAGGTTTGGTACCAGGTCCATGCAGGGAGGTTATCAGCCCCGTGCTGTGTGTTTGGATGGAACCAGGTAGGCATGAATTGTGTATGGTTGTGCATAGTCTTGTGGACAAGTATCCATGTCCAGCAGAGAGGGAGATGCCTGGCACAGCACAGATAGTTGTGTCTATCCAGGTGCTGCTGCAGGTAGCTTGGAGGGCAGCACTCATGACCCTCTCCGACCAGTGCAGAAGGATATTTAGGAAGACTCTGATGCTAGCAGCAGTAAATATGTGCAGGGAATATTGATGCCTCTAGTTCTTCAATGGCAAGCCATGACCAAATCCATTAGATACCATAACTTTTCTTTAATTAAAAGCAACCATACCCAATCCTTTCTGTAACAATAATGACCTATTGTGCAATGTTATTTATGATTATTAACGTCATTGTTTGCAGAAAACTGGACTGTGGTTTTCATGTGACAAACCCAGCCCACTGATGTCCCCAAATTGTTTATTTTCTAGTGAGATTGAAGAGGGGAATGATTGAGCAAGCCCCAGCAGTCTGTGACAGCTCTGCTACAAGTACCTGGTTGACTTCTGTCCCCCCCCCTGTCTCCTCAACAGGATATTAGCTCTGTAGCCTAAGTATGATGGATTAAGAATGACTACCCTCAGTGATCTTCTTGTTGATGCTTTTGCTACAAAAATTTTCTTCCCTCTGGAACTGTGAAAGTGGATACAAGATACAAAGGAAAATGAACAGCAATGTCTCTTTAACCTCCAGTTGTTGGTGACGTATACCTACCTATGTGGGCAGCTTGTTTCAATCTGCCAAACTGCCCACATGGATTTGTGGCTCATGTGGCCCAGCTGAGGCTAAGTTATTGCTTTCCAGAAGAGTGACCTGAAGTAGTTGTAGTGCAGTGGGAAATTTTTCAGACTGCTCTGGGAGCTCAAAGTCCTGAACAGGCTGTGTGTAGGAGGGAGATTTGGACATAATGGACAATAAAAGATTGGCTACTGCACAGGGATAGAGAATTGTGAACAAGCTGATAATGCAGTCTCTTCAGACCTCCCTATTTCTGGACTTGTTATGGTTTGCAGTGCTACAGGCTAAATTTGGTCATGGGACTTCTACTTGAGCTGTCCAATTAATCTGTGAGTTCTGCACTTCATGGCTGAGAGCTCTGATCATCAAGAGAGTAGAAAACCACTAGCAAGCATAACAACTGTCAGCATGCTCATCAGGAGGGACACACTCAGGAAGCTCATGCTGAAAATGCAAGTGTCAGCACCCTGGACTGAACATCCCAGTGGGCAAGGGTAAGAAGATGATGTCCTCTGAGTATGAGGTACATAGGAAAGGGGATTTGAGAGAGGGGAAAGAACTGGTCTTCCTAGTGTCCAGATTTGTGTCAAAAAAAGACACCTCCTCAAGGACCATCCACACTGAGCAAAGCATATTTTATTCCCCAGACAGCCCACAGAGCCCACAGGCCTGAAAGGAAGCAGTGGGTGGGTGGCAAGTCTGGTATGTTCTCCAGTCCTGTTAACCCTCCTGGTACTCTACATAATTCCATGGACATCAGTCCTATTACATCATGCTGCTTCTTTGGGGAACAGCTTTTCTTTCAGGGCAAAGAGAAAAGCTGTTTTATCTCAGTGTATTGCTGCAATATTTTACCAGTAGTAAAACACTGACTGCACCATCCCATTAGTCACTCACTCAGCCTTTGCAGCCAGAGTCTTCTGGGCTCAGCAGGCATTCGCATCCCTTCAGCACATAAGAAACTCTCTGCTTCCCAGTCCTTTGTGTAACAGGGTTTTGCATGGCGGGTCTTAATTCCAATGATATGAACCCAAACACTGAGTGCTGAGTGCAGCCATACTCCCCAAGCTCAGATGTCCTGAGAAGTCTGTCTCTCTGTTTTCATCCAGGGTTCAGCTCAGCTTATTCACCTGGGCAGTACATGCTCCAGTTCACTTAAAGGCAGAAGCAGGACCTTAGGTCCTACAGGGAAGATGTAATAGGAGAGACAGATGAACAAAGACTACACTCCCACAAACTGAACCTTAGTTCTCCTGATCAATCTGGAGATGATCCATTTTCTGCTCCAATGGTTCAAATCAGTTTGTTTCAAGCATTGCTTTGGATTTGTTGCTGATCGCTGTTTTGGGTGGAGGGGAGCAGCTCCTGGACACCTAAGAAAACTAATTGTTGGGTGTTGCTTCCTCGCCCTGGTGTGCGGGCCTTGGCTTTGAAGATGCTGCTGGCTCTTTGGTCTGGCTCTGCTTTTCTTTTGCAGTCAGGGCTGATTACAGCAAATCCCAGATCTTGAATCAGGGCAAGTTTTAATACTGTACAGGCCTTGTTTATGTAACGGCTCCCATCCCTCAGGGATGAATCCAGGACTCGCAGCACTAAAAGCATTAGCTGCTGCCACTGGAGCTAAAGATGTACCTCTGGCTGGTAGCACTAGTACATTTATAGCCTTTAGAACAAACGCTGGAGGAGACTTGTGACACACTAAAAAGTGGGTTATGCCTACTTAAGCATTTCATCCCACCACCGTACTCAGGGAGAATGTACTCATAGGACCACAGGTGTGAAAACACTCCTGATGCTGCTGCCAGCCCATTGCCCAGAGCTGAGTGGAGTGTACACATCATTACTTACCAGCAGTTTTCTACTAGCACTCGTGTCCTCCCTTTTACTCTCAAACCTCCTCCAGCACTGGAGAAATAGAGGACAGAACAAGTGTAGGCAGGGCTCTGGCTCCCTTGGTTTAAACAACAGTCTCTGCTCATCCTTCTGAACATTTTGTAATGACTTCGGCATAATGGAGGTTTATATTCTTCCTTCCCAGACATATGATGCAGAGCATGTCAGCAGCTCAAAAAACAGCTAGCCACCTCCAAAAAGCAGCTGTTTGCCTGCACAGCCCAGAGGCCAGAGGCCAAAAACATGCTTACATTTAAAACAGTTCCAGGTCAACACCCTAAAATATCAGTGATTCACCTTGAAGCTTTAACACAGTTTAATTTTCCCCATCATTCATGCTTTGTCTTTTCTGTTTATGCTGTTTTAATGACACAGCTCAGTATTTAGACACTGACTCACCCCTACATTCCATTGTGTTGGTACAGACAAAGGTCAGTTTAATGACTGTTCAGGGACCTACTGAAGTAAGTCTTCTGGCTTCTATCTTAAAATTCACATTTTGCTGGGACACAGCATTATAAAGGATGAAGTGCACCTTGAGTGCCTTCCCCAACAAAATGCCAGTCCAACCAATCTGAAACTGCATGATTGTGAGCCCTGGGGAAGGGACTGCAGAAAAATGCAGCAGCTACATTTGTTTTTGGCTGCTTTATTAGGGCAAAGTACGTCTGTCAGTCAGTTCCCTTGTCCCAAAATGTTAAGAGCACCTGCAATAGAGCTGATTCTCATTTTTTCCAGAAATAGAGTCAGAGGTCTGCAGAATGTGTGACCATGTGTGTCAAGGAGCTCTGCAGGAACACTCTTGTACCTTAAGGGTGTCCTTGAATTGTTACTTACATGGTCACACCTTTTACCTGTACCTCTGGCTTGTGGGCTTGGAGGGAATATTCTGGTCCAGTTTTATTTTCAGATTCCCATCTCCCTTCTTTACCTGAGTTCATCTCAGCATTTCTGTCAAACTGACTCTCACAAACATTCCTGATAGGAGAGCAAGGACTGCGGTGCAAACAGGCACTCGTTACATAAACCACTTAAAAGAGACATCAGCCAAATCTGGCTGGTGGAAGGAAGATGTCAGCTGAGGACAGGGTATTTAAACGCAGCAGGGGAGAAGCTACAGCTCAGGGTTTGTTAAGGATATTTACAGCCCTTTGTGAGAGGAAACGCAGCTGTGTCCATCTCCTTTATGTCTCCCCTGAGGCGGGGGCTGGGCACCCTTTGTCACACAGTTTTGGGGAAGCAGGATTGCTGGCCCTCAGCCACCATCACATAGGGACACACACCCGCAGCTTCCATCCCTTTCAGCCGGAAAAGCTTGGCTGTGAAAGCCCTGGGACAAGTTCCCTGTCCCTTTAGGTGGTCTGAGGGAGCTGGAAGGGCACAGCTGGGGCTTGGCAATGGAATCGTGCCCAGCTCCGTGCGTCGCAGGCCTGCGGCAGTGGCTGCCGGGGCACGGCCGCTGCGCACGGGAGCCGGTGGTGAGCGCGACCCGGTCTGCGGCCAAGGTTAAGCTCCAGATAAGCGCACATCGCACTCTGTCCGGCCGAGGGGCTGTAGATAACCGGCAGCGAGTGACAGGTTGGTGCGAGCCGCGGGCTGGCCAGGAGGGGCGGATACCGAGACCGCCACTCCTGCTCTGTCCGCTACACCGGCAGCCGCTCCGCCTCTGCAAACGGGGCAGCGCCCTGCGGCAGACCCCGCTGCCGGGAGCGCCGCGACGGGGAGGAACAGAGATCTCTCCCTCGCCCGCTCCAGCACCGAGAGCCCTTCGGCTCTTTATGCGGTGTCCGAACAGAGCGGACCTCAGTTCTTCCCACCGGCATTGGCTCGGTGGAAGGAGCCCTCCTTCCCGCACTGCACGATACCGCCCGGTACGGCATGGCTCAGCACGGCACTGCGTTGTGCTGCATTGCATTGCACCGCACTGCACTGCATTGCATTGCGCTGCCGCCCTCCCGAGCGGTGAGGAGCGGAGCGGAGAGGTGCAGCGGCTCAGTGCGGTGCCGTGAGCGATGCCCCGGTGCGCCCGCCCCGCCGCGGGGCCGCTCTGGCGGGCGGCGAACGTTCCAGACCCCCCACGATGCGGCAGCGGCGGCGGGACGGGGCTGGGCGGGGCGCGGCGGGACGAGGGCACGGCCAAAAGGAGCTGGCCCGCGCGGGGCCTTGTGGGAAATGTAGTTCACTATCCGCAGTCAGTGAGTGTCCAGCTCTGAGGAATGGACTACATCTCCCGTGGGGCGCCGGGAAGGAGCGGCCGCCGCAGCGCCCGCCCGCAGGCGCAGTAGGGACGCCGGAACCGCTATAAGCGGCGTTGTTTGGGTTCGCGGTCGCGGAGCGGAGCAGCTGCGGCGGAGGTTGTCGGCGGGCGGAGGTGAGCGGGGCTGGTACCTGGGCGGGCGAGCCAGCCTTTGTGTGGTGAGGTGTGTGGTGAGGAGGCTGCTTTGCCGCCCCCTTTCCTGTCAGGAGCCCAGCCGAGCAGCCCCCTCACCTGGGCCCCGGTGAAGGGTCTGCGCGGTGCCCCCTCCCGCCGCGCTCCGTCTCGCCTCGGCTGCAGCCGGGGGCACCTGTCCCTGGGCGGGGCGGCTCCCGTTTTTACATCAGTGCGGCGGAGACACCGAGAGGCGGGGAACGAGCGGAGGGGGGCTCCCGCCGGGCTGTCGGGGGATGTCCGGCCGGGGGGGCCGTTCCGCATCCCCGCCGCGGGAGGCACGCGGAGCCCGCGGGTGCAGCATCCTCAGCCCCGCGGTGTCCGCGGCGGCGAAGGCGGCGATGCTGCAGCGGCGGGGCCGTGGCAGCCCGGCACATCCCGGCAGAGCCGCTGGTGCAGTCTGACCAGCGTAGCTCAACCAGGCGTCTGCCATCGCCTCAGTTGAAGGCGGGTGGCAGAATGCAATAAAGCGGAATTATAAAACAGTCTCGCAGCGGGGCGTGATTTTGTCTCCTGGACTCTGGTTCTTCTTCTGACCTTTCAGTGCAGTTTGGTAGACTGAGTGGAAACCTGCAGCACTGAAGGTGTTACTCATTCCTGTGCATGTCTGTACTTAGTTATAGCTCAAGCCTGTCGAGAAGTGAGCAGTGCTATAGAGAAGGGATGTAGTTTTCTCTAGAGTGCTTGTACTGACTGATTTTATCAAGTGATCTCTCTAGAGAGATCAGTTTTGCAAAACTTTGTACCAATAAATTATCGGATATATGCAATTTCAGACTCTTTACAAAAGATTTTGGGGATTTGATCTTCCCAGTCAAGTTTCTCAGGGTTTCAGCTGAATGCTGCAGCTATTACTTTAATCTGTCAGATTGCATAATTGTATTTCAGCGATCTAAGGGAAGGAAGTATGACAGCACTCTAGTGCATTGAGGATCATTGTACTATTTGATTACCTCAGGGTATGTTTAAACTAGTTTATGAGAAGTTAGTCTTGTGTGGACTTTGAAAGTCATATTGTTACAACGTTGTAGTATAACTAATTCACAATTGCTTATGATTTTGATTTAGAAAATAAACTTTAAAAATAGGCGACTAAAAGTAACTGGTATACTGGGCACGGCACATAATGAAGGGGAATTTAATTATTTTTCAGATACTTGAGGTGAAAATACACGTGTAAACCCTGGCGTTTACAGAAGATGAAAGACATCGACATAGGAAAAGAGTATATTATACCCAGTCCTGGGTATAGAAGTGTGAGGGAGAGAGCTGACTCAGTGCAGCATGAAGAGCAGGAAGAGTCTAATTTTCAGCATTCTAAACTTAAGGTCAGTTTCTTTTTCATTTTACAGTCTTTATGCTTATTAAATTGCATGCAGCAGCCTTTTTGCTGTGCCAGCTGTATATAGATTTGCTGCATTGAAGGTCAATAATGAGTGTTGCCTATTGTGTGGAAGAGGTCATTCCAAGGGGTGCTGTAGCTATTTTGATAACAGGTCTGAGCACCTATTAAGCATTTTTCACTTTTAAATGTGGCTTTCAGTAACATTTGAACAAAACTTTTTCTAGTATTTAGATATTGATGTGAATCAAGGAAGTTTTTTAAACCTTTGTGTTTTAGAGAATTATTACAACCAAGCAAGAGCAGTGAAGAAGTCGGCACAAATCATGCACCATTCAGCGTTGGCAGCTGAAAAAAACTCTTAATCCTGCTGTGGTTGTTTCAAGGATTAATTTTCTAAAATGGATGTCTCGCTTGCACTACTAGCATGACTTTATGTTTCCCCTCAGATGAAAGTAATTGTTACTGAACATTTTCTTGAACATCTGTGTATTTAACATGGTGAGGTACCATCATAATTCTAGTTTATTTTGGGGGCTGGGTCTTGAAATAACCGCTGGCTTAGAGCTAGCCTGTCCTTGTTCAGAGCTTCTAATATTTCGGGCTTGTTTTCACTGGGAAGAGTGCATATATTACCAAGTGCTAGCGAGAAAAAAAAAGGCTCAGAGAAATGAAGACACCCACGCTGGTGAAAGATATGGTCAGAAACCAATAAGCCCTGCCAGATGAAGAAGGTTAAAGATATTCCAGTGCTGGCATTCAGAGCAGCTAATATTTTCTTGCATATCCTGTTCTTGACCTTTTCTGAAATACTCCAAGGACTGATATATATATATTTATATAGGCACACACACACTGTAGATTTTTCTGAAGACAAACAAAATTAATAGTGCTTCTGTCTGATTTTTGCAATGATGAGTTCCTTGTAGATGTGCTGCTGGTTGTGCCACATAGATTGCCTGTGACAGTGCTGCTGTGAGAGGGTTGGAAATAGGGGAACTTGCTGTATTTGTATGGAGGAATTGTGAAGACCTCTAAAAAGGTTTAATCTTTGCTATGTGATAGTAGATGCTGAGATAGTCTGTATTTCAGCTGAAGGCTTCCCTCGTCTCACTGGGTTAGAGGGGTTCCCAGTGCTGCACTGCTGTGTTTTGGGGTTGGAGAGCTGAGCTCTGCAGCAGGCTGAGTGCAGCCAGTGCTCACAGGCTCTGCAGCTCCAGTGTCCCCACAGGCTCTATGACTCAGCACAGTGCTGCTGACGGTGTTTGAGCAAGGTAGTGTCTGATTGCATTAGAGCAGGCACTGATGCAGAACCGAGAGCCCTCCGGAGCCATGGTGCAGATTTTTAACAGCCTTTATTATGTTGATGTCATGGGCTTGCCACCAACCCTACCCTGTCCAGTAGCAAATCTGCTCTGTCAAGTTACTGGTGACAACAGTGATGCCATTGGCACGCAGCTCTGTTTCCTGACCAGTGGCAGTGGAGTTCAGCAGTAATCATTGCATGTTATCTCTCCCTTTTGGTCTGCATCATCTTTTAAAGGAAACAATCCTTATCTTACCTGTAAATTTTTAATTAAATGAAATCATGAAACCAGCATATTTGTGGGTACTTTTGTGATTTTTTTTTTTCTTTTGTGGAGAAAGTAAGCCAAGCCCTGCATGTCTGTACAGCCTGGCATGAAAGTCTCTAACTGAGGCAGCTTTAGGTCAGCTTAACTCTGTCACTGGTCTTTTTTATCCTTCTACAACTACCATTTGATATGCTGCCTGTGACTGCAGACGATTGCAAAACAGGGGTTCTGTAAACTTGTGGTTACTGATGTTAGAAAAAGGCTCGCCCAAGTTCATACCTTGAACTTTATCTGCTTGTTTCTCTTTGAATAGAAGAACGAACTTGTTTTGCTAATGGAATCTTCTGGTTCTGATAGATTGCCCACTTTACTTGGTAGTTATCTTTTTCAGTATGCCAAGGTTGTGTTAATTTCTAGCTCAGACATTGGTACCATTTTTGTTTTGCTAGCCTTACGGCTCAGGGGTATGTAGTCCACAGACACAAACAGCTCTGAATTTGTTGGTACATGTCAGTGAGATTAAATCCTGCTTGCTTGCAGAATACTAAGGTTAAGTAAAAGGAACTGTGTTCATAACACCTTATATAAGTTAGGCATTCATGTTTGTGTACCAAGCTTTTCCCTTTCTAGTCGGAACAAGCTCTGGTTGCAGCAGCTTCCTTGGCTTAGGGAAGAGCAAAGGCTTCTCTTTCATAAGGCTGAGCTTTGTCTGTTTGGTTAAGCACTTTTCCTCTGCATGTAAGAAAATGGTAGAAGTTGTAAAGAAAATGGTTTTTCAAGGGAAGAGAAGGAATGCTGTCATCTGCTACTCTATCTTTTATGGAACCAGGATTGGGTTAGATGCCTAAATTGACTTGGCACAGCTGGTGACACAACACAACAGAGGGCTGATGTGATGATGAAGAGTAGGACCACAGCGGTTCAGAGAGAGGGATAAGCTGTAGTGGAGCTCTGTCATTTGGACAACAGAGTCCAGTGTACTATCAGTAGAGATGTTGTGACTCTCAAATTTCTTGTAGAAATTCTGGCTCAGAATTTGAAGTAGGTTGACCAGAAAATGACTAAGCTATAAGCATGATCTGTATTGCCAGGAACAAGCTGCAAGCAGGTGTACGCTGTTACTTCACCACTAACTTCAGATCTTTGTGGAATACAAGTTTGAGACTGTTTTACAGCAGACTTTCACTGCATGAGGTAGACTGCTTGCTGACATGGTGTACCCTTGTAGGGTGAGGTAAAATCCCATGTGCTCTGGGGGAAGTAGTCAAGGGCCACTGGAACCATGTGGTGATGACCACTTCTGGCAGGGCTGCAAGTACATCTGCTGATCAATAATATGACTCATCGGGGGTTTTGTTGCCTATATTGCTGCATTTTCTGCATCCTTCTTAACTTGAAGCAGACAAGTCTAGATGATTTTCTGGTCATGATCTTTATAGGTGAAGGGCCTGTTTTACTATTGAGCCAAAGTCCTAGAGCTTTTTTATACGTTTCTCTTCTTTGCATTGCATAAAGGTTATATTCAGCTTTCCATTTTCTGTTCTGAAACCTCCATTCTTGTGTTTATTTCCTGCTGAAAGGATGCTGTTTAGAACTACCACAAGTGTGTTCATGACAATAGTGAAAAAGAACTTGCAATTCTTCCCTTGGAAGCTTAAATGCTGCTTGGTCACAGCTTGAAAGATCACAACTTTGAAAGACAGGAGCTTTTCAAATAGGCTTCCTGGAATCATAATTGAAATAATTTTGCAGTGTAAGTAGGTCTAATCCAACATTTCCTGGCCCTTAATGGGAATGTTGCTATAGAAATATGGACCTTTGAAATAGGCACTTTGGAACTGAAATTCAAGAAAAAATTTATTCAGCTTGTGAATACATATATTCACCTCATGAACAAGTGTCTGCAGTGTGTTCTGATAACAATTGGTTTTAAGTCTTTGGAGATCTTAATGTAACTTACAAAACAGAGTCTTAACTACATGTTCCCACTGCATAGTACTGTACTAATTGGGCTTATTGTATGTGGGGACATGCCTCTGCTGGAGAACTTATAGGTGCACTTGCTGCCTAGCATTACAGTGAGTGGTCTTCATCTGTAAAAGTTGTTATGTGACCAGTGAGTAATGATTAAGGGATGTTTTGAAATATTGATTTGTACTTACACCTTTAGGACTTTCTGTTCTCAGAATGTGCCTGTGCCCTTCAGCTTGCAGCTGAAGTAATTGTATGTGGTTTATCTCATGGGACCAGTGTGTCCTGGAGTGGACAGACCCCACTGTGTCCATGAAATATACTGTAAAATAACAGACAAGGAAGAGAAATAATTTGTTCTTGAAATGCTTTTGGAATAGGCTTGTCTCATATGTAGATTTTGTTTATTTGATGGAATAGCGGGCAATGAATTTAGCTTTCCTACCCCATTACATTGAGAACAAACTGCTTCTACGATATACAGAGCTTATGAGAACTCAGTTCTTGGAATTTGAGTTCCTACGTTAACAATGCTACAGCACTTATTTACAAATTGTACTCCAAACTGTGATTGGTTCTGGCTGCAATGTACTGTTCACAATTAAGTTCTTGCTGCTGAAGGATAATGACTGCATCTGTGGTAAATCTCAAGTGCAAATTGCTGCATTTCAAGGCACCAGCCAGGGAACTGTAGAGGTTGCTTCAAACATACAGGAAATGTGTTGCTAACTTTAGCTATCAGAAGCCCTACTAATATTCCTGTCCTTACCTTGGTCTCTTGTTTTTCAGGTTTGTCTCTGACATCTTTTGCCCAAGACAGCAGGGAATGTGATCATAACTTGCTGGAATTGATGTAAATCCTTCAAGCACTGATAGCTTTGAAGTGATTTATCACTGAGTATTTAAATAGACCAATTCTGCCTCAACCTCTCTGAAGCATCTGAGTGTCTGAGTCAACTGAACAACAGGTTAAAAATAGGGGTGTGAATGTAGCCTGGGTACTTCTGCCTTTACACTGCATGGTTAGAGCAATCCTAGACAGCTTAACTATAAACTGTTGTTTGTAGCTGAAGCTGCTGGATGTGTCTGTGTTTTTCCAGATGATTGCATATTTTCATAATCAAGTAAACACTTATTTTTTTTTACTTTTACAAGTCAAATGAAAGCAGTTCTATTATCTTTGAAAACTTTGAACACCATTAGACTGGGTGCAGAAGCAAACATTCATGGTACTTTCTAAAGATGTGTTAATTCCATGATATCCCCAAAGAACTGAATGTGTTGGTTACAATCATATTTTGTGAAGTTATTTTACCATTGAACTTTTGCTAGTAAAGCAGTCACTGACAGAGTAAGCACAGAATCAAGTGATTCTGTCAAGGATTCCTTGATAGAAGATCCTAGAATTGTTTGTTTGTGTGTGCTTTAAGATGACCCTCTAACCACATTGAAGAAGGGGTATCTCTACCTTGCCCTCCATGCCTAGATGCACATATCACCATCTGAGAAAGGAGCATATCCACAGCCAGTCGTGTATCAAAAGTTTATCTGACACTTGGAGGGGGGGTTTATGGCATCAGAGAAGCCTTCCACATAACAGGAGGAACAAAAAGGTGAAATCTGTGACTGTGCAGAGACATCTTCTAGAGGAAGGAACATTGATTTTCTGGATAATTCATTGCTTTCAATGGAAGTTGACTGCCTTCCTTAGTGCACAGCCATCTTCTGTCTAAGCCTGAGCCACATCGTAAAACCTCAGCTCTGACCACGTGATGATACTGTCTTAGACTACTGTGGGTAGTCTAATAGTACTTCATATATATATAAATACAAATACTACTTCAGAGCAGATTTCTAAATCAGCCTGCTTATGACCAGAAGTGTGTGAGGAATAGATTAGCTATCAATGCAGTATTTTTTCCATCATAGTGTTGTTCTGTATTAGTGCTGCAGACATTCTGCTCTATGGCTGTTTCAGAAACTCAGTGTACAGCTGTAAGAATTGCCAGAAATATTTACTGCATCTATCCCAAACTACTGGTGAACTTACCTTGGAGCAACTTAAAATTCACATATATGTGGGGGGTTCTGATGTCTTGGGATACTGAGATTGTTAATTTTTGAAAATTTGTATCCTAGTGATAAGGAATAGTTAGTTCTGCTCTGAACCACAGATGGCAAACAAGCTGTTCCACAAATGAAATCTGTGTTTCAGTTGTTTTTGAGAATGAAGGTTAACAAATTTCAAAGTCAACATGTTTAGAGCCCTGAGACGTTTTGTTTGAGTTTCCTAGTTTACTGTTTGCTTTTGGAAGCATGTGTTGGTACAGGAAGGTGAATTCAATACAAGGTTATTGTGTTAGGCTTGATAAATTCTCTGGTGTCAGGGCTTCTGCTGTCACTTATTGGTGATTCCATTCAATAGGAGTTTAAGTTCAAAGCTTCCCTGGGTACTCCAAGTGTTGTACAAAATTCACCTGTGTAGCTTCTATTGTGACCTGGCTTAGGCATGGCCTGAATAAGGATTGTTACTGAAGAACACCCCAACATAGGGCAGGATGTCAGGGTGGTTCAGGAGAGCAGAGCTAGCAAGGCAGGAGCCAAATTCTCAGCCTGTGCTGTGCTGGGTTGATCTGCCTAGTGAGGAGTTGGTTTCCCATCTTTGTAGTCAGAGATGTGTAGGGTGCCAATTCTAAAGCTGGTTATTTCCAATTACACAAGAGTCTGCTGCCACTGGGCATGAGCTATGTGGCTCCAGGGCTGGATGATCAATGTACAGCCTTAGTTTTGAATGAATCCCAGAACCTTTGCTTCCAAGATCATGAATACTGGTTTTAATGCAAAACAAAAGACAGGGATTCATGGGTACCAGAAACCTAAGAACATGCACAGCTGCTTATCAGGTGCCTCCATAGCAGCTACAGTTGCAGAATCCTGAAATAAACATTTCATGTCAAACTCTGTATTTCTTGGATTGCAGGAATAAGTGGATTTGCTAGGAAAGAGTTGAGAACATCTCACCTCAAAGCTGATGCTGGCCAGAATTCAAGGGCAAGGTAAAATAAGAAATATTCCTCTAAGAAGCTGATAGACCTGTCCTCACCAAGGACTTTCTGTGCCTCAAGTGAAAGTGCTCAATATATGTGACTAAAATACTCAGGCTTGCCAGATGTACTTACCCTGGCCTTGTTAAGCTACAGAGCCTTGATATCAGTACCAAGCACTTTTGGGAAATTTCTGCTTTAATCTGAGGATGCATAAACTCAGGCTAGTTTTGAAACCATGACTCCGATGTTAATGCAATTTCTGCTAATCCTGGCCCAGAAAAGTAACAGCAGATCTTGTGTAATCAATTTACATGTAACACTTAAAGTGAATAGCTGGACTTTGTGGTCCAACATCTCTGAACTGTTGTGGTAAATCAGAGCGTGTTTCTGAGCAGTTAATTTGTATCTTTTAAGAGAAATGTGGCACAGCTGTACTTATTCCTGCATTTGGCTCTGTGTTTGGTGCTGTGAAGAACTGTTCTTCTGGGTAGCAGAAGCTGGGAAGGCAGCAGAGACATGAGGTTTCATTTATACCCCACTTTTAAGGAGGCTGAAGAAAATGGAGTCTCTAACTTCTTGACCTGGTTCTTTTCAGGAGTTCTGGAAATTGTAACCATAATTTCTAAGCATCTGATACTATCTGATGCTCTCACCTTGGTGCTGTGTGAATTCAGCTGTGCTGTCTGGACTTGGAAATCAATGTGTGCAGGTGCCCAAAGGATCAATGCCTCCTTCCTCACACCCACTGTCTCTGATCTAGCCCAGTGCCTGCTCCTTGCTGCCTCAGTGTCAGGGAGACAGCTGGTATGGGTGGATGATACACCAAACTAGTCCTAAATAGGCTCATGTTTTAATCAGGCAGGGTATTATAAAGTATCCTAGCTACAGAGAAGGCTGGAAGCCTAATCCTGCAAATCTCCTTGTTAATATTTTTATAGATGGTATACTGCATCAAATCCAGTGAAAGGAGAAGAGAATTGTCTTAGTAGACTATAAAGTTCATAGTGTTCTTGCTGCTTCACCAAGCAACTGCAGACTTGACAATGTTTGGACCTGCAAACCTATTTAATTTTTAGATGCTCTGGGGTTTGATGACTTGCAGTCTGGACAACAGTGCTTTAGAGGTTGCCTGTGCTACCTGCAAAAGCAGTGTATGTACCCCTTACTCCTTTCTAATGGGAGTATTCTTGGACTCAGAGGAATTTCTGGGAAGAAGAATGTGATTAAAATTTCAGAGAATTTTTTCCTAAACTTTTGTTTTATTTTAGTTGTGCTTAAGATAAATGGAACAATTGATTCTTTTCTTCCCTTCCCCAGCCCATACAAACTAATAACTAATCTTGTTTTGCAACACCAATCTTTTAATGAAGTCTTAAATATTTTAAAATGGCTCTTCATCCTGGAGTTGTAATATGGAGAATGCTTTAAGCACTGAGCAGCACTGGTGATGATATAATTCTTTCTCATCACATGCCCAGCTTATTCTGAGCTCTGCTGTTCTGGTCTCTAGGTTTCCCATTTGCCTCTCCTTGCTGGGAGCTTTAAGGGCATGAAGAAGCCTGCTGAGCTCTGGCTGCTAAATGCAAGAGGTGGGAGTTCTGTTCTGCAGTGTTGCCAGCTCGGAGACCTTTACCACTCAAACAATTTTAACTTCATGTAATAAAGCAACCACAGTAGCTTTTGTATCCTATGTCAGCTGCAAGGATTAGTAAAAAAGTAGTTATAGGTCTGTTCTAGTTTCCTGTCAGCTGCTGGTAGGACCAGAAGAGATGCAGCTTCTTCCCTGCTGTGATCAGAGCCCTGGAAGATGTTCTTCCTTATGGAAGAAAGGACAATAGCTGTTCAGTGGGTGGGGTTTGGGTTGTATGCACACATCAGATTCTTCCTCTGCAAGATGAGTAAGGGATGGAAGAATCTGTTTTGTTTTGCCTCCAGTCTTGTCTGGTTTTGCAGTTGTATGATGTTACAGTTGTCAAACCAATAATTTGCTACCTTCTTTTAAATAGGAGATTGTTATAGGACTGTATGAAAAGCTAGAATCTCCCTGGGTGGCTTTTTCCTTCCCACCTACATGACAGCTACCTCCTTTTTCTTTACCTGTTCCCCATCCTCAGATGCCTTTGTTGCCTGCTTAGCATGTTTTCAGAAGTGTGCAAGTTCACATATTTGAGTTTGCTTGCCTTTCTGAGTAAGGTTCCTCATGCCATTATTGCTTCCTATGGAACTTCTGACATCACATGTATATGACAGCTTTGTAGTTTGGCTCCTAAATTTCCTGCGTTCTCATGACCTTGGATTGTGGATTTGATACATCTGTTTCTAACTTACAGAGCAAATAGTTTCCTCTTGCCCCTAAACCACTCATTTTCCTCACCTCCCTCAGGCTTTCTGTCATACATCTTGAGCCAACCATGTAATCTTTGACTCTCTCATTACCTTATGTGCTTACCATGACCAATTTTTTGGCAAGGAATTCATGCTAACAGGTGCTGGTATGGTTTTGTTGTTTTCCTAAGCTGTAGAAAGTCAGATGGGGCAGGTGTACTTGATGCTCTGTGGTAGCAGCACCAGCTCTGCTTCTTTCTCTGCCCCTCTGTGACCCACCTATGAAGGAAGATCATGTGTGCAGTGATGCCTCCTTGGTGCTCACCCCACTCTTGGGGACAGGGCCCAAGATTAAAAGTTTAACTGTTTTCTTAATCTTTTAGTTCTTATAATCATCTATGGGATTGTATCAACCTGTACTCAGGTGTGTCAGAGCTTTATGGCATGTGGAGTGCAGAACTATTATGCTCTGTTAGGAGATGCCTATGGCTGCAGAAAATTGGCATTTGCCAGCTGTTAATAAGATGCTGGATCAATGATTGTTTTTGCCCTCTGTCATGTGTTTAGTAAGCCATGATATGCTTATCCTATGTGAGTTTAATTCTCCAGTGTTTAGTCCATTTTTATGTTTGAACCTTACAGTATCCTGTGATAGATAATTCTAAATTTAAGTGTGCCTTGTTCTTTTGTGGTAAGAACAGTTGGTGGTTGCTCTCTATTTCTCTTTCTTCAGGCTTTATGGACCTCTCAAATACCTGTACCTTTGTTGCTTTTTTCTATCCAGCTGAAAAATCTTAAGTTTATGCTGTTCTAAGCCCCATTGTTACTATTGCTCAAGGAAAGTAAGTTCAAGTATAATACCCTTTTTAGAACTGAAGTGACAAGGCACATAGTCTGGTGTTCAAAAAGGGTGCAAACAGTAGGGTTTTTAAAGTGATATGGTAATGTTTTCTGGTTTAACCTTTGTGTCTTTTGTAACAATTCTTCATGGTTTTTTACCTTTTGTTGATGCTGAGTAGTCATCTGCTGTTTCTCAATAAATGTCTGAATGAATCTTCCTCTTCTAATTAGCAATATCTGAATTAGGGTTGTTTTGTATCGGTGAGCGTTTCTTTGGAGTTATCAATACCATGTTGTATCACTCATTGCTTGTTTTGGCATATTAATAAATAGATGAATTAGAAAAAGTGCATTTTAATTTCTTTTTATGTTTATTAGACATGTATGAATAGCAGAACTGGAGCCTGTTGTAGCACATTAGTTAAGGACTCAAGACACTGGTTTCCAAGAAAACAGTGCACACATGCAGGCAATCAGAAAACCTAATCAGAAACCTAAATTAACAGTGTTGGGGTTGTTTTGGTTTTTTTACTTTAATCTTTTGTTCCTGAAGTGCATTGTAGAATAACTTACGAGCCTCACTTCTTCCTGATAAACTCTGCTTTGAAGATTCTCTAATCTTCAAAGAATTACACAGAACTGTGGAGTTGTTCTTAAATCTTAATTGTACAGTGGTGTGATGCATTTGTTTTTTGATAGTCTTACATGTGGGATTTTGACAATTTCACCAAGATGGAGATGAGCAATACTCTTGACAAGGGGTTTGTGCTTGTATTTGTCTCTGTGGCAAGACATTATAAAGGCCTTTAAAAGGCAGTACCCTCATCTTTTTCAATGCAGCTTTTCCACATTTGCTGGGAGAACTCTCTTGAGCAGCTCTGGAGAGTTTAATTATTTTTCAGTGATTGTTTATGAATATTATCTTTGGACTGCCTAAACCCCTTGCGGGGGTTGTATTACTTATTAAGAAACTATTCTTGTTTCTAAGTAGTGAAAACCTATTTTTGTGGTCATCAGCATAGTGCTTTCTGTTTTGCAAGGGTTTTTTTGTTTGTGGGGTTTTTTTGTGTTTGTTTGTTTTTTAAACTTATAGGCACTTTTTTGTGTGCTTTGGAAAACAATGTTTATACAACTAGCTTATGGCATCACTTAGAAACAAAAGTGTTATCAGCAACAAGATGTTTGGGCAGATCTGCCCGGGGCCTCTTGTGAGGGTAACACAACAAACGAGTTAAGAATTCTTCTGCTATGTCCAGAAAAGAGATGGTGCAGAACTCTTCCCCACTACTGACTCCTTTGGGATATTTATGGCAGGTCCCTTATTAATGCTGTTTTGCATAGCTTTAGTAAGACAGTGTTGCCTTAGTAAGTCAGTAATTTAATATAAATTGAGTGAGAAGTCTTCTAATTCAGATTTCAAGTACTGTGTACTTTTGAGTCACTCCATGTGTCATAAGGTTTTAATGTTCTTTTGTTTTCATGTTATTTGGCTATCTTTTGTTACCATAGCTTTAGGTGATAGCTTAGCAAATATGTTTTTTGAGCTAGAAACATGGATTGTTGACAACATGCTTAGGCACTATTTAAGTACTTTGGTTAAGTAAATAAGGGACAGATTTATGACATTATCAGTTTGCTGTTCTCATCCTTCACATGGGTGGAAACAGTGTCTTAGTGTGCTGTATTATTACATGTTAACATAGTACAGACAAAGCCTATGATAAATGGTGACATTTCTAAAAACTTCCATTGACTTGGAAGTGAAGAACCAAGGGAAGTGCATTACAGTTTTTTCTTTCCAAGGAAATAAGCTAACTTGGCTCTGATAAGTCAACTAATAAAGGTAGAATCATAGTATCTTTGTAAGACCATCAGGAAGATTTTTTACCTCAAACTGTTGGGGTTTTTTTTTGTTTGTTTGTTTTTTTTTTTTTTTTTTTTTTTTTTTTTTTTTTGTTTGTTTGTACAAAGCAGCTCAGTTACAATAAACTAGAATACAAGCAGGTGACATTGTCCTGCAATAAATGGCACATTAAGTTAGCAGAACCAGTCAAGGGCCCTCTGCCAGTACAGATAATGGGTTCCTCATGTAGTTTTGCCCCATCTGGCTACTCATCAAAAGATTTGTTTGAACTCTGCAACATTTTGACTATCGTGTATCACTGCTGTTTCTCCTCCTGGATTAGCATTTAAGTCTGCCTTTCACTGGGGCTGTGGAAACCCTGACTGAGATAAGGTTTGCCTTTTAAGAAAGTGGCTGTTACCAAAGTTGCTGAGCCATTGAGAAACTGTGGCTGGGAGCAGAGAAAATTGTCGTCTTTGTTCCATTTAGATTAGGGGAAGAGAGGAAAAACAGGAAACATGATAAAAGGAAGTACAATCTGCTTAGTGCATATTTGTTTTTATCTAGTCTAAAGTGTTTTTGAAGAAGGGACTTTGGTATCATTCTGAAAATACTTTGTATTTTCTGTGGATAAGAATATCTAAATTATACTAAGAGGGTGCAAATTCATGAAGAAAATGTCTTAATTTCACTGCATAAGCCAGTCACTGATTTCCTGAACTGATGTCATAGGTACTTGATGTAATTTTTCTCTATCGTATTTCCTGTGGCAGGGTTAGCCTGGTCTATCCATTTACCCTTTGAATGCACAGGTGCAATACTGGTACTAATTTATGTTTTACAAATGCAGCAGTCTAACACAGATCTAGAACCTACGCCTTCCATGGCTTTGCTGCCAGGAAGAAGCCTGTGGTCTAAGACATTGAAATGGCTGTGATTGTTGCACAATAATTTGCAGAAGAAAGAGGTGCAAAATTGCTGGAGATGGGAGTCATGGACTTCAAATGTAGTTTTGAAGTCTGAATCTGTTGTCTTTCTTGTAAAAGCAGATTGAATGCCAGGATGCCTTGGAAGCAGCAGCTCGGGCAGAGGGCCTGCCACTGGACACCTCTGTGCATTCCCAGCTGAGAATGCTGGATGAAGAGCATCACAAGGGCAAATACCACCATGGTCTGAATGCACTGAAACCCATACGGACCACTTCCAAGTACGTCTTTAGGCTACCACAGAACCGATACAGCATTTGCTTTTCAAACCAGTTACAAAGCAGAATTGCAGATGTAGGTCTGCTGACTGGTACTGGAAACATCAGAATTTGTTTAGCAAGTGTGGCTGGCATGGACCATTTGGTGCTCTGAGTGCTTTCAATGAGAGGAGGCTTTGTTTTTCTTGAAGATTTACATTTCCTGTTTCCTTTTTCATTTGTTTGTGGTTTGTTGTTTTTTTTTATTTTTAATTCTTTTAGACACCAGCACCCTGTTGATAATGCTGGGCTTTTCTCCTCCATGACCTTCTCCTGGCTCACTCCTTTGGCCCACAGAGCATACAAGAAAGGGGAATTGTTTATGGATGATGTATGGTCTTTATCAAGGCATGAGTCATCAGACGTCAATTGTAGAAGGTAAAGACATATAGCTTGTTACTATTTTCTTGTTTCCATTTATTACATGTTAGTGTGCAGGCAATGATACAGTATTGCCCTAGAAGAGCAGCACTGACATTTTGTTTTGCCTTTCTCAGAATGGTGGAATTCACTTTCATCTTTCAGAGACAACTTTCTCATGCAGCATGGTTTCTGTAGCCTTGCCTCATTTCCGTGAAATTAGAGGATTATATCTTTAGGAGTGTCTTGCAATTCTTCTGATTTTGCATGTCTTTAATCCCATTTTTTATTAAAATAATTTTTTTTCAAGGCTACAGTGAAAAAAGTCTTGTGCTAAAATGAGAAATAATACTGTCAGTAGCAAGATGATTTGAATGTGGGTCAGATCTTCTGATCAGGCTAACCTTCTGTGATTAATGAGAATTTCTTCAGGTTTTGACTCTGCAGCTCTTCAGTCAGTTCAGCAGAGAATGGCAATCTTATGTACTGATAGCCTAAGACACTCCAGGAAAAAAAAGCATTGTGTTTTTCATCCCTCTGTCCTATGGAAGTAATACTACATAGATATTTCTCTTTACCTCAGAGAATGTATTTATTTATCTTAGTATTATATTTTGTTTTTCTGAGCTAGATAGGACTTAGAGTTTTAGCAAAGAAGTACCTGTGAGACTGTACCATCTCTCAAGGTGAAAAATTCATGACATGAATAAATGTCATAAATCTTCTGCTTTTATTAGGCTGGAGAGATTGTGGCAGGAAGAACTGAAAGAAAGTGGGCCTGATGATGCTTCTCTCCGGAGGGTTGTGTGGATTTTCTGCCGCACCAGGCTCATCCTTTCCATAGTGTCTCTGATGATCACGCAGCTTGCGGGTTTCAGTGGACCAGTAAGTAATATCCATCCTTTTTTTAACAACCCCAGAGGGCTCCATCTCATGGCCGACTGTAAAATCTTAAGGTTTCATTGCAGAATCACTTAAATGTTTTGACTAGTTAGAAATTTTGGGGTAAAATTCAAGAGCGATTCAATAATTCAAGATAGGATTACTACTTCTGATGGATCAGTTGCTGAATACCCAGGCAAGTTCTTGGAGAAGGGAGGGGGTGTTTAGTTATCCTGGAGTAAATGGACTTTTTGGCTTTGCTCTTTGGTTTTGAGTATAGTTTAAAGTTCTTCCCTAACTGCATAAGCTTAACTGTATAACTTGCTTTTTTCATAAAATTCTTACGTGCAGGTCTTCTAATTGTTTTTCTCTTTGAAATTCCGTAAATTCATCTTGGAAGAAAATTCGGTCTGATAAAACACTAATCTTAAATTGTTGGCATTAATAACAGTCTTCAAGGAGTGGACCAAAACAATTCTGTGAGAGCACTGCTTAGAAACTAATGTGAGCAGGTCTCAAGAAGTCTGTGGGCATAGTCTTTACTGATCCTACAGAGAATGGCCAGACAGGTTTCAGGTAGAAGTATTAGAAAACGTTGTTGCCTCTAGGAACGGCTGCTGTTTGTTGCTGAGGGTCCTATTGAAGATAACAACATGGGACTTGACATTCACACCATTTTTTGTCACCTGTTTGTTGCACGTGATGTGCAGATTTAAAGTTGAAATTTTGACTAAATTTATTCTCTACACATTTCCCTTGAGGAGTAGGAGCAGTATTACTGCTAGTAGTACACGTTTCAGTGTGCTGGTAAGCTGGAGGTTCATTTCTTGGGTAAGTACACTTGGGTGCACTGTTAGGTGAAATGTCTTTTTAAAATGTTTTCCTGCTTTTAAATGTCTTATCAAAAAGTTCTGTTTAAGTCTTCTTAAAGTTTGCCTTGTTTCATGTAATATGAATAACAATGAATGTTTCTGTGGTATTGTTTTCTTTGTAATATTTTATAGTTTTTTTATTATAAAATTTATGAACATACTTTGGTAATTAACAATAAATCATGACTAAGGTTTTTACAGCACTAGCTTTTCCCAAGAAGAGCTTCTGTCATTGTTTCACTCCAGGGCTTGAGGAGCTGCTTTTATCTTTAGCAAAGAACTTGCAGCAGGGTTACCCCTAATTTCTGTAGCATCATGATCTTAATTTGTCTCAGCCAAAGTGCTGAATGAGAGAGAGTGAAAGGAGAAAGGAAAAACAAACCTAGCTTGATTGTGTTGGGGGCTACTGCTGCAACTGATGCTCGATATGGGTAACTTAAAATTATCTATAGACAGCTGCCCATTTACAGACAACCTTATTCATTTTCCAGAATAAGGCCCAATTAACTTTTGGTTCCACCATTTGGCATGAAAATAAGTCTTTACCATCCCTCCTCCCTGTTTTCAAAAATGGCATGCCTCAGGGATATGCCTATGCTGTCTCCTCAGAAGTTATCAGTGCTTTCCTGTATTGTTACACCCTTCCAGTCACCTGAAGGTGAAAAGGGAGATCGGGAAAAGCACTTGACTTGACCTCATGTGTTGGAGGAAAATTATAAAAGTGGAGTTAAACACTAGATTAAACTTCAAAAATTCTAATTGAGTGTCTATGATCTTGAAATTCCAGCAAACAGCTGTGGCTTTGCTAATGAGCATTGTGATGGTTATAACTGGAAAGGAGTTGTTCAAGACTTCCTGTGTGGACACTTTTACTTTGGTGTGGTTAGGGTTTGGGTTATTTTTTTTTTTTTTTTTTTTTGGTATCAGATCCTTCAAGGGTCTTCCTCTTTTTTATTTTGATAAATTTTGCATCTGGCACGGGATCTGGCTAATTACCTGGTCAGCTGCATGTGTCAGACTGCCTTATAATAACCATCAGAATGTACTAGTATAGATGATACATGATTTATCTCCAATAAATACTTGTTGCTATTTGATCAGCTACCAAAACTTTCAAGTTCTGGTGGAGGAGCAAAGAAGTTTCTTAATTATTAAACATAATCAGTTTAACTCCAGATCTGGACAATGTACCTGTTTGCTACTGTTGAGAGCTATTTTTCCCATTTGGGAGATGGGGAAACTTGCTATTTTAGTGGAGCACAGCTTGCCAGTTTGGTCAGTTATTGGAGGGGGGAGTGGTAAGCTACAGGAGGTAAGTTTTCCAGTTTCCCAGTTGGCTCCAGCTGCAGCCTGCCTTGTGCTGTCACACGCTGGCTGCAGCAGGGACGCCGGCACTGCAGTGGGACCAGTGACAGAAGCTGTTCTTCAGCATTTTCAGGATGGCTGTTTTCTGCGTCAGGATGAGGCATTCCTGCTGGGCAGAGCCACCGCCAAGAGCAAAGGTAAGGTAATGTTTATTCCATGGGAATGCTTAAGACAGCCGAGCAGCTTGTACCAACCACTCTGGTAATAGCCACAGGAGCTCTTTTCCCCCCTTAGCTTAGTTTATATACTGTAATGTTTTTGTTTTGTAAATAACTTTATGCTGGATTCTTTTCATTAAACTAATATGAATTTGAATAGTACTTGTTCAGATGTAAATGTTAATTTTCTGTGACTTTTTCTCCCCTCCCTTTTCAAAATTCTTTAATCTGCTGTTTCCTCTTTTTCTTTCTTCCGGAACAAAAATAAATTGGGGTATAATGTAAGCTGGTCTCTATTTCATCATGGGAGATGCTGAATCTATAAAATAGTGCTGCAAAATTGCACTAAAGTTTTGGGAGGAATGAGACCCCAGGAAACATCTGCTATCTTTATACATCCTCTCTTGGAGACTTTCAGCAATGCTGTGGCGTGTGAGAAAATGCTTGCAGTCTGCGACCATGCTGAGTTACAGCTCGTGAGAAAAAAGGGGGATTTTCACCCCAATTGCTCAGTGACTCGGTTGCATATGTTGGATTGAATACTGGAAAGAGAAGTCAGTAATCTCCGCAGTAACTGCAAACCAACTGTATGCAGTTGTGATCCAAACAGTCGATGTAAAATTAAACCCAATCAGGAGAAAGCTGGGATGCAATAGATCCGTGAATGTGAGCTCCTCACATTTGTTCAGTGATTAGTATGTAAATTTTCTCAGTGGCCATTCTAGAATCTGATGGACATCTGGCTTTAATTCACACCTGTGAAAAAGAGCAAAATTATTTACAGCATGTTTCCTTGGTTCTGATGTGCAGAATTATTTTCCTCTGAACAGATGAATTTTATCTCTTTTTTTTTTTTTTTTTGTTACGTGGTGCTGGGCTGTAGCTATCAAAACCTTTGCTGGAGTTAGTGGGGTTTTGTTTTTTTCCTCTCTCTTCAAACTATACAGAACTCCTACTTGCAAAACATGATTTAGCCAAGAGGACTTCAACGGACTGTGATGTGAAAGGCTTCTCAAATATTTTCTGTGGTCTCAGATTTTTTGTTGATTTTTCTTGTTGGCAAAGGTAATTCTCTACTCTGTACTAGTATATTGAAAGCACCAGTATCTTAAAACATCATTTGTTGAAAAGCTCTCTAGGAAGTCTTTTGCTGTCTGTGAAGCCTTACTATAGGATACTTTGAAACCAGATTTAAGAATTTGTGCAGCCTCAGAAGCCTCCTCTGTTGGTACCTTCAAGTTTGACTTCTTTTGGACTTCGTGAACAAATACCATTCTGTTTTTGTATCTTTATAACTCTGTGTAGATTCAAATCTAATTTGTTAGAAGCTAAGACTCACTGTTAGATATTAGCCCTTTATAATTATCCTGTATGTGCAGATTGTATGTTTATACAATGGTCTACCTGTTGTATAGTGTTTTTGATATGTTACCATTTAAGATGACAATAATTTCAAATAAAAGCCTATTGTTTCACAGTTAATAGTATTTAATGCTGGTGGTTGTGAATTGTATGATGTTATATTATGCCGTTGGACCACAAAGAGCTGGAGTTGGGAATTGGTGGTTCTGGGGGCTGTCCTCTTTCTGCAGGTGATGTTTGAAATGTGATTCCTGAGGTAAAGTGTTTATGTTCTTGGGGGAAGAGGGTATGGGGAGGGATTGAATGGTTAATTTTTTGTCTTTTTCTTTTCCTCCCTTGTCCCCAATGATTTGTGGTATTGCGTACCTTGTGCTTTCTGCTTGTTTTTTTCTTTACAATTAAACTGCTGATGTTTATTTCCAGGAATGTTTTGCAAATATCCTTCTCACTCTTCCCCTCTACAACTGTAGGTACATTGTTCCTTTTTATCAAATAAGCACGTTTGAAGCAAACCAAAGATAAAATAAAAAAGGTCTTAATATCACGTAAAGGAATGTTTCTTAATGTGTGCAGATGTATAAGTAGTGACTATATTTTTAAACTCTTCTACATGATAATGCATTGCTTTCAGCTAACTGACACATTTATGTTAAGTTAGAAGACACGGAGGATTAGAAGCGTGCTGCGAGGAATACGGTTCCAAATTAAACTCTCTTTACTTACTAAATTTGACTCAGTGCTTGGCTCTCAGCAGGGCTTGTGTTACAGTACTTCTTGTATTGACACCTTTTACTTCTGGAAAGAAGATGCTTTCTATTTCAAACGGCTCTTCTAAAAGCAAAGTAGCCTACTTATTTCTAACTTAACATAAAGTTGTTGTATGGTCTTCTGGGATGATGGGGTGTTCATGCAAGCCTGCATTTCTTCCTGTAGGCATTCGTTGTGAAACACCTCTTGGAGTATACCCAGCAGAGTGAATCCAACCTGCAGTACAGCTTGTTTTTAGTTTTTGGCATCTTTATGACGGAGGTGGTGCGATCGTGGTCCCTGGCGCTAACCTGGGCGTTGAATTATCGCACGGGGGTCAGACTGCGTGGGGCTGTCCTGACAATGGCATTTAAGAAAATTCTTAAGCTGAAGAACATCAAGGAGAAGTCTCTTGGAGAGGTAAGCTGCAGCCTTGTGTTGGAAATGGCAGTGTGAGAAGGGATGTGTAATATATTCCTTTGAGAACGAGCTGTGCCTTAAATCTAAATAATCTGCTCTGTCTGTTTTTCAGCTCATAAATGTTTGTTCCAATGATGGTCAGAGGATGTTTGAAGCTGCAGCAGTTGGCAGTTTGTTGGCTGGGGGCCCTATTGTAGCCATCTTGGGAATGGTTTATAATGTGATTATTCTGGGTCCAACAGGCTTCTTGGGATCTGCTGTCTTCATCCTCTTCTACCCTGCAATGGTGAGTTGGAAAGAGTTAAGACTTGTTTTATTTTTCTTAAGTCAGACAAATGTATAATTCTGAATAAAAGGTGTTGAAATGTGCTGGATTTAGCCAGTTTATGGCATTGCACATTATTGAAGGCATTTCTAAGATAGTGTGTGAAGCAGAAATTTGGAAACAGGAAGCTCAAAATGATAAAATTAGAAAATAGGGGTAGGAAAGCTGATAGATTTGGCTGAGACTAATATTCACTGTTAAATGAAACTGCAGAATATTCAGATGCTCATGGTTGAGGTTGGAAAGACATGAGTCCTCCAGCTTGTGTATGGGAGCTCAGTGTTGTATAAGCAGTGTTCTTGATTTCTTGACTCAACACAAGATGTTGAAAAACACATCTGGCACAGCTTGTTCTTGATGAGGTACTCCTTCTTCTGCTGAGCTGTGAAATAGGCTAGTTCAAGCCAAAATCTTCTTGCCTTTAAAATGCCTATAAGACTGCTGAAGATTTGTCACTGTGTTCATAATACATGTTTTATAACCCATGGAGGCTGAATACTGTGAAGTTCACTGTGGTCCAATTAATCTGGCCAAAAGTAAGGATTATGTAGTGGGAATTGCATTTTAGAGGGGGATGAGGAGTGAACATGTTTTTCAGATCTTTCCAGCAGCCCCCCTTTATTGATGGGGGACTTCAAAAGAGTTTGCAGGTGTATGAAAAACACAAGGAGCTAAAACTTCATAAAGCAGAGAGTTGGTTTGAATTTCAGACCAGGAATGGGATGAATGTAGGAGTAGCAGATACTTTAAAACATGTCCAACAACTTTCTGTTTTTAGATTAGTTTAGTGAAAGTGTTAAAAACTGTTTTACTACCTTCATAGCACTGGTGTAGATTAGAAACTGACCTGGCTGGGCAAAATCCTGATTTGCCTTACAGAATCAGGTTAAAAGGCTGGCTAAAAGAGGGGGTCAACTTCATGTGTCTTTAGGTTAAATTTGTGCTTCAGAAACTTTAACTAAACTTGTACTATTCAATATTGGTAAAAGTGCACAGCTTTGTTCTCTCAAATTTTTCTTGAAATTTGCTCTCACAAGTCTGGTGCTTGGTGCAGATGGGGCAGGAGGAAATTAATGGTGTTTCCAGCCTGAGTTTTATATTAGAGCAGCAGTTGCCTGGCCCTATCCCTGAATCCCCTTTTCAGATTAAAAATTAATTTTCTCTGGTAATTAGGAATTGAATGTACTTGCTTTTCCTGAGTTGCCATTAATGTTTCATGGTATTGTCTTTTGTTTCAGATGTTTGTGTCGCGCCTCACAGCTTATTTCAGGAGAAAATGCGTAGCAACAACAGATGAACGTGTGCAAAAGATGAATGAAGTTCTTAATTACATTAAATTCATTAAAATGTATGCCTGGGTCAAACCATTTTCTCAGAACGTTCAAAGTGAGTTCCCACATGTCCTTTGCTGCAGATGCCCCATTGCTTTGTGGACTGGTGCATCCTGACTTTGTGCTGTAGGTGCTCCTGTACAAGCAGTGTAAGAACACTGTCATCTGTCAGGCTCCTCTGTTTTATGCACTGTGGGTTGGACAAACAGACTGGCTTCTGAAATTTCACCTGCTAGTGTAATGATGTTTGTGGCATGACACTCAAATTTTTCAATTTTGTTCCTCTTTTATCATTTAGTAGATGTGCTGCCTGGTCTGTTTTAAAAAACATTTAAAAGTCTCTATATTTGTGTGGAGATTAGAGACCATTATAATTTCCTCCTTTATAATTGCTCTCTTTATGGCAATAAAAGTGATAAACACTAAAGTGTAGGGTTAGGCCTCTTTCTCAGTGTTTATAGTGCTGTGGTACTGTCTGTTGTGTGTATGTACCCACTGAATCACAGTTCAAACGCGGTGCCCTTATTTGTATTTCTAGAAATTCGTGAGGAGGAACGCAAAATCTTGGAGCGTGCGGGCTACTTCCAGAGCATCACCGTGGGAGTGGCTCCCATTGTTGTTGTCATTGCCAGTGTGGTGACATTTTCTGTCCACATGATCCTTGGCTATGACCTTACAGCAGCTCAGGTAAAGTGTTGAAAACTCTTTTGTACCTGTAGCTTTTCTGCTGAGCCATTTCCCATATGGCCAGGCTGTATCCTCGCTCACAGAAGTGAACATCTGATGGCTGTGACAGCAGCAGGTGTAGTCTTGTATTTTGTACAAAAGGCTCTTGGTACTCTTTTGTGCTGACCTTCCTCAGAACACGTTTTGAGCTGAATGTAAATAAGTCCTCCTGTTTGCTGTTTGGGTGAGGCATTGGAGATTACTGGATGTTTTTGTTTTGCAATGTGCTTGGATGCAAGCAGCACAAAGGTCTAAAAATAGGGTTTGAACTTGTGCCTTCACTAGTAGGTTAATGCAGAATTTGCTGGCTGCTATGTTAGACCTACAAACAGAACAGGTCTGTCCTGGTCTGTTAAAAGCACAAGAGAAGGAGTTGGATAGATTGGCTGTTTTCTGCTGTTTGAGAATATGTTGAATATTTAAATGGTTTTTCTTGGACTGGGCTTTTTCTATGGTTTTGACTTGCTGGTGTGCCTTTTCAGCTTTTAGAAGGCTGGAGCTCTTAGAATATTGCATCCAAATGTGATTATTTCTCTTGTCTCATTTTTAGGCATTCACAGTGGTCACTGTCTTTAACTCGATGACTTTTGCTCTCAAAGTAACTCCATTCTCAGTGAAGTCTCTGTCTGAGGCCTCTGTTTCTGTTGACAGATTTAAGGTAAGCTGTCATTTGGCCTCATGGTTTTCACTGTAAGTGTGGAGTGTTGTATGTGTTCAGTAGATGCAATGGGAACACTTGGAAGGTAATATGACTTTAATGGCAGAGAAGTTATTTTTCTTTACACTTAGCATTCCAGATTATTTGATCCTGCAAGAGATACAAATGTAGTGAAGGAATATTAGCAGTTTAAGAATAAAATAATACCTGTGTGAGAAGCACACACTTCTGAGTGAATAATTTTATGATTTTGAAGTTGACCACAGAAAGAGATAAGAGTGAAGGACTTGCTGGCTCACTGTATAACAATTTTTAACTCCATTTTAAGAACATTGTACACAGGTAGCAGACTTTTCATACAGATGAAGTTTTATGCTTTGCTAATAAAACCTTTTGAAAATAACAGGTGTTAGGTAAGCAGGTTGACAAAAACCAGTTTTATCTGTGGTCGTAGAACCCTGAGGTTTTATATTTCCAGACCAGGTTAAGTGACTGAAATTCCCCTATATCAGTCAAATGGAGTTGTGATCTGGTAAAACAGATCTATGGCAGAAATTGTAAAACCCTGATAATGAACAGTCTTATCTCACATCCTGGGGATTGGAGGATGAATACACTGTGTGCTTTATGAACCAGAGGGGAGACTTTTACTTTATCTTGTCTCTTGAAGATAACAGTGTATTACACATTGTGGAAATTTCCGAAATGGAAAACAGCACTTTCCAAATAGAAGGATGCACAAGCATTGACAAATATATGAATTCTGTGTAATGCATTCATGAAACAAACCTCTCTGTGAGAAAAACAGGATCTATAGAGTGGTTTTGAGATTCCATTGCTTTTGAGCAATTGTGCTTCATCTTCTGAGTCAGCCTAAAATCAGCCTGCTTAAATCCAAAGGCACTAAAGGGAATTTTTTTCAGGAGGGAAGAGAAGGAAAAGGAAATTGAATTATGTCCCAGTTTGGCTATAAATTGTGTAGGAAGTGTAACATAAGGTGGGGATACTCTGACATCACAATAAAAATTTAATTGACTTTTTGGCTCTGTAAATGAGTATGAGCTTTCTTATGAATGTGTGATTCAGACATAGCAATTGCAAGAATAAATAAGGCTGGGAATTTAGAATTTTTAGTCACAAAAGATTACTTGGTTCAAAACAAATTATGTAAGTGGCAAACATTTTATCATGTATTTAAACTGTGTGAAAAATGTCTTCTTAATCTGTTGATTATAAATACTGATGGATGTGGTGGAAAACATGATACAGTTGACTTAATGGCTTACTTCTTATTGCCAAGCAGCCTGAGGTAGATCGGCTACACTTGTGCAAGATGACTTTTTCCCAGCAGAAAAGTTGATGGGTAAAGGCTCAATATAAAAGCCATTCTGTCTCCTTCCATAATGAGTTGGTGTGCAGGACAAGTCGGTCACTATGTCTCAAGTGACCTCTCCTCTCCAACCTGTGTGCTCATGTGTTTTTAATCTGGAAGATACAGAGCTGCAGTTGCAAACAGTTTCAAAGGAAGAAGCCACTGTCATATCACATCCAGAGTACTGCAGTTCTGTGAAAGTTGAGTGTATCCAAGTGCTTCCACCACATCCAGGAATGCCCCAGCCACTTAGCAGACCTGGAGTTAGTTTACACTAATGAGCTACCTTTTGCTCTTCAGCTTCCTCCTACTATATAGCCTGATGTGTTTTGCTGCGTGAGTGTGCCGTAGGCTTGTCTCCCAGTCTTGATCAGGTGTCTCATCTTTACACCTCTCTCACAACTCCTATCAGAGTTTATTTCTAATGGAAGAGGTTCATATGATAAAGAAAAAACCAGCCAATCCTCACACCGCGATAGAGGTGAAAAACGCTACCTTGGCTTGGGACTTCTCCCACGCCAGCGTCCAGAGCTCACCAAAGTTGACCCCCAAAGTGAAAAAAGACAAGAAAGTCACCAAGAGCAAGAAAGAGAAAATGAAGCTACAGCATGAGGGACAGCAAGCTGTGCTGGCAGAGCAGAGGGGCCATCTTCTAGTGGACAGTGATGACCATCACAGCCCCGAAGAGGAGCACAAGATCATCCACCTGGTTAACCTTCGGCTTCAGAGGACTCTGTACAACATTGACTTGGAGATAGAAAAGGTAAGAAGAAATGAAAGGAGGAAATCTGAGCTTTTAAAAGGTCTCAGCTGCCCCCTGGAACAGAGCTGTGTGCTGTTTCATTTTCTATGAAATAGAGCATATTGCTGTTGTGCACTCCTGTAATATCCATGGCAACTGCAGTATCTAGGATGCAGTGTCTGATCTTGCTGTAAACAGCTGTGCCATTTTAGCAACTAGGTCTTTGCAAACAGTCTGTGAAACAAAGGCAGGCTGTATAGCTTCCACATCCAGCTGAGGGGTTTGCAGCTCCTAGGACAGTGTGTGAACCACTGAGCTCAGAGAATCTGCAGGGCACCAGCTACCGGGTGCTGGTGAGCAGTGTGTTCCTGCAGTGATTTGATAATTTTTCAGAGATTCAGCTGTGTTCTGGGCGAGGATTTCAGGTGATTAGGTGTTCCAATGGAGCATAACAGTGCTTTTCATTGAAAAATGTGCAATTTTCTTCCTTGAGAGTTTTTTGTCCAGTAGGATGCAGGTTTTCAAGAATTATAGAAGCATTTGAACCTGTTGCTCCAAGATGGGTAAAAGCATGTAAGATGTCAAAGAAAAAGTATTGAACTTAATACATGACTTTATCTAGAAATACAAAAGCTTTGCAGTCTGGCAGTTGGATGTTGTGATAATGGGATCCATACATTTATGATAATATTCATAGTTAAATTGTCTTATATGGTTATACAAATAAAAGGAGAGTTCAAACTCTTTTAAATGGAAAAAAAAAATCTATATTTTAAACTCTGGGGGAGAAGGTATATAGTTTAAAAAATTGCCTCAAAAAGAATATAGTTACTTGAAAATGTAAAGGCTGATTTTGTCTCAGAAGTGTGCTATCAAGTGAAGGTCAGCAATGTGTTCCACTAGTGTCTATATACCTTTTTTGTTCACTTTACATTTTTTACAAAAGGAATAAAAATAGTTTTGATAAATTAATTGTTTAAAGTGTTTATTAACCCACCCCTTACATTGCAGAGAAATTCTTCTAAGTGACTGAATTCTAGTATTTTCTTGGTATGTGTTCTTTAGTAAATAGGGTCTGAAGTGGCAAGAAGTTTTACTGGACCCATATATCCTAAATTATCTTTCAGACTTTTCCTCTTTATGTCTTTTCTTATCACTCTCAAAAGCATCTTGTTGCATTCTGTTCAGGCAGGTCTTGGTGCTTTTGGCTTATTGATCCTCTGAGCCTGTATCCCAAGTAAGAAGGAAGCTGTATTTTATTTTTACCTGTACAGTTGATTTCAGTTTTATTTCACTCTGGGATTGTGCTCACTCTATACAATTTGAGTGTTAAAATGCGGACTCTTGCTTTTTTTGTCTGTTATGTATCTTGATAGCTGTCATTCATATCCAACTGTCCTTTCAGAGGTGCTGAAGGTAGTCTGAATTCTGAAAGGGATGAAGAATGTAGGAAATGAGTACCATAATTTTTTCCTTTCTCTGTAGGGAAAACTTGTTGGAATTTGTGGCAGCGTGGGGAGCGGAAAAACTTCACTTATCTCAGCAGTTTTAGGCCAGGTGAGAAATGCTGTTTTGAGCACTTCTGCTCTTCTCTTTCCCATCTCCTATTTCACTTTTTTGTACTCTGTAGAACGAGGTCTCTTCTAAACATGGGGTAGCATAATCTCCCAGCTGGTCTGTGATTGCAGATGACACTGTTGGAGGGGAGCATTGCAGTTAGCGGGACCTTCGCGTACGTGGCCCAGCAGGCCTGGATTCTCAACGCCACTCTCCGGGATAACATCCTTTTTGGCAAGGAGTATGATGAAGAAAGGTTTGTCAGACTGCTTGCTGATTTTTCATGAAAGCTTAGTAATTCTTGATCCAAGCATGGGAAAAATTAAATGCTGAGTACACTGCAGATAAAGCTTCTCTGCCCTTCTGGAGTCTACATTTCCTCTGAGTCTCATTTAGGATCCTGCCTCTCTTGCCTGTGGCTGGTGGCTGTCAGTGTGGCTGTCACTGCTCCTTGCAGTGAGGCAGGGCCTCATCCTGGACCTCTGGTTAAAACCAACAGCTGCTGTGAGCAGTGCTAAGGTGGTATTTGCTCTTGCTGTCCTGGCCTTGCCCTCTTTGAACACAGCAACTGGTGTGTGCAATGTACTGACATCTTCCTCGGCCCCCCTCCAGTGGGGGACTTTGCTGTGGCCCTTCGCCAACTACCCCTGAAAACAAATTGTCTCTATCCTCACAATGTTTCTAAAGTAGGTGATTAATTATTACCCTCAGTTTTCTCCTGAGAATCCAAGATTTGTTTTAGGCTGCTGGGATATCTGCTGTTAGTGTAGAAAATTACATAATGCTATACTAGCTAAATAATTGTGGGGAAAATCAGTGTTCTTAACTATTTATCTGCTTGTTCTTCAGATACAATACAGTGCTGAATGGTTGCTGTCTAAGGCCCGACCTGGCCATCCTTCCAAATGGGGACCTGACAGAGGTATGTTTTTCTTACACTAAACTAATTAATAGATGGAGAGAAGAATTTTGGTTTGGCAGGGTAAACTGGAGTGAGGGTACATCAGTCTGGGGTACATATGAGCCGAGCTGTTGAATGCACTCTCTTGAGCTGAGCTTAATGGGCCCTGGACTGTTAAGAGTTGTACCCTTTTTCACTCAGGTGTTGACTGTTGGAGAATTTTTTTGTGTTGTGAATTTAGCTGCCTTAACAGGACCTAATTGAACTTGATTTAAAATAGCTAAGAAAAGCAACAGCTATGTTAATTCATAAAAGGTAAAATAAGCAAAGAAAGTACTGCCACATTTCAAGCGTATTCACCTTGAATTTGAATGTATTACATGTCACAAAGTGGACACCTAAACTTGAGTATGTATTAATATAAAATGTTATGGGTGAGTATATTTATATAAATATATAAAAATTAATATTATGGTCTGGTTTATTCAGGTCATCTATGTTGCATGGTGCTGAAAAAATAAAATGATGGGTGTGTGTCTCTGCAGATTGGTGAACGAGGGGCTAACCTGAGTGGGGGACAGCGTCAGAGAATCAGTCTGGCTCGAGCTCTGTACAGTGACAGGGACATTTACATCCTCGATGACCCCCTTAGTGCCTTAGATGCTCACGTTGGAAATCACATTTTTAACAGTGCAATAAGGAAGCACCTGAAGTCAAAGACTGTCCTTTTCATCACGCATCAGCTTCAGGTACTGAATCTCCTGTACTTTCTTCCTTGGACTTTCTTGAAATGATTTGTCAATCAGTTGCCTTCATACTGGAAATTTCTGTGCCCTGACCTGTGACAGGACAACCCTGTCTGTGTATAGAATGTATGGTTTAAATTTATAAACTAGGTTTGCAAATATGCACTGAGCACAGTTTGATTGTTTGATACCAGTGCTCCTTGGTGTCTGATTGGGACTGGTGACACTTGGCTAAAGAAAATTTACCAGAGAAATAAATACCTTGTTAGAAAATATTTTTGCTAGTTTCCTATAAAGCTATTTCATCACAGCAGAAAACAGTTACGTTTGGTGTCAGTAAATCAGAGTTGATGTACCTCAGATTTTTTGCTGTCTTCCATGCATAGAAATATTAGTGCTTAGTCTATCAGTATTTGCAGTGTTTAAGTATCTTGAGTCATGTCTTCCAGAAGAGATTGGTTTTGACAGGGGACAAAGGCATTTTATTTGTGTAGTGTGAGTAATCATGGTGCTCTAGTCTGAGGAGGACCTCTGCGAAAGCTGTCTGTTATGTGGGAATAGGTGTGCTGTGTGCCAGTGTCTACAAGCTACTGAGAAGGGTTGTGTGGGAATGTTTGGTTATTGAACATCGTGATAGAGACTTGTTCTTACTGCCACTTTCTCCAGTATCTTGTTGACTGTGATGAAGTGATCTTCATGAAGGAAGGCTGCATTACTGAGCGAGGCAGTCATGAGGAACTGATGAATTTAAATGGGGATTATGCAACTATTTTTAATAGCCTACAGCTGGGAGAAACACCGCATATTGAGGTACTTGTTTATTTTAAAGTGCTCTGAATCTTGACTATTCTGAGGTGAAACAAGTGATCTTGTTGGAAACCTGGAAAATGGCTTCACACATTTTGTTGATCTGACCAATAGATTTCCTATAGAATAATCTGTGCTTCATTAGCACTTTGTCATAGTTTGTTTTTAGGGAATGTGTGCTAGAGAAGACTCTGACAATGAGCTCATGAATTCATCATGAAAATATTGTAGTGTCTCCCCTGGTGATGCTCAGAGCAGGAAGTTTGTCTCTCTTATTGTACACACCTTAATTTATCTCCAAATTAGCACAGATCTTCAACAACCTTTATCTGAAAAAATTCTTGCTGGCTTGTTACTACTTTTTCAATGGAGTGTGACTGAGGCACAGCAGGTGTAACACAACTTGTCAGATACTAGATGTGACAGCATTTTGGAAGCATAACTGAAAATGCAGTGTTTCAGGGGAGTTTGAGAAAAAGATGTTTTGCCTTGACACTAATTCTGTTATGAAAAAAGTCTGTAAATGCAAACTTGAATATGTGCTCTAGTATTTCAGTTGGTGCAAAAATCGTAAATCTAGAAAATAACAAGAACTATTCAGTACAACAACATCTAAATTTTCAGCAATTTAATTTTTCCTACCCTTTGGCTCTTTGTTTCCTGAAGTTAATCTCTGGTGTAAGGATCTTTGCATTTTGTTTTATAACAACTTACTTGTCTAAGTTTTGTGTGCATTTTCTCTTAGAAAGAAAAGATTAGAAGTACGTCAGTAGTTTATTTTTTAAGAGATGAGAGGCTCCTTACTCACAAGACGTTTAGAACAAAACATTTCTGAGAAGGAAGCATTATAGGAATTACAGATATAGAAGGAGCTTGGTGACACATTGTGCTGGGAGATGTTTGTGCAAGAAGCAAAAGGATATAATGCATTGCTCTGCATATCCTTTGAGGCATGAAGATTATAGTTCTGCCATTTTAAGACTAATATAATGATAGTGAACAAGAGATTCTCCAGTCTTCATGCTTGGCTGACCTTCAATGTCACTGTAAACATTAGCTCATGGAAGGACCATTAAATTGCATTCCCTATGGGATAAGAATAAATGGATGATCATTTGAATTCTCTGTGGTTTGATCTTGTGTAAAGTGTGGGAGGGCAACCCTGAACATGGTGTGTAAGGAGTTTCAGTCCATGTAGGCTGACTCTGAACGGGCAGTAACTCATAGGTATGGGAAGATGGCTGGGTTTAGAACAGTGCTTGTGTGTGCACTTCAGTGTTTGGATGTTGGATATCTGGAAGATTAAGTTAACTTGACTCTTCTTAAGAAAGCTCTCATAAAATGCCTGTAAGTGCTAGGGTGCTTGGGGAAAAAGCCTCTTTAAAAATGGTGAGTTATTTTTACAAGGGATAGGGAGATTCTTTCTTGCAGTAGTAGGGATATCATTCCTTTACCATGTACGCTCATAATTTCACTGATTCTGGAAATTAACCTTGCACTCTACCTGTACATGTTGGTGTACAGTAGTTCAGATTAATAGAGAAGGAGAATTTATTCCATCAGAGTTGACAATCATGTGTAATAAATGTGAAATTAATATCCTCTTTGACATGAATGCTGAGCTATTGAAAACCTTTGTCCTTAGGTGGCAGTTTAGTAAAAGTTTGTGTTTAGATATGAAGATGTCAAAGCCAGCTTCTCCCATATGTTTAGTGTCATTGTTTTCCTGCAGATTAATATAAAGAAGAACACAAACAATTCACTGAAAAGGCCCCAGGATAAAAGTACCAAAACAGGGTCTGTGAAGAAGGAGAAAGTTGTAAAGAAGGAAGAGGAGGGTAACTATGTAATCAAATTTCTGGCTGTAATTATTTTGTACTCCAGTAAGATCAAAACATGTGCTTCAAAGTATATTGTTAATGTACCTTAAGATTTTGGAAGCTGTCTCAATCCTAATCACTTAGTGTGGTTGATAGGATGCAGGTAGTGGGCAAAGAACATTCACTAATTCATTAGATATGGGTGCCTGTACAATGTTCAAGTTCAATCAGGCCGCTGTTGGTCAGATGCCATCGGCACAAAGGAGCTGGTACTGCCTTGTCTCGCACATCACTTCTCCCTCTTGTCCTAAGAGGGCCATGTGTGCAGCTTGGCACTCAGTCCTGGGCAGGACCTGACATTTATGGATGAAGGGAAGGTCTGATCTCTGTAGTTCTGTTTAATGTTAGCTTTGAACTTTACAGTTTATAAAGCAATAGTGAGGCTGATCCCAGCCTAACACTTAAGTCCTTGATGATGAGGCTTTTTCAGCTGTACCATGACTTAAATGATTCTGCAGAAGCAATGTGATTTTTTTGAAAAACTATTTGAACCAGCTGAGTTCTAAGCTTGAAGCAAAGTGTGTGTTTCTGAAAGTACTCTGCACAGTTTGAAAGACAAATTTTGTGTGTGTTCACAAATTTATAGGAGTTTCATGGAAGAGCTTTCTTTTCCTCATTGCCTCTAAATCCTCTGTTTTGCAGGCCAGTTGCTCCAGTTGGAAGAGAAAGGCAAAGGCTCTGTCCCCTGGTCTGTTTATGGTGTCTACATTCAGGCAGCTGGAGGCCCCTTTGCATTCCTCATCATCATGGCACTGTTTGTGCTGAATGTGGGCAGCACAGCTTTTAGCAACTGGTGGCTGAGTTTCTGGATCAAGCAAGGCAGTGGAGTAAGTTAAATAGCTTTTCTACTCTTGTGTCTAATGGGCAGGGGGTGTGCTTTGCTAGACTAATCCCAAGCAGTTCTGTGAGACCAAATGGTGTTCTCTAATTTAAGTTAAGTTGTAAGGCTCCCCAGGAGGTGGTCTCACTAGGAAGTTCATCTCCAAGAATAAGAACTCTAGTAATAAGAAAGTTATAATTATTTAAGTGGTTTAATGCTGCCCTCTTGTTCCCTTTCTTGGTTAGTGTAAGAAAAGGAAGTGAAAATACAAAAGGGGCAAACAAGCTAATTTTAGTGTTGTTTTTTGCTTAAATGTGATCTTATACCTAACAGGATAGTTTTTGTTAAAATATGGCTTTGAGTCAAATGACTTGGAAATTGCTTTGAAGATTCGGATGACCTGGGGTGGTTTGGGCTTTTTCCCCCTCTCAGGCCTTTGATTGCAAGTCTCATTTCATTTAAAAATCCAAATATAACTGCAAGAGTTTTTTGTGGGGGCACAGAGAGAAAGCTACTAATCTCAGAGATGAAATAATGAAGTGCAGATGGCCAACAGTATTAGAATCAGCAATGAGGTCCTTAAACATACTTAAAGACCAAAAATAAAAGAGAATGAGAATGTATAACAGTGTGACAGTAAAGAATTTATTGCATAGTGGCAGAAATAACAACAGCATTTGATAGAGAGACTTATCCAAGGTGAATATGGCTGTGTGGTGGTATGCAAATATGACATTGTTCAGAAGAACGCAAGAAATAAGCATGAAATGAGAGATTAGGAATGAAATGAAATAGGCATTGTCATAGTATTTTCAAAGATACTGTAGGAAAAAGATCAAGGGCTACAAATCTACAAGTCAAGGGCTACAAATCTATAAGTTCCTTCTGCCAGGGAGAAGTTTCTGATGTATTCAATGGTCACTGAAATACTTTAAAGAAGAAATATCAAATATAGTGGGAGGAGACACAAGGCAGTTAAATTCTGCCACATGTAATGTGTACATGTTTCATCCTTGTGTTAACCAACCTCTGAAACCCTCTTGAATTTTCTGCAGAACACCACTGTGACTTTGGGAAATGAGACTGTCATAAGCAACAGTATGAAAGACAACCCTCACATGCATTACTATGCTGGCATCTATGCACTGTCTATGGCAGTTATGTTGATCCTGAAAGCTGTTCGTGGTGTGGTCTTTGTAAAGGTATGTGCCAGCGCTGGTGTTTGTCTCCCCCTCCTTGTACTTCTGCAAATTTCTGTCACTGTGATTCTTGTAGTCATCTCCCAAGAGTGACTTTAGAACCTGAGTCAGCCATGGATTGTAGAGTTTTCATAGCCAGCTCTTGAGGCTGTACCATGTTCCTGCTAAACTTCTGCCCAAATTAATAGCTTCCTCCATTGATTGGAAGCACAGAATGCAGTAAAAAACCTCTTATTGTTGGAGAGAGAAACAGAGCAGAATATTTGAGTGCCAGATGAGAAGCAGTGGCAGAAACACAAACACTGCTTTATAACCCTGCAATGTTTTCTGCATTGTCAGGGAACTCTCAGAGCATCCTCAAGGCTCCATGATGAGCTCTTCCGACGGATTCTGCGTAGCCCCATGAAGTTCTTTGACACAACACCCACTGGGAGGATCCTCAACAGGTTTTCCAAAGACATGGATGAAGGTATCTCTCACTCTGTGCCCTGCAAATCCCATATTCAGACCTCTCAGTTAACTCCTGCATACTCTCTAGTCTGTTGCTATTGGGGTGATTGTACCCTATGTCTGTTGCCAAATGTGCACTTGCAGTAAACAAAGCAGGAATTGGGATGTACCTGAGTTGTGATTCTAGAAGGCAGGTGATGGCTCAGGCATGATCATTCACTTATAAAGAAGGAAATGTGCTGCTGCTGTTGTACCTCCAGGCTGCACATGTTCTCTCAGCAGTTAATGCAGGAGCAACTTAAAACATTAGAGTGAAGCTGATGTGCAGCAGAGGTGGTAATTAGGTCAGAGTTCCATCAGTGCTGTTTCTGCAAATGGGAATAATTAAACTTCCAGCACCTCAGAAGGTAAAAACATCCCAATGAAAATGTACATTTTAAGTTTGAATAAACTAAGAGAAATCACTGTATTTGTTACTGATGTACAGCTGGACTGAATTAATTGCTATGGGTTGTTTTAGTTTTCTGTACTCAAGATCTTCTTTTTCTTCCACTTCACCAGTTGACGTTCGTTTGCCATTTCAAGCGGAAATGTTCATCCAGAATGTCATCCTTGTGTTCTTCTGTGTGGGGGTGATTTCTGGGGTATTCCCCTGGTTCCTGGTGGCAGTGGGGCCCCTCATTGTCCTGTTCACAGTTCTCCATGTTGTGTCTAGGTAAGTGCAGCAGCTGCTTTGGCTAAAAGTACAGATAACTTTCACCCTCAAATGCAACATAGTGGTTGGCATATAGCGGTGCTGTGTGAAACTCAAAGTGCTTCTTTCCTTCCAGAGTCTTTATTCGAGAGCTCAAGCGTCTGGACAACATCACACAGTCTCCATTCTTGTCTCACATTACATCTAGCATCCAGGGTCTCTCCACAATCCATGCCTACCACAAAGGACAGGAGTTTCTGCACAGGTCAGTCTAGATATCCATCTGGGAATGGTGGAGCACAAAGCTGAATGCAACAGCTTCTGGCATTCGGAAGGATTTGTTACTGGGGTCTGGTGGATCATTGGTTTGATGACTGAAAGTTACTTTTCTGGAGAAAAAAGTTGTAAGAACAGAAGGAAGGGTAAGGGAAAACTGGGAAGAGCAGTGGTGGGGAAAGTTTGCATCATGTTTTGGTTTGAGACTTGGTCAGTGACAAGTCTTCCCACCCTGGATCCTGATACTGGAACAGGGGTTTAAATAGGTCTGATATTTGTAGAACATCAGGCTCATGGAGTGTACTAACCCTTTGTGTGTTTGTTTCAGGTATCAGGAGCTGCTGGATGACAACCAGGCCCCGTTTTACCTGTTCAGCTGCGCCATGCGCTGGCTGGCCGTGCGCCTGGACATCATCAGCATTGCTCTGATCACAACCACTGGCCTTATGATTGTCCTGATGCATGGCCAGATCCCGCCTGCCTATGCTGGGCTGGCCATCTCATACGCTGTGCAGGTGAGTTAGCCAACATACTGTAATACTTAATTTCTTTTTTAATCTAGATAATGCTAATGAGCAGACAACGTCCAGCGCTAGCTCAGAGGAGCTGCAGGGCTCTGAGCACTCGTGTTGGAGCTGCTGTTTGGCCTCTTCTGCCTCCTTGTGGCGCCGAGGTGAAATTAAAGACACCTCATACTTAAAGCCGTTCTCTTGGGAAATGTTTCTAAGCTGCTAGTTTCTCAGGGGATTCATAAAATATGGTGATTTTAAAAATGAACTATTTAATTAACTTGCCTTGAACACTTTAGTTATATGGTGCCCAATGTCAGGAGTGTCAAATATCATAGGATTCCTTAGGTTGGAGAACACCAGTAAGATCATTGAGTCTGACTATTACCCCAGCAATGCCAAACCCACCACAAAACCATGCCCCCAAGTGCCACATCTACACCACTTTTAAATACCTCCGGGGGTGGTGACTCCACCACTCCCCTGGGCAGTCTGCTTTGGTGCTTGGCAACTCTTTTCATGAAGAAATGTTCCTAACATCCAATCTAAACTTCCCCTGGCACAATTTGAAGTTGTTTCCTCTTGTCCTATTGCTTGTTAAGTGAGAGAAGAGAACAAACCTCACACTTGGCTGCACCCTCCTTTCAGGGAGTTGTAGAGAGTGATAAGATCCCCGCTGAGCCTCCTCCAGGCTGAGCCTCTCCACCTCCCTCAGCTGTTCCTCACAGGACTCCAGACCCTTTCCCAGCTCTGTTGCCCTTCTCTGGGCATGCTCCAGCACCTCAATATCTGTGTTTAAGTGAGGGGCCCAAAACTGAACACAGGGTTTGAGGTGTGACCTCACCAGTCCCAAGTACAGTTGCTGCCCTGATACTGCTGTCCACATTAATCTCTTAATTCAATAACAAAGTCATGGCTCTAATTTTTTTTCCACCCTTTCAGTTAACAGGGTTATTCCAGTTTACAGTCAGACTGGCTTCAGAGACAGAAGCTCGTTTCACCTCAGTTGAGAGGATTGACCACTATATCAAGGTAGGACTGTAATGCATTCAACTGCCTGTTGTGAAATTTTGTGTTGCTTATTACATTGCTGGCCTCAGCCATAGTCTGCCTTAGTACAGAATGTTATTTCCTGGTCTTGGAAAGGCATTAAAGCCTGTGCTGTAACACTGCAGAGTGAGTTTGTTTTGTGAAGCACATGTGTCAGCACTGGGGGACTGAAAGGCCCCAGAGCTAGTAGGTAACTAAACTTAAGAGGCATTGCTGGATTTATGGAAGGCCATTGGAAGTTTGCTGACACTCACAGTAAAGAGTGGAGTGTGTGAAAGGGGTAACTTGAGGATTCAAAACATTTTACAACAAAAGGATGGTGTTCTGGCATCTCTCATTCCAAACCTAATGGAATTCCTTCATTTAAACACAGATAACTGTTTGTTGCTTTATCTACAAGTAATTCCACTTCATCCTAATAAGCTTACTTTTCCACAGCTGTCTTACATAACATATGCTTGAAAAGTCAAGGGAATGCTCTTACTGCAAACATGAGAAATGTGCTCAGCTGAACATGATAAATGTGCCAATCTAAATGCTTAGCAAGCTGCTCTGATTATCTGTAACCCCTTCTTTGTAACTGGGATTTGTGTGTGCAGAACGGGGCATAGGTCAGTGGGGAAAGCGTAGCCAGGAGAAAGCCTCCTACTGGGTCTGATGTGTGAGGTGAAAGGCTTTTGTATTTAATGTTCCCTGTGAACTTCAGAGGGAGATACATACATATATTTATTTAGTAAATTTGGGCTATTTAGTAGTTGATATTTGTAGCTTTTTAAAAAAGCCTGTGGATTTAATCCACAGGCTAAAAAACAAAAGGAAAAAACACCAAACCTGTCCACCCCCCAGTTAAATAAATCTTCTGGAGGCATCTAAGTAAAAAATTTCTGCATATGGAAGACTTGGTGATCACACAAGTTGACAGCTGTGCCAGATAGTGTATCTCTCACTGGGCTGAGATGGGTTTATCATAGTCAGGCCCTTAGTGGCAAAACCTACAGTTGTAGGCTGGGGTTTGTTAAAAGTTCTCTCATTCTATATCACTATTAAAATTTTGATTTTTTTAAGAATTTTGACCTCTAGAGAGCCATTTATGAAACTGTAAAACTGGTTTGAAGCTGAAGTGAGGGGTGGGGGCCAGTGATCAGGTCCTGAGTCTTACCAAGGCCCAGGCTTGGCTTTTTTCAGTGGGGGCTCAAGGTTGCTGTTTTGAGCACCACGTTCAAAGAATTGGAACACTATCTTAGCAGATGGCTGTTTTTCTCTCAAACCCCTCGTGTACAATTAATCTGCCTCTAACTAGATCTTGCAGATGTCCACAACTGACATCCCTGTGGGATCTCTCAATGGTCAGTGTAGGAAATGGGTGTCTCTAGAGACATATTTATTACCTGTTCCAGTTATTTATATTAGAATGAGAAAAATCACACTCCAGGAATGCTGTTTTATAGCATTTGTAGAGCTCTCTTTTTGTAGAGGCTATAAAGGAGCTGTCATGGCTTGGTTCAGTTACATGAGGTAAATCCCATGACAGGATTGCTGCTGTTCATTGAGGGTGTTTGTGCCAAATATGAGAAAGTGACCTTGACTTCACTCTAAACATGCTAGAAAGCCTTGTGTTTTGGTTTTCAGAGGTTCTGCTTTTCTGTTTAATCTGTGAACTGCTCAATACTGGGCAGAGTGAAATAGCAAAAGTGAGCAGGCTGGAAAGGACTGACTCAATGATTCAGTAGGACAGGGGAGTATGAGGAGGAGAAGGAAGAGGGTGGCATTTAATGTGTCACTTGGACATTCTCTTCTGTGTCAAAATCAACAGTGGTGACCCTGGCATGGCATAACAAATGAGGCTTAGAAATGCAACAGATTTTGCATCCAGTCTTTGGAGTGCCATGAAACTCAATAGTATTGTGCAGATAAATAATAGGCCTAAAATACATGAATTCCATTGATGGAAACCACTGTTGTATAGAAGGACTGATGTCATTACTGAGGCGATAGGAGGGGAATTAACAATATTATCAGTGTAATACAGCAAACCTCTGTGCCCACATCCAGCCAAACAGCTCATCATGACACTGCCATAAATGATCTGGACTGAGTCTGCAGGGAAGAACTGCTGAAAGCTGCAGCCAATAATTTTCCTTTGGTACTTTGTTTACTGGAAACTGAACTTCTGTATTTTTGTTACAAGACACTTTCCCTGGAAGCTCCTGCTCGAATTAAGAATAAAACTCCTCCTCCGGACTGGCCCCAGGAAGGTGAAGTTGTTTTTGAAAATGCCGAGATGCGGTACCGAGAGAACCTCCCTCTGGTACTTAAAAAAGTGTCCTTTACCATCAAACCGAAGGAAAAGATTGGCATTGTGGGGAGGACAGGCTCAGGTAAGGAAAAACACTAAGCAGTTAAATGAATACATTTACAGATAGATTCAGGCAGTCATATTGTTTCTCCTTGGTGTTTGAGTAAGTTGGTTGCACAGGAGGGGTTGAGCACTCTGTCAGTGGAGGTTTCCGTTCATGTCTGTACATAAGCAAGGTCCCTGTAAATAATAATGAAAACAAGTTTCCATTTAAAGCAGAGGGATATCCTGCTATACTTGAGTCAGTATGTTGATCACATTTAACTCCCCTAACCACTGAGCAGCACAGATTGGTGCCTACAATGTGCTCATTGCAGCTTGTCTCTCTTGAAAGATTCTGTACTGATGCTGCAGCCAGGTTTGGCTCTGAGCCATCTTGGAACTATGTAATGTGAAGAATCTAAACCCCTATTTGTGAGATGCCTTAAATCAACCTCAAAATGAATTTCTAAATAAGTAATTTATTTTGTTGTATTGGGTTTTAATGGCAGGGTTTTGGCAGTGGGGTTGGAGCAGCACTACAGCGATCGCTTCTTTGAGGAGAGATTAGGAGCTGCCCCCGCAATTGCTCAGAAGTTTAAATGCTGAACCTCAGAACTTACCAGAGCATTGCTTGCCAGGATTTTTTTGTATTTTAAAACTTTTCTTAGATGTGGACAGCTTTTAAAATGTGTTCTCATCTGAAAGCTGTTATGATTCTGTAGAAACACCAATGTTGTTTTTCCTGTCTCATTTTTAGGCAAGTCTTCCCTTGGAATGGCACTCTTTCGTCTTGTTGAGCTGTCTGGAGGCTGCATTAAAATTGATGGAGTGAAAATAAATGACATTGGCTTGGCAGATCTTCGGAGCAAACTCTCCATAATCCCTCAGGAACCTGTGCTGTTCAGTGGCACTGTGAGGTTAGTGAGACCATAAGAAGGCAAGAAGGCACTGAACAGTCTTCCAAGCTTACACCTGAAATGCAACAGGTGCCCAATGAGTCGGTAGCTCTCAGGCATCCTAGCTTCTGTTCTGGTTTTGAAACAGAAAACCCATAGATGAATGATTTTAGTTGGCCCAGGGCAGCACTGGGTGTGATCATCCTGTATGGAAGTCTTGCTTCCCTTTAAATGTGGTTGAAGTTTTACTACCTTTGTCTTCTATCTCTACTCTTGTTTTTTGGCTCTTCTAACCTCAGTATGCTGGGAATATCTGATTTCCTTGGCAAGGAAACTGTTAGTGGAAGGCCAAATGGGAATCACCTGTCTGGATGAGTTAGCACACTGTTGGTTTGCCATTCACTGCTGAGGTAAAATTCTGCTTGTTTTTCTGGTTCTCCTTCCAGATCAAACTTGGATCCTTTCAATCAGTATAGTGAGGAACAAATCTGGGCTGCTTTGGAAAGGACTCACATGAAGGAGTGTGTAAGTATCATATGCCCTGGGAGATGCATGTTTGCATTTGACTTCCAAAGCAACATAATCTGTTAGTAGCTACTTTGGAGGTCTTCATCTAAGGTTTTTCTCTGCATTATCCCCCTTGTTCTCTATGCTTTATTTGACTTTTCCCTCCGCCCCTGATTTTCAGACTGATTTTTTGGTTTTCAGGAACATGCCATGTTCTGTGGGTTTTTTTAGTATATAACATACACTATATATATATAAATATAAAACATATATAGCAGAGTGCTGCTTCATCACAATGATTCTTAGTGTTGAAACATTTCAAGTGGTATTTTTTGGTATGTGCCTTAGGTGTCCATTCTATATTTCCATTTGTGACTGTACATGTCACATGTGCAAATTTCTACTGAACTTAAAACCTGGCCTTTACAAGGCCCTCTGCAGCAAGTCGTGCTGCCGTGACATTTCCAATTCTTTTTCTCGTAAGTCAGGTGGCAGGTATGGCTATGGAACCATGGCTGCAGAAATTCCTGCAGGGACTAGGTTTACTCTCTTCTGGTGACAAAGGTTGTCAGGAGATCTGTTTGTGTTCATAGGATTTTGTGCAGTGCTCTTAAGATTTTTGCCTCTTCTTTCCCACACAGGTTGCACAGCTGCCTATGAAACTTGATTCAGAAGTGATGGAAAATGGGGAGAATTTTTCTGTTGGAGAGAGACAGTTACTGTGTATAGCTAGAGCTCTGCTGCGTCGTTGCAAGGTGAGCACAGCAGGGAAAGAAATAGCTGGAGATGCCAAAATTACAGGATTGAATAAGCCTTTTTATGTGCTGGATTCTTTTTGTGTGTCAGAGGAATCACACCAGTGATTATTGCAACCCAGAGCAGTGTAAGATTAAAACAACCAGGAAAGTAGCCAGCTCATGTAATGTCCTGCCATTGCTTGCAGGTGCCAACCATAGTGTGTCAGACTGGCCTAATCCTTTATTCAGTGTCCTGTTACTGGGGAGCATCAGATTCTTCCCTTCTTCCACCTTTTTGTGAATATGAGCCAAGTGTTTTCCTTCTGCATGGTGCTCCACTAAAATGTGGTCTCCAAATGGAATTTGGGACCATGTTATGCCAGCCAAGTGAAAGATTTTGCAGGAATGGAAAACAAACAATAATTACAGTGAGAAATGACTTTTGGATTGAGATTGACCAGGATTCTGGTTTTGACAACCTTTTTTCTGGAATGCAACATATCATAACACTTTAAAGTTCACTCTGGATCTGTTTTTAAAGTCAGACTACTCAGCAGAAGTTACTGCTGTCTCTGCAGTACCTGCACAAAGAATGTCCAGTTCAGCTTTGACAAGAAATCATTCCAAATCAGTTTGTCTGAGGGGAAAAGAGTTGTTACCTAGTGTAAGAAAGCTATTCACCCTAGTCAGTATTGACTCATTCCAGGAAGAATGTCACCACCAGGGATGTGTCAAATTAGCTTACTGGTAAAATTTGTATTTGAGATTCATTTATTGAATACAAAATTGAAATTAGTGGAAACTTCAGGCCCAGATCATAACCTACATGTAGTTAGTTCTAGGATGTGACTGTAAAATGTGTCATCCATAGGCTTTGTTGAAGGCAATTACATAAAGAAAACTGAAAGGGTTTGTGCCCACAACTTTGTAAAGATTGCCAGTTGTGATGACACTTGGCTGTGGCCATTCTGCCCGCTGCATGTATTTTTATATTCAGGGAGGGAAGGTGTGACCATGGATAACAGCCAGGATTCTGTGCTGCTTTCAGATATTGATTCTGGATGAAGCAACAGCTGCTATGGACACAGAGACAGACTTACTGATCCAGGAGACCATCAGAGAGGCGTTTGCAGACTGCACTATGTTAACAATTGCCCATCGCCTGCACACGGTCCTGGGCTGTGATCGGATCATGGTGCTAACGCAGGGACAGGTGAGCAGGGAGGCGTCTCTGCCTCCAGTCTGGTGGTGCCATGTGTGCAGGCTGAACTGAGGGAACAGCTGCACTGCAGGGTAGAAAATCCTCTATTCTTGGTAGTAATACTCCAACAGAATCAGTTGTGCCTGTGACAAGACCAAAGATGGCAAAATTTTTTTTCACACCGAGAAAGTACCATAGAATAACATTCTGTCTTGAAAAATCCTTTTGAGGCTTCCTTTGTAGGTTAATTCTGAGATGGGTAGTAACATAAACATCTCTGCTGAGGCTCAGTGGCAGTTTCCCATTACTTTCATAAAGCCCTGTGCCATCAAGCACACCTATGACAGATACTTTGCCTATGGCTTCCATTTGGGAGCCATAAATGGTTAAATGCAAGAACATTGGGCAAAGCTCTTAAAGGTAGAGAAGGCAAAAGCCCATCGCATCTGCCTCTGCCAGAACCACTAGAGGTTGCTTCATGTTGGGCTAATTCCAGTTTTTGAGCCAGTATGAAGCATTCTCGGTTACAGTATCCATAAATGCAGGTACTTCCACTGCCTGGTGTCTCATCTAAAGATGAATGCTGTGTTTTCTATTCTTTACCATCACATTGCAAGTCCAAGGGGTGGGAGTCAATTCTCTGTCTGGATTTTACTGATGTGCTTTACCTGCCTTGTTTGGTTTCAGGTAGTGGAATTCGACACCCCGACTGCCCTTCTGGCCAACGAGAACTCACGCTTCTATGCTATGTTTGCTGCTGCAGAGAACAAGGTTGCTGTCAAAGGCTGAAATTCAGGGCAAAGTCACTTTAATTTTGGAGAGCTATGCTCCCTGCCTGTGGCAGGCTAGCTCTTCCTCCTCCTCGCAGATTATTGCCTTTTCATCTTTTAATTTTTAGCACAATGTGTCAAGCCAGAGAGTTTTTAGAACCATGTCAGAAGAACTCTTCATGTTTTTATTATTGTATTTATTCCATATTACTAATTTTTTGTTATTAAATGCACTCTACAAGTGGCTCAGGGAGCCATAGTTATAAATGTATCAGAGGCCTATAATGAAGCTTTATACATGTAGCTATATCTATACATAATTCTGTATATAGCCTATATTTACAGTGGAAATGTAAGCTGTTTATTTTATATTAAAATAAGCACTGTATTAATAACAGTGCATATTCTTTTCTATCATTTTTGTACAGTTTATGGTACCAGAGATCTGGCTTTGTTATCGGACTGTATCAGACAATGTTTTGTCTCTTACAGTTCGTCTTTTCCTAGTGCTGGATTTTCTGCGTGTCTGAGTGGAAGTGAAGCTTTGCAATAGTGTCCTTTATTGTCACATCTTTGTGTAGCGCAGCAGAGAAGAGCTCTGTGGTGTAACTACTGCATTGTAATTTATCAAAGCTATTTGGGGCATCGCTAATGTTCACCACGGCAGTGGCTGCTGCTTCCCGTGATGCTTTTTCAAAGCAGGGTTTTTAGTGATCGAGTGGAGAACCACTCCTGGGTCACATTAAGGCCTTGTATTTTCTCAGTGTCCTGACACAGTATTTCTTACTGTATCAGCAGAGTTTATTTTAATGCAAGCAAGCCCAAGCTCTTCCTGCTTCGCTGATCTAACATGACCAAAATCTTACTGTTTGTGGAATGATCTGTAACAAATTATTCATTAGGTTCAAATCATACCCTATATGCTGGCAGGAAAGCCTTTTCAGAGTTGCTTCAGCTGACTGACTCTTTATCTTGAAGCTGCTAACACTCCTCAGAGGTTTAGGTTGGCTTTCACTGGCATGGGTAACACTAACTCTTTGTTCTGCTCACTTATACTAAGATTAATCAACATCGATATTTCCTGTTTCTTTCTTGCACACTTGTTAAGGAAGCAGTCCTTGACCCCACATCTTCTGGAACCTTAAGGGGGTTCCTGTTGATCAGGATGTAACACTGGTGTAGGACATGGTTTTCTTACTGTAAATGACCTACCTCAGGTTACTGGGTCCTGCGTAGTGCGTTGCCATGATCACTGTACGCCATCCCTGTTTTTTGGGACCTGTGGCCCGGGGGGACACAGTCGCTCCTGTGATAGCCGTGACTTATTGAATGGTCAGCGTTGCATGTCTTTGTCAACTTGGACATTTTGTAGCCTTAGCATGTTTGCAAAATGTCTCATTGAGGCAGAAATCTGAAAAGTAAATAAAACTATTTTGGGTTTTGTAAATTGTTTTGGCTTAAGTGATTTGTTTTGGACACATAACTTTGCATCATTTTTAGTCCTGGGGAACAGGTTTGCAGGCTTTTGTTTTTTTTTTTTTTTTTCCCCTTTTGTCATGCACTGCAGTCTGATCTTTCTTTCTTCAGAATGAAGGTGTTTCTTTAAAAGTGTGGTGGGTGAGTTTTGTGCCCTTCAGCATGGGGGTAGCTTGCAATACATGTATGTTGAGCAGTACAGGGAGTAATAATTTGTAGTGCAAGTATTAAAGCCAAGTAGAAGAGCTGAGGGCAGGTGGAAGACCTTCTCAGGCTCAAATTTTCCATTTTCTTTACCTGAAAGCACTGATGTTTAGAGTGACGTGACTACAAAGTCACAGAAAGAAGCATTTCTACCTACCAGTACCACAGGGAAGTTGTGGCATTAACAGAGCTTGCACTGTAGCTTGAAGTAGAACAAAAAGCATTATTGTGATTGTTCTTAACTCTTGTCCAAAGGAAGAATTAACTGGCGCAGACCTTACCCTACTCACAGACCTGGTGTTTACCCCATGGACTTCAATATTTCCCTTGAAGGAAATGGGCTTGTATACCTGGTTCTGCATGGTGCTGGGGTCAGTGTGTGGCTCCGCTTTGCAGCTAAGGCTGTGCTAATGGCAGTCTGGGCAAAAGGCAAGCCATCCTGATCTTATCCTCCTTCTTCTTCCAGGCTGGGACTTCCTCTTCCCTTCCCGATGCCAGCAGTGGCTCTTGTGTGGTCCAGTTCAGAAAGCTAACTTGCAGAAAGCAGGAATGCTGTACAAAGGAAGAGACAGGAAGGCACCACCCACAGGAAGGGAGGTGAAGTGGGGCTGCTCTGTTCAGGAGGTGCTGGCTGTAACAGTAGCATAGGTGTGAGAGGGAGCTGCTCAGCATTCACTGCTCCAAACTGCTGCTTCCCAGTTAACACTGTCCTAAGGAGCTGAATCTTTGCTGCAGCTTTGGTCAGCTGAAACAGTTCAGCAAGGTGCCAAACAAGGGTCTGTGATGGAGCAGGTGAACAGTCACCTGTGAACAGCAGGAAATAGCTCAACCATTTTGTTAAACCTTGACTGCAGCACTGTTACTTTGGAATTAAAGACAGAGACTGACAGAAGGAAACGTTCTTTCTGTTGTGATCACTTCTGTGCTTCTTTTGGCACTTGTTTCACAGGTGTACTGAAGTATTGCTGCTCAGAGAAGTAGCTGTAATTTTTTATTGGCTTTCATACTGAACCACAGGAGCAAGCTGAGGCCTGGCAAAGGGACCTGTCACTGAAGTGGAAGGAAGAAACATTAATATTTACAAATGGAACTGAAATATCTGTATCTTTGGAGCATTCTGCAAGAGGTTGATGATGATGATTGGAATGTTCAGGAGTTGGATTCTGCTTTAGAATTTGTAGTATTATATGCAGAGAAGACTTCATCCTATGAGGAATAGAATAAGACACTGGGATCGGGACAGAGACTTCCCTTAAAGAGATCCTACCCAAAATAGCACGGAGATAGCACATGCTTCTGTTCTGGTTTAATATCAGCTGGTAACTAAGCCCCATACAGTTCTTTGGGATGGGGGAGAGAACTGAAAAGGTAAAAGCTAGAAAACTTGAGACTTGAGATCAAGACAGTTTAATAGGGAAAGCAGAAGCCACACAAGCAAAGCAAAACCAAGGTATTCCTTCCCCATTTCCCATGGGCAGCCATCTCCACGAAAGCAGGGCTCCATTGTGTGTAATGGTGACTTGGGAAACAAAGTACCATCATTCTGAATGTCCCCTCCTTCCTCTCCAGCTTTTATAATGCCACATGGTCTGGAATATCTCTGTGGTCAGTTGGGCCAGCTGTGCCTGCTGTGTCCACTCCCATCTCCTTGAACACCCTCAGCCTCCTTGATGGTCAGGTGAGAAGCAGAAATGTCCTTGGTTCTGCGCAAGCCCTGCTCTGCAACAGCTATTCAACGTCTCTGAATTATCAACACTTTTCAGCACCAACCCCAAACACAGCTTGATACCAGCTACTGTGAAGAAAATTCACTCTAGCTCAGCCAAAACCAGTGCACCTTACAGCAAAGGCTGTGGCCCAAGACGAGCAGGTGTGCAAGAGGAGAGATTTGCCTGGGCTATCTGGTTGTTGTTTCTCTGGAATTTCCATTACACCAGTTTTGCTTATTCTGTCCAAACATAGCAAGTGCAGCTGATCCTGATTCATTATCAAAAGCTTAGAACCTCTTCAAGAGAATGTGTTCCTGCTCATCTCATCTGTCTGATGAGTGGACACACTGCACTTGCTTGGGACTTCAACTAAAGCACAGGTAGGATTCTTCTAAAATTACCCTGGAGTTAACATGCAGTTAAGTTGGGGTAGTCAGGCCCTAAAGTTGTCCTGGATTGGACACTTGAGGACATTTATCTGTGGTGAAGGTTGTGCAGGGTCAGATCCTGAGGTTGCTGGGGCTGTGCTTTGCCCATCACCTGTAGATGGAAGCTGGGTCAAGCAGGCTTAGTGCATCACTGGAAACAAAATTGGAGGAACCTGAATTTTCTCAAAAGGCAACTGGTGTGAGTGAGAGAAGGGGTCAGAAGGATAAAAGCAGGACATGTGATTTATTAAAGGAGGACATGGACAGCAAAATGGCAGGATGAAATGTCTTTTTTTTTTTAGTTACAAGGGGATTTATTGCAAAGCCATAATTTCTTTTTGAAGGTGCTTCAAACGAACACTGAGAAGGTGTAGGGTGCCGTATGCAGCAACCAAAGAGCTCGAGTGCTAATCATTATTTTTTTACTGCAACTGTAGCATATGTTTTACTATATATAAGTGATTACACAAACATTTTCTTTAGCTTCAGGTTCGTGGAGGGTGATACTGTGATTTGTTTAACCCTTGATTGAGCCTGTAACTGCAGCCACAATGTGCTGAGGCTACACTTAGTGCCTCTGGTGTGATGATACAGTGGAGACTGAGCTGGAATTTGGTGCAGATGCTGCAGTTGTTAGTGTAAAGGCTTGGGAGGCTTTCACAATGTACCACTACAGATTCATTAAACCCACAACCATGTGAGAAATATTTCTGTCTTGTCCAAAATATGTGCTTTAGAGCAGTGAGGTGGGCAAAGCATAACAGTGAAAATAATTTAGAGAAGTGTCATTGCATGGGACAGAGACTGTGCTTCTCTTGGGCTGGGAGGAGTGCAAATCATAGTTACTTGCACACATCTGCTTTCTTCCAGCTTGCTGACTCTTGCTATGTAGAGAAACAAGTGCTTGTACAAAGCTGATAATTTTGTGGTTTCTGTCCTTTCCCATTTAGGCAGGCAGCAGTAGAGAGTGTGTGATTGATTGCCTCGAGTTCTGGGGAAGAGTAAAGTACGTTTATGTCTGAGCTGGGCTCTGGGGCCAGTTAGCAGTGAGAATTGGAGGAAAGAAACTGGGCAGCCTAGCTGGAAGAGAAGGGATTAAAAAATGGGTGTGTATGGGGTGCAGGGAGAAGGGAGGCTATTTAGGGTTAGCTGTGAGCTCGATGTGAGGGTGTGACCAGGAGGAGGGAGGGAGCCAAACCTAGGTACTGGTGGGATGAGCGTGCAAGAAGCAGCCCTGCTGAGTGGAGGGTTTGGGGGTGTTTGTCCTGGAGCTGGGGCGGGGAACGGTGAAAATCAGGCAGGCATTCATGGGGTGCGGTGGGGACAGAGCTGGGTTTGAGGGGACAGCAGTGATCCGAGCGCGGCATTGTGGCCACGCCAAGGGCCGTCCCCAGAGCAGGAGTGCTGGGATCCGTGTGTCCGCTCCAGGCACCGGGGCTGGGCTATGGGGAGGATAGGGAAGCTCTGCGTGGGCCGGTTAAAGCTGCCCTGTGAAAGGGGCACGGGTGGACGGAGCCGCCGGCACGCAGGGGCGGCAAGCACGGATACCCACACCTGTGAGTGAGGGGATGAACGAATGAATGAGTGAATGCACAAGCGACCGTGGCTCTCCCGGGAGCGCTGTCGGGGTCCGGGGCTGTCCGGAGCCCCCTCCCGCCTGGCGGTGCCCGGGCCGGGCTGAGGCGCCGCGGGCGGGGCCGGGGCGGGGCGGGTGCGCGCGCAGCGGGCGGGGCGGGGCCGCCCTCGAGCGCCCCCCGGCGCCCCCGTGGCGCCCCCCGGCGGCCGCGCT
>VZSR01000247.1:8490023-8528023 GCA_013398615.1 Brachypodius melanocephalos
GCCCGCCGAGGCCGCCGCCGCCCCGGCCCCGCCGCCCCCGCCGCCCTGCCCGCCGCCGCCGCCGCCCTGCGCGCCGCCCTGCTCCGCCAGCCCGCCCGCCACCGCCACCTTCCTCTCGGCGCCCTGCATCGCCGCCGGACCGCTGCCCCCCGCCGCCCCCCCGGGGGACCCGCCCGCCGGCCCCCCGCCCGCCGCCGAGCCGCCGCCGCCGCTGCCCCTCTTCGCCCAGCCGCCCTGCTCCGCCTGCCCGCTGGGCTTCAGGGTGGACCCCTTCACCGACTACGGCTCGTCCCTCACCGTGTCCCTGCCCGCCGCCCTCCAGCCGCACCAGCCCTTCCAGATCATCGTCCGCTACACCACGGCCGACGGCCCCGCCGTGAGTACCGGGCGGGGGTTGGTAACGTTGGAAACCGGGTCCTGGGGCGGCTAGCAGAGCTCTCCCGTGCCGCCCGCGTCTGTCGCACATCTTTGCTCCTGTTACAAGTGACCATCGGGGAAGTGCCCCGGCTCCGCAGCAAGGGCGGCGGGACGTGTCTCACTGGCAGCCCCTCCGGTCCTGTCCCTGGCCCCATCGCCTGGCAGGGCCAGCCCGCTAGGCAGCAGCGTCTGTCCCCTGCCCGCAGGGGCTCTCGGCACTGCCAGCCCCGCGGTACCCCGCCGCACTCAGCAGCGGTGCTCGTACCCACTCAGCCGCTCTCCCTCCTGTCTTCCCCCATCGCATGGACCCCAAAGTTATATTCATCCCCACTCACTATAGTAAAAGTTTTTCGTTCTTTAAGGACATTGCAGTTGTTGACGAGGAGAGTGAAAATTTGCAAACTCTTCCATCGACTCAGTCCTTCAGGATAGATTATGTCATCCACAATGCAGGAGTTTCCCTGTGGGGTTTTTCCAGCTGCTAACAAAATCAGGCCTTGCACACTTTTTTAATAAGTTATGACAGTGAAAATATGAAGTTCCCACTGGAACATCGGTTATTTTTATTACTGTATAGTCTGTTCAGGTTGGAAATTAAACTAAGATGATTTTCATCGTGTGGTTCATGAATCGATTTACAAAAGACATGTTTTTTTGTAAAAGTCTTGCAACTTTGTTGCCTAGAGAAAATTGTCTCTCAGCCCTCTGATTTGGTGTTGCTGTGGCACTGGTCAAAACTAGTAATGTGTGGATCTCTTTGACTTTTACAACATATTTAACAAGGGCAGGAATTGAACATAAAAGCTTCTTGCAAAACAACCCACAGGAAGTAAATAGTAGGCCTTTCCTCTTGATAGGAAAGTCTTGCTGATTAGAATGTGTTTACTGGACGTTTCTCTATCTAATTTTAATACTACATGGAAGATCACAAAAGTAATTTCATCCTTGGAATGATCTGGGTAGTCTTAATACATTGGCTCACTCAGAATAGTGAGTTCCACATGAAGGTTTTTATTGACAGGAGTCTCCTGTCATCATATGGTGACTTTTAAATGTTCTAATCCTTCCCTAAAAGTGCAAAAATGAAGTCATATTCTGGCACTTTTAAAGTTCAGATCCACTTGGATATTGTTCCTTTTCACCTCTGGAATTCCTGGTTTTACTATTTACTGGTACAATACTCTGCTGTTTAGCTCACAGTGTGTTCAGAAGATTCAATTCATTATTTTTTCCCCAGGTTTATGAAGAAACCTATTTCTTTTGTCCACTCTCTGCCTTGTTTATGGTGAGAAGGCCTTAAGGCTAATTTGGCATTGCTGTGTGCTCTGTAATCGTTCTCAGTCTGGCTGAGCCACACCTCCCAAAGTACACGATAATGTCCTTTCCTCCTCTTGAACAAATTGTTTTATTTTGGGCCAGCCTGTGCTTTCCCCTGCATTTTGCCAGCCCTGTTGCCAAAGGGGCAGTCTGTCCTGCTGAGTCTACGGAGAAATGATCTCAGTATGATTGGAATACTGATCTGGCTTTGGAAATGTGAAAACCACTGGAAGGTTCAGGGCCCTGTTTGATGTGATGTTCATTTAATCTCACCTTGTATTAACGTGTTGTCTCCTTGGCCCCACACGCAGTCCTGTGTGGATGCTGGAGGACGGCATTTCTTCCATTCCTTCTCTTGTTGTCTTGCTCCCCATGGATCAGAGGTGAACTACCTATTCTTTATACTGTTTTTTGAGGTCTTTATTGTACCTTTAACAGTGTGTCCTGCTTCAGCTGAAATGGAGCTGCAAGGGCTCATGTCAAGATTATTGATGGTCACATCACTGGGGATATGCACAGTGATACTGGAAAGCAGAAGCAGGCATGCTCACTGACATAAATCCTACCATGTTTGCTCACTCTCTATTGTAGGTTTTGGCTGCTAAAATATTTGTCCTCGAGTAGCACCTGTTGTAGCCCTTCATGTTTAGCATGCTGGACTATTTTGTTTGGATCCATAGCAGTTTGGTGCTATTGTAGTGCTCTCTGTCATTGCTGGTTTTTGGCCCAGCACTGCACTTTAACAGGGATGAGTAACCCATATGCATATAAGGGTCAACTGGTTTATACTCATGTCTTGTAAATATTCTGGCAGTCCCTTTTCTCTATCAGTGAGACACAGATTTACAGTGTCAGACCTCTCTCTTCTAAAAGTTCTATTTTCTTTGGTTATTCTAGGAATTTATTATTCTTAGATCATAGTTTATTATCTGTGGGACCTTTAGCATACTTGTGGGACCTATAAAACAGTAAATGCATGTTACAGTGCAGTGTGAATGTGTTGGCAGTAAGATCAGCAACAGAGATAGTAGTGTTTAAAATTGGAAACCTGTTGTCTTGATATGCTTGCTTTGAGCCATCTGGACATGTTATTTGACTGTCCCATTATTTCTCGTGTGGAGGAAGAAGCCAAGATCTTTAGTTGTTTGATGGACATTGAGAGACAGCTGAGAGATTAAATCTGCCTTTCACAGAGCATTCCAGCTCCCTGTGCTGTTAGGAAACCATATGCTCAGTACATCACCAGTTTCCATCAGAGGCAAGGCTGTCACAATCATTGTGTGTCTCTCCTGGTGTGGGCTGAAGGCACACAGTAATCAGGTGTGTCAGGGACAGTAGTCCTGTTCTTCTTCTCCTTCTTCTCCCTCATCCCTTACTTCTTGGTAATACTCGTGTGATATTTTCTTTTTTCTTTCCCTAGAGAGAAAAATCTACACCTACCTCTTGCCCACTGATTCTTGTCATTCCTCTGATTTGGCAGTGCACATCTTAACACCAGTGCTATTTTCTTTCCTTAAATGCAAATCCTCCTCTGGGTTCTGGTACAAAAAATTATAACGTTTCCTCATCTTCAGGATTTAACAGAAAGGACAGGCTTCTTCACAGTGCTAGAGACTTCCCTGTAATTCCTTAATTTGTCTTGATTCCTCAGTCCCCATAGAATGACTTGCTGCCCAGGTGTGCCTTGCTTCTGTCACGTGCTCTGCATCTCAGGTGTTTTGTTTACTTTATCATCAGATAGAGCAGCTTGTTTGCCTAGAACAGGAGCTGTGGCTTTGCAGCTCTTCCTGTGACCTTCATCAATAATGCATGTAGAAACATGGAGAGGTTTAAAATTAAAAGAGGCTTAGCTAATTGCCTTTGTCATTTGCCAGATTTGGGAAAAAGATTGTGATCTAAGTCAATAAAAATTATATTCTTGGCAGGTACCTTATAAAATGTGAGCTTCTTTGCATGTGGGCAGGGGAAAGCCTGGGCTGCCCAAAGCCTTTGTTCAGCAGAGGAATCATGCAGCAGGTCTTTTTTATTGAAATGCACCACAGAATGGCTTTAATGTGTGAAACAGCTCTCCATGAAAGGCTAGATAAAAATGAAGAGCATGATGATGATGTCATGTGTATTTCCCAAGGGGGAGTGCAGGAGGGATTTGGATGTGGAGTACATGATACAGCCCCAAATACTGCTGTGTCCCTATGCTCCACCACCCGCCCCAGTAGCACCCTGTGCCTCACACTCCTTTCTGGGATGCTGCTTATATTCATTTTCCCCAGCCCGTAGCCCTGCCTCAGTCCAGCAGCATAGCCTGGTCTATTTATATTACAGATCTATTTATATTGTTTCAGGATAACTTTCATAATTGTTCCAAGTGCGTCTGGAAAGAGACAGAAGCTCGCCATGTAGCTGCGGACATTAGAAAACAGGGGAAAAAAATACTTCATCCTCTGCAAATGTTTTCCCTCTTGGCTTGTGGGGCTGGTGCTTCTCTTAACTTCAACCAAATGTCAAATAAAGCAGGACTGGTTGAAAATAAGTTGTCCGTAATTTCTGGAGTTTCTTGTAAACAAGAATCAACTCTTAGTTCTCCTTCCCTTCCTGCTTATGTTTTCCTCCTGAACTGCTCAGGGAGAACTTCCCCTTATCTCTCCACTGTAAAGACATCTTTCCTTCCTACTCAAGTGTTGCAACTTAGGTGTGGTGGTGCCTTATCTTTGTTTTCTTTGTTAGCCTCTTCTGTCTCTCAAAAAGCAAAGGAAACAATGTTTTGAAGATGAGTCTCTTCGGCAGGGCCAGTGATACAGATTGGAAGTCAGACTTTGTGATACAAGCACAAAGGTCAGAGGAGTGTTTTTAAAAGGTGTTGGTGCAGATCTTTGAAATTTAATTTCTGGGCCTCTTCCCTGGATCGTTAGAAAACTACTAACCTGTATTAAAATACAGCACCTTCATTTTTTTTGTAAATGTGTGTTCCGGGTGGAAGTTACTAGTTATTGGTGTGTAATGAGACATATATATGTCCCCAAATGCCTTCTGGAACAGCTGTCTCCAGTTCCATAACGTGGCACTGCAGAAATTATATTCCTTGCTGTGAAAAGCAGGTATCCATGAGAAATGTAGTGGAAATCTGTAGCTACGTCAGTGCCCCTGGGCTGTGACCCAGGGCTGTGGGCACTGGCTACACTGAAATGCAGCACATATATGTGAACAGACAGGGCTCCTCAGAAGCCCTGCTTTAAGCTTGTTTCTGGCCCTACAGGCTCGAAATAGAAGAGGGTAATCTTAAAACAAAATTTCAAGAGATTAATTTTACTTCTAGATAAAGGTTTTTAATTTTGTAATGCCTCCTACCTAAAAAACTCCCAAACATTTGCCAGTGAAGTGTGAGACTCCATAAGAGTAACTGCAAGCTGCTGACTGTGTGTTTCCTGTCCTCACCTTTCACTGATCCCTGGGGGTGCTGCTGTAGTGGATGATTTGGGAGAAGAGCACACTGGCATCTGAGGAAAAAGGTCTAAAGGCAAGGGAAGAACATATCAAAAAGTAACCTTATACAACAGGAGAGAGAGAAAACTTTAACTTCCAAAAGTTAACTAGGAGACAGAGTTGTAATATGTTGTTAAAACGTGAGCAGACTTAGTACCCAGGCTTCTCTTCTGTGTTTTCTTGCTTTCCCTTGAGGACCAGAACTGAACTAGTATTTGCACTGACTGCTGTTCCCTGATCTCAGATTTATTGGTTGCTTTGATCTAAGAATTTAGCAGACTCAGAAATTTTATTTCTTGTGCTTGACTGTTTCCAAGACTTCCAGTGGTTCCAATTTTATTGCAAATTTCACAATATTTGATATTTTCCATTAAAGTTCAGCTCCAGAGTTCTAGGATTACAAGAAAATCCTTATTTAAAATTGCTCCTACACTTCAAAGTTGGAGGCAGGGAGCATGTGAAAGCACAAACTTTTGAAACAGAAAGACCAAAAGGCAAATAATTGGACTTTTTCTTATTATTCTTAATCTGGTCTAATTATTTGCTGAGGGTGTGACTTGTGATTTATTTGCTGTTTGGTACTGAAAATTGATGTGCTCAGTGGTGTATTTTGTTGGCTTTTCTTTTGTGACCACCCAGAATTTCCTTATCCATTCTGTAAAATGGGGCCTTCAGTGTCCTTGACCAGATGTTTCTTACATATACTGGCTTTTTTTTTTTTTTTGCATGGTGTCAAAATGTTTGATGCTTCAGCCAGGAGGGCAGTGTCAGGGTCACAGATAATGTTGTGTACACTGTTCAGCTTCAGGGATTTTTGGTTTGTGGATTTGGGTTTGTTTTGAGTTGTTTTTTTTTTTTTCTTTTCTGCTTATGCTACCTGACCCTTTCTATTCCTGTTCATATTGAGTTATAAACATGGAGATATCCAGAGTACTCCCTTTGAGAAGAAGGTTGTGTGGATGTTTGTTAGGGACTTGTTATTAACCAAGCAAATTGATACAATAGAATTAGTGAGTGGCTGGAAGTCACTATGTTGCATGTCACCACCCTGTTCAGACAGCAAGAAATTTTTCTGAACGTTCCCAGCAAATAAACTGGAGTAGAAAGATGTATTGCTGGAGATGGAAATGTGCCCTGTGCCAGGTGTTCATGTGGGGAGCTAAACAGCTGAGGTGGTGCTTCTCCCCCAGAATCCTCTTGATTTCACATTGTGCTTTTGGCAGTTCATCCTTGTTATATTGTCCGTTTCCCTCACCTCTTCTTCCCGTCATGTTTCAACAGATCTGGTGGCTGGATCCAGAGCTGACATATGGCAATGCCAAGCCCTTTGTCTTCACCCAGGGACATTCGGTGTGTAACCGTTCCTTCTTCCCCTGCTTTGACACCCCTGCAGTGAAATGCACCTACTCAGCTACTGTCAAGGTAAGAGATGGCTGTGAATGGTTCATGAAGGTCTTAGTTGCTGTTAATCTGTGAAAGGATAGTTACATCATGCATTTTTAGCAGTTTATACCTGCTGAAAATATTGTGATTCAGTGTTATAAAGAATACTGAATTTTTTTGATCCAGTTCTGGTTCTTGGGCCAGAATCAGGGTAATGCCACAAAGGTAATTCTGTTGCCTACCACAGTTGGGTCTTGCCTTCCCTGTACTCAATGCTGAAAGAGTAATTGTGAAATGAAAATATGAGAGAGAATTTGGCTGGTCCCTTCCAATAGTCATTATTAATGATAACACACAACTGTATTGTACCAATTTTTGAAAGAAAAACAACTGAAGTCTTTTGAATCAGCATCAAATAATGTTGCATTTTGTAGAGATGAGATAATTTAATATGTGGGTGCTTTTGGGGCAGCTGGCATATAGGAGAAGTATTATCTTTGTTTGGTATGTTTTCATGGATTGGACAGATCATGGTATAAAAACCTCACAGAAATCTTACATGTTGTGTTATGTAAATGATTGTTTTTAACATACATCATCAGGCATAGATGAAAATGAACCAGAGATCTGTGTTTCAGTCATTCAGCTGTGATTACCTGCTGAATTGATGTGTATGATATTGGTCTTCCAGGCTCCAGCAGGCATACAGGTGTTGATGAGTGCCACCCAAAGCTCCTACCTAGAAGAGGAAGGTGTATATCAATTTTACATGGAATATCCAGTTCCTGCCTACCTAGTGGCCCTGGTGGCTGGAGACCTCATACACGCAGATATAGGTCCAAGGTAAGATTTGCAGTGAGTTCATTCTGCATTTGTCTCTGTACAGTGCTTTATACTGTAAAGTAGCAAAGATGTTGAGTAATTGACAAGGGAACAGTTGGGTTCATGAGCTGAGAGCATGGAGAGAGTTTGAAGTGCAGTTGGGTATAAAGAAATTCATGGCACTGCATTGGCAAAGATGTGTTCTTCTTTCATAAGTGTTGCCTACTGTCCCCTGAAGTCATTGCAGCTGCTTTCTCTTTGCCTCGTTGAAGGGATTTTTGGTTACCTCTTGCCATGTTCCATGGGACGTTAGTCTAGGAGGGCCTGGGTCTGATGGGAGGTCTCCTTGCTCTGTTACCATATATGGAAGTGTGGTAAGCAGTCAGGCTATTTTTTTTTCTAAGAGATAATTCAGTTTGCTGAAATATCACCTGATGTTTTCTGTTTTCTGACAGGAGCAGAGTGTGGGCAGAGCCTTGCCTGCTGCCAACAGCCATCAGCAAGCTTTCTGGCATTGTTGAACGCTGGTTGACTGCTGCAGAGAGTCTGTATGGCCCCTATATATGGGGAAGGTGAGTTTAATCAGTCTCCCGAGAATGTGCAATGGGAACAAAATAAAACAATATTGAGAAACGATCATGCTTTCTGCCTACAGCAGGGCAAACTAGCATTTCAACTGGCAGCATTGTAGTCGTTGAAAACAGACTCTGGAGTTTTGTTTCCACAAGTGGCGAGGAGGACCATGGAGGTGTTTTAGCTGATTTGCAGGGCAGAACTGGAGGTTTCTAAACAGTGGATCTTTCTTGAGGAATGAGGGTTTTTCATACTACAGTGTTTTGTGATAGAAGTCCAGCACTGGGCCAGACACCATTTAAAATGCATGGTTGTTTTATTTATCTCATTTATTTCTGCATTTATTGTGGCGTGCCTGAGAATACTGAAAATCTTGGTACAGACTCATTGAGAGTCCAAGTCCCCCAAGCCAACATTAATAATTCTTGAATACCTTGACTGTGTATTTAAAAAGAGTGGTTTTGAGACAATACTTTCACTCTTAGGATGGGAGAAAATGTTAAAAAAGGTTTCCTATATTTCTTTGCTAGAGGGAAGCAGGAAGATCACCTTGTTGACTTATAAAATATTGCTTGGAATATGGCACAGTGTGCCAGTGCTGATCACTGGTAAAGAAATTAAGAAAACAAAACAAATATTACTGTTGTGTTCTGAAGCAGACAGATTGAAGTTATTTTGCTGACACTGCATATATGGTAAATTCATTCATTCATTGACAGCTTCCTATTCTCTTTCCTGGGAGCTTCTGGGGACTCAACACTGTGTTACACTTCTGTTTGTAGTGTAAACAGTTTTTGTGGTTCCCAGATACACAACTTGTGATGAGTTGGTGTGTGTGAAAGAAGCACAATACTTCTGGGATGTGCTGCATCTGCTGCACATCAAAAGACTGTCAAGTCTTTACATCCAAACATAAGTGGGTCCTTGGCCAACAAAATAAATTGTGATCCTCTGATCAGAAGAATTAGGCACCACTGGTCTAGAAAGTTTCTTCCTGAAATCACAAGAAAGTCTGAGAAGAGCCTTCCCTAAAGAAAGAAAAATGTTACTGTGTGTTCTGAAAGAAGAAAATGTTACTGTGTGTCTTCTAGCTGCAATTTACTCATCTCTTCTCTTCTTTCTTCTCTCCCTAATTTTAGATATGACATTGTTTTTCTTCCTCCATCCTTTCCTATTGTTGCCATGGAAAACCCATGCCTGACCTTCATCATCTCTTCCATTCTGGAGAGCGATGAGTTTTTGATCATTGACGTCATTCATGAAGTTGCCCACAGCTGGTTTGGGAACGCGGTCACCAACGCCACGTGGGAGGAGATGTGGCTGAGCGAGGGCCTGGCCACCTACGCGCAGCGCCGGATCACCACCGAGACCTACGGTACAGCTGCAGAAGCTTCTCCTTGTGCTCCTTCTCACCATAACTCAGAGCTGCCTGCTTAGAGTATTTGCCTTGGAAGCTCAGAAGCTGGTTTTCAGTTAGGTTTTGTTTAATTTCTGGAACACACATCCATATACAGCCTCAAATTTCGTGTTGAACATCTTGCATACTTAGAGTTTGACATTGTCTTGGCTTTAGTGGGCTCAATACCTGATATGGTACCAGGGGCTTTGAGTGAGGTGTCTTAGCACAATGCAGTGGGGACTGGGAACTACTGTTGGGTACCAGGCAGGTGCTGATATGTCAGAGCAAGGTGAGCAGAGAATGCTTCAGAGAAAGATGTAAAGAATCTTACCATAATTACATTGTGAAATAACTGTCCTCTGAACTAGTGTCCTTTTAATTCTGATCAGTTAGTAGCTGTCTATGTTTAAAAGGGCAATAACACTAAAAAAAGTGTACAAATTTATGTAGCTGTTTGTGTGCTGGATGCTTCCTGCAGGATTGTAAGCCCTGCCTTTGCTTGTGTCAGTGAATTTCACAGGTCAGTTTTATGGTGCTGTCTTTAGAATATATAAGTAGTAAATGATTCCTCTTGCTTTTAAGTTTAATTGGCTTGTTATGAAGTGAGTAATGGGAACGTATGCTTTTCTAGTTTGTCCTGTTATGTTCTTAAAAGCCAGTTCCATGTGTTTTCTCAAGCATCCATTGTATGGAATCTTAGAAAAGTTCCTAGAAATCTTGGCAGCAAAAATGTTTAGAAGAAAGCAATTGTTTTTATTCACGTATATTGTTTTGGGATGTGAACTGATGACAAGTTTAGGCAAAGAAGTGCTCTGAGCATTTATGGAGATAATTACAATGCACATTATGTAGCTTTGAAAGCTGTTTTATGTTGAGTAATTCTCAGTGGGTAGTACTCTCCTAAGTCACATTATACATGGCAGTAATGTGAGTAGGTCAGCAGGTATCACCCTGTTCATCATCTTAGGCTGTTCCATCCAAAACAGAACAAAATCCTTGCTGATTTTGGTCTGGTCTCTAGAACTGGTTGTTTCAAGAATCATTTGCTGGGAAACTAAAAAATGTTTTTCCCTGTGCAGTTCTTTAGTAAGCTCTTTCTCTGTTCATTTTGTTTCCAAGACAAACCTCTGATCTAAATCTTACCATTTCTGGCATAATTTCTGAAGTATCTTCTATTAGTAGTAAACAGGCATCTTTGCACTGATATTGTTTAGGGGAAATTTGAGTCCACTGACTACATCTCCTCTTGGATCTTGCTTAATTCTCCTCTCTGTAGCTTGAAGAAATTGCCCTTAACACTGATTATCCTAGTTCTCACTTTCCTCTGGGAAGCATGTCCACTTCTTTCTCTGCTCATACAGGTTCTCCTGTTTTCCAGATATATCCTCGTTCTTAATTCACATTTGGCTATGGTGTAGGAGTCAGGTGTTAAATCGAGACTCTGAGGTATCTATGTAACAAACCCTATCTTCAGGTGAAAAACTCAGCAAAGAATGCTAAAATTTTAATAGTTATGGATGTTAAGTATCTTCTGAATCTGAAAATCCATTTTCTACAACTTCTAAGGTCTGCAAGGGCATAGGAAAGATCTCTTGACTTAGCAGTGTAATACAGCTAGCTTGGTTTGAAAGCATGGAATGCTCTACATTGCAGTTAGGGAGGAGTAGCTTACCCTGTCACAACTGTAAAAAGTCCTAATGAGAGGAAGGTGAAATACTTAGGGCACAAAACAGGTAGGATGATAGATAAAGCTTAAAAAATATACACAGGTTATAATACAATAACCAAATCCAATTCTTTTCTCTTTCCACTCAAGGTGACATTTGCTTAGTAGTATCCATGGCACTGAGTATGGAATTGTCTACTATTCTACCAGTGACAGTATGTTTTTGTAGCACTTGATTGCTCCCTGAAAGTTACCTGTACAATACTTCTTTCAGTGCTGCTCTCCTTATCTTGCAAGACCTGATGAGATGATGTCAAGGATGTAAACTTTAGCATAGTTTTCATGCTGTTTTGTTTTTCAGTGCAGCCTGATGCATGATCAGAGTGAGGAAATACACTGGGTCAGGCTCTGACTTCCCTTACTAATTACAAGGATGTTCTGCAATGAAGTTTCTCTGCCGTTACATTACTATGTTTCTGTCTCACTGTTCTGTCTTTTGCATTTGCAGCAGCTTTTACTTTGTCCCTGTGCCAGTCCTGCACAGACTAGGTTTTGCTGATTATTTTCCCGCAACTAACAAGGTACTTTCTGAGATAGGAGCTGCCTTCACATGTTTGGAGACTGCATTCCGCCTCGATGCTCTCCACAGACAGATGAAGCTCCTTGGAGAAGATAACCCGGTCAGCAAGCTTCAGGTTAAACTGGAGCCAGGTATTGCTTTTGGCTTTCAAGCTTTTTTCAAGGTTGGATAACTCATCTTTATAGATACTGTTCTGTGTAAGAACAGACTTACTGAATAGAAGGAATGTGAAAAACGGCCTTGATAGCTGTGTGGGTTTTGAATTCTGGATATGTAAAATAAAGTATTTTAAAATGGAAATATTTGGAAACATAATATAAAGTCCTCTGCTATTCAGTGTTCCTCTCTTTATGTGTTCATTTATGTATGTATGTATTTAGCATGCAGATAAACAGATACTTGCTCTAAGTTGAGCTGTGCAGACTGTTTGGTTATTCCCGGAGCCAGATGCATGACTGCACTCCAGATTCACATCTCTCCTTCACTGATAGGTCTCTAGTTCTGGGGTCACAGTTGGGTGGGTGAAGCAGTCTTCTATCTAGATGATATTTAAAACAACCTAAAATGCAAGTGGAGGTGATATTGGAGTGAAATGGAATGGAAAAGCATGTGTTGGAAGACTTAAAAAAGGAGCAAGTGGTGAATACCTTATACTGATATATTTGAAAATTTGTGGTATAGTGATTCCCAGAACCTGGCACTGAAAAAAGAAAAAAAAATTTGTTTTCAAGTTCCAGTTCTGTTTTCAGTGACCTCTAGTTTGAGGTGACTTATTTCATTGGGAATTACTAATTACTTTACAATGATTGATTTTAAAAAGCTGTTATTGTTCAGGCTGTGTCTTTGGACTGCATCTATTTAATTTATTGCAGTAACTTAAATGTACTGACAGCAAGCTTAGTCTTTTTAAGTCACTATATGTTGCCTTGGTGGTCTCTAAGGGGTCTGTATAACTCAGAAGGGCTGGAAATCCCTCTGCTCATTAGTTTCTTATCATGTTGTATTCTCCTTTCAGGTGTAAATCCCAGTAATTTAATGAACCTCTTCACCTATGAGAAAGGCTACTGCTTTGTTTACTACTTGTCCCAGCTCTGTGGTGACCCCAGACACTTCGATTCCTTCCTAAGAGTGAGTGTAAATATGTGTTGTCTTGAGATTTAGAGCTGATTTTGTTGTTGTTGCTGTTGTTGTTGTTGTTTGATTTTTTTCCCCCAGATTCTTTCACTGTGGCTAATTATTAAGGGTGAAGTTGAACACAAGTGTGTCAGAGATGGAGGAATGTTGTGGGCCTGTCTGTCAACCTACGTGAATCTTTCTACAAGATTTCTGAGATTTTGAGCTTATGAGGTGCTAGTTACAGAGTAGTAGTATATTTTTGTTATCTCTTGTTCTGTGCTCCAAGTAATTAGAAAGCTGTTCCAGCACAGATTGCCTGTGACTGGAAAGATGTGATTTGATTTGCTATTTGGGCTTTTTAACAAGGGTGACAAAGGGTATGGGTTACTATATTGGGGCAGGTTGGTGCCTGGAAGCACACTTGCAAAACCTATAGAAAATTGTCAGCTATTGCCTTGTTTTGGAAAAGGAAAATTAAATGATACTCAGCTGCCAATGTATTTGCAGCTACTAATTTTTTTTCTTGTTATGGTGCTTTTTATTTAACTAGGTAAGGAGGGAGAATTTTTTTTTTCATTTTTTTTAAAACCATCAAATAATTGTTCCTACTCTTTTGTTTGTACTTCTTTATTGTTGTTATTGTTGTGGCATGCAGTGATTCTACATCAAAAGGAAGCTGTCTTGCTCTTAATCATAATTTGAATGTTTTACTATTTTAGGCCTACATTGAGAAGTATAAATTTACCAGTGTTGTGGCTCAAGATCTTCTGGATTCCTTCCTGAATTTTTTTCCAGAGCTGAAAGAGCAATGTGTTGAGAGCAAAGCAGGTAGGAGATTTACTGAGTTAACTGTAAACACTGTAGAAAACCTGGATGATAAATTTTGTGCTTGGCTTGGAGGGGGCACAGGAAAATGCTAAGGCAAACAAAATAGTTTGGCAACAACCAGGTGTTCTTGACAGAATTTGTGGCTACTGCCTCTACGATGGTGGAATGAGAACCTCTGAAATTGCTGGCAATTTTGACACAAATTAGCTGAGTGTCCTTTGGTGAACTTTTTCATTAACTCACCTTTCACTCTGAAGACAGAATGATCAATGCTTGTGAGATTTACACATGCTTAAATGCAGGGAAAAGGTGAACACACTTTGAAATTTCATCTATTTTAATAACAGAAAGCATGCTTTGAGAACTGTAACTTCCCCAAGATCCTACCCATACATGTAAAATCTCTTCCAGAATGTTTCACTTTCCTTTATATCCCCTATTTATAGCTGTGGATTGGTGGATTTGTGGAAGTCTGTGGCCTACCAGGTGCTTATTATCTCACATTCCTAAAGAAATGAGACTCCTGTCATCATGCCATGTGTCCATCCCTGCAAGTAGCTATTGAGCCCATTGGTCAGTTTAAACCAGACTGGCAGAGTACAGTTCTTAAGGATACTGGGTGCCTGCAGGCTTTGTGGGGAGGAAACCGCCTGTGGAGAGGTGTAGATGAGAGAGTTTACTGTGGGAAAAGCTGCAGCATAAGCTTAGCAGTTCTGTGTTTTATTTGGCCCACTGGTAGACTATTGCCTATTAACCACAGAATTTGCTGATTTTTGCCTGGCTAATATTCAGGGGATGCAGAAGATAGGAGTTCTAGTGTAGATGGTGTGGAACAGAAAGTGTTGTGAAGGGTTTGGAAAGTACAGAGGTGGTAAATGGTCAAGAGGAAGAGCTCTGCTGGAAAGGAGGCTCTGCTGCTTGTGAAGAAACTTTTTTTTTGTTATTAGTTGCATAAGTAAATATAAATTGCTTGAGTTTACTGGTGGGTAGGAGGAGTTTATCAGCCCTCTTACCTCCTTTTTTTTATAAAGTGGGTTTTCTCCATATTTGTCAATCTTCCTGAAAATTCTGAGAGAGAAATGCAGGCACACAAATATTAGAGTGTAATTTTAACATAGGTACTTGTCAGCCTGGCTGCCTTAAGAGCATGTATGTTTCTTGTACTTACTGTACTGTTTGAGCTCTAGAAAGCTCACAGAGAGGTTTGGAGAGGTGTTGCTGGCACTCTTCCAGGTGTTCCATAGGCTATCCCAATGAGGCTGCTAAGACTGTTGTGTTACTCTAACTATTGGCTGCTGTTGTTAGAACCTCTCTTTATACTAGAAGCAGTCCTGAACTTTGAGGCAGCCAAGCCACCTGCAGAGATCACTGCTCCACATTTTTGGTGCTCCTCATTCCAGGACTGGAGTTTGAACGTTGGCTCAATGCTACAGGACCTCCGTTAGCTGAGCCAGATTTATCTCAGGGATCCAGTCTGACCAGACCAGTGGAGACACTCTTCAAACTCTGGACCACAGAGCCTCTGGACTCTGTTGCTGCTGCCAGCAGTGTTGACCTCACTAAATGGAGAACGTTCCAAACTGTGCTTTTCCTGGACAGATTGCTGGATGGATCACCACTGCCACATGGTGAGCGCTTTTACAAGGATAGTAGAAAGTTATCCCTGGAATAATTGATTGAATTCTAAAGATCCCTGCCTCTGGTTGACATTGTAATTCACGTAAAGTCAGGTTGATGTCCCAGGCCATGACAGAGGGGTTGAAATAGGTGACCTTCAAAAGTCTTTCTCAATCCAACATATTGTATGATTCTGTGATTTTATGAATTGTTATTATCTGATGACCCTAAAAATTGACAAAATAGGTCATAATTTTTTCTCTGTGTATGTGCTTTCTTCAGAGGTGATAAAAAAGCTCTCGGAATGTTACTCCTCTCAGCTGGACTCCATGAATGCAGAAATCCGTATCCGCTGGTTGCAGATTGTAGTCCGAAATGACTATTATCCAGACCTTTACAAAGTCCGTCGCTTCTTGGAAAACCAGGTACTAACTGCTGGATTAAAATCACTGCACCTCTCAGTGCATGAGACATGTGCATGAGACATGCGACGTGAAAGACCTTGGAACTTCTGCTTCCTGGCCAAGTGTAGCCCAGGTGTGTTGCGAAGGGGCTGAGCATGGCTCACCTGCTAGCGGTGGGGAGGAATGGGCAGATGTAATTTCAAATGCCTACAGATAATCTCTGCTTTTCTAGTCTGACTCAATACCTTTGTCCCAGCTCTGCCCCATGCATTTTATTGTATCGCTTTGTAGCAGCCCTGGCTTTTCCAGACCACAAGTCTTTGCACTACTAAATCATGTAATTATTCAAATATTTACACTTGAAGCAAGGCTAGGGCTCATCAAGTTCTTTTCAGTAGTTGTTATTGTGCTGGAGCAAAAGGTTAATGCATGTGTTTAGTGTGGCCTCTTCTATTTGGCCTTTTAAAAATAGTTCTGTTATTTGTGGAAGTAGCTCAGTCTCAGAGAGCAGATTTTTTTTATTACCATTCATAAAACTCCTTCCATCAGACTTAGAACAGACTCATCTGTCTTTTGAAGAAATGTGTTGCTTGTCTCCAGTCTGAAGTTACTAAAGGCTGTTGGAGTGTAGCTGTAGAAGAGCTGAACTTCTTGACTTTTATTGAAGTGTTTTTTCTTGTTTTCCTTTTTTGTAGATGTCTCGGATGTACACAATTCCACTTTACGAGGACCTTTGCACTGGTACCCTCAAGTCTTTTGCCTTAGAAATTTTTTACCAGACCCAAAACCAGCTGCATCCCAATTTGCGGAAAACGATCCAACAGATCTTATCCCAGGGCTTGAATCCACTTCCTGCCATAGACACTACAGCAGTCACTACAGACACACCAGCAATGGTGCTTGAGGACAAAGTCTCAGAGGCCACAAATGGTGCCATTTCACTCAGGGATGTCAACGTGTCTGCTTAGATCACCAGTTCATGCCAGCCACGAAGCTTGAAAATGGGGACAGGAACAGAGGAAAGATACCAAGTGTTGCCTCCTTTCCCTCAGCCTTGCAGCTGCAGTGTGTTGTAACTGGATTTCTCTCCCAAAACACAAAGCAAATGTGCCTTCAAGTATCCAGTGTGATACTGCCAGGTTTCAGAGATCTCCGCCAGCTGTGTGATGAATATCTTGATTCAGTTTTTAGTGGGAAGGGACTCCTGGGCTGTTGCTTCTCCATGGAAAGTGGATAGTTCCCTTTCCTGAGGCTCTTCTGGATGGTTTCTCTGGATTTGTTGTTTGGTGGGGGGGTGTTCTTTTTCTTTTCTTTTTTTTTTTTTTTTCTGTCTGAGGCCACTGAGGCATGTTCTACTTGCTGTGTGTATGTTGCTGGGGAGTGTGTATGTGTCAAGCTGTCATTGTCCTAATATTTGGGCTAAAGTTCTGCAAAAGAGAGACTCAGGAATTGTTAGTGGCAGCAAACGTTTTCATGTTATGCTCCTTCCTGTGACAGAGGTATTGCGATTTGGGAGGAAGGGGACTAATGCTTAAATGAGAAACTAATTTTAAATAGCTCCGGTTCCCCCCTGCCCATAGGTGGCTAAATAATAATAATAATAATAATAATAATAATAATGCTCTTTATATATATTAAAAGAGATATAAAAAAGAACAGGGAAACATTATGATGAAATCCTTCTGTAGTTAACCCTACCCTCAGTTTTCCCTTTGCACTCAATGGAACAAGCAATAAAGAAATGTGTAGGCTTGAATTTTCAAACAAGTTAAAATTAGATTTCCGAATGCCATCAATTCTGGGTGCCTAAATCTTTTTAACTGTTTTGACAAGTCTAGCTGCAACCTTTGCTCATGTGTGGCACATGCATCAGATGCACTCTGTGTGTTTCCTGTTCTGTCCTTTTGAAGGAATTAACAAGACCTGTAATTTTTTTAAGATCCCCAACATATCTTGGCCTGTAAGTCAGCCAGGAAAAAATCCATGCCAAGATTTTACTGCCTTGAATAATGTTTGCCTGAATAACAGTTGCCCTGTCATACAATGGTCTGAGGGAAGCACCATTTTCTTGATGTGAAATTTAAGTCCCACTTTACCCAAATCTGTTTTCTGACTTATGGTGGGAGTAAGGTGCCATTTAATTTCCCTGGCATGCTGTCTCTCTGGATCACTGGCCAGCCATGCAGGATGGGAAGACACGGTCTTCCCTCTGTGCTGTTTGGTCTCAGGAAGCTGAGGGCAAAGTGTCCTGGGGTATTGCAGAGTACAGGTGATGATTCTTAGACTCTGTGCCACAAACTTTTTAACACATGGGTACCCACGTGCTCTCTGTAAGCTCCTACAAGGCATCTCTGAGCTGATGCATCACCAGGATAGTAAAAACAAAAGGCAAAACATTGAGAAAAGACTCAGCTAACAGAGATGAGTGAGAGAAATTGTTTTATATTTCAGGGCAAATTTTAGCTCTGCTATGGGGATCTGCATAGAAAGGAAGAGGAGGAAATTTGGGAGGTTTTTTTTCTTCACCAAAAGTATCTGTTTACACCCATGTGTGGATGGGGACTTAGGTGCTGTTACTGGATCTGCATTTTCTGGCTTTAAATTAATTTGGACTTCACCATAGCCTTAGCCTGGGCTGAACTGGGATAAAGCAATAATAAACTCAGGCCTCTATAGTGCTTCATTAGTTTTAAAAATGGTCCATCAGCATTTTTGGGCTTCAGAACTCCAAGCTCTGCTCTTTCCTCCTTGAATGGGATTATCTTTTGAATTCTGTTTTGTTTTCCCAGAAAGGATGGAGAATGATGTTTTCTACACAAATCTCTTTCCTTTTCATTTGTTGTTCTATTGAAAGAGATTTGTACAAGCTGACTTTACACTTCTGGAGTTGCCGCTGTTGGTGCTGTGTCTCCTGTACCCCACTGCCAGCAGCGGCAGCCTGGTCGAGACTAGGAACCACTAGCATTTTTTGGAATCACGGGCCTCTGTTTTAACACATTTTATTTAGTGGGAGAATGTTTGTGACCCTGGTGGGAATTTTTCATTTACATGGATGCCTTATGATGATTGTCAAATTAAACTAAGCTTTGTGACAGTTCAGTCTTTTGGGCAGTTTTTTGGCATCCCTGCTCTAGCTGTGTGGAAGAGCTAACTTGGAATATTGTCTTTGTTTTGTCCTTTGCTGGGGTGCAGCATAGAGGGAGTTTGGAAGCTCTTTCAAAGCTGTAGAGGAAGGTGCTGGAGAGGTGGCAAAAGCAAACAATCAAAAATAAATAATATCTATTGTTACTAGAACTGAAATAGATCATGTTTGCATAGACACCCATCAGAGCAAGGAAATTCTGGCTGAACTGAATAGACTGTGTCCTGGTTAAAGAACACATGGTGTCAGTTAGTGTTTATGCTCTCATCTCTGTGAGATCCCATCAAATGGGTTTTTACCTAGGACTTGTTTTCTGAAACACAGAAGCAGAGCAAGATGTTTTGAAAGTATTCCATGCATCCTCCTCCAGGTACTTCTGTTTCTTCTATGAGTGAGGAGTGCATTTTTTATTTTGTCGAAGCAAAAAATTGGCAGCAAGTTTGTGGAGATAAGCCTTCCTTTTGCTGACAGAAAATAATTGGTGCTTCAGGCTACTTGCTGTCTTGATTTGTAGTAGACTTCACACTGACAGGGAAATTAGACTGTGATTAAATAGAAACTATTTGCCTTATCTTTGGTACATTCATTTCTGATCTGTTTAAGTCAGATTAGACATCAAATCATTTTTATTCAAACAGATGCCAAGAGAGTGGGTTATTTAATTGCAGCTTAGAGCAGGGCAACATGATCTAGAAATATCACTTGTGGGAAAGCTCTGAGGAGCCAAACCGTTCAATAAAATGGAATATTTGTGACTTAATTTTTTAGCATTTCACAGCCATATTGGTTGATACATTCAATATAATTCTTGTTAGCTACAGTATAGTCTGTTAAGCTTGTATCAGTAATTTTGGTGTCAGGTTACATTGCAACATTTTAACCACAAACTCCATCAACCAAGAACAATTCTATCAAGTATCCCAAACATTCTGCTTCAAACAAAACTTGCACTTGCACTGCAGTGACCTTGGCCATTGCCTTTTTTGGATAACACAGGACCTACTGTACATCTAAGCTCATGTGCTGCACAATTCACTTAGGTCAATACACTTCTTCAGTCTGCTGTCCCTGTTTGTCCAAAGACCGAGTAACACTGTACAGTCAACACACTAAAATCACATCACACTTCTTTTCACACTTTTTACTATAGGTTGATAAAAGCTGAAAGCCACTTTAACCACAATATTGGACTTGGTGTATAAGAGAAACTACTAGAAATCACTGTGTGAGATTTATCAAGCCACTGTCTTCTGAGACACAGAATTACTGTCAGTTGTGAGGACACAGTTTGACACTGATTTTGTTGAAGCCCCAAGTAAATTGGTTTAGCTGTTGATTACATGCATTCCTGAAATGCATACCTAATGTCTAGTTTGGATTTGTCTACTTTTATTTTTCAGCTCTGGAAACTACTGCTTTGTTTGTCAAAGTTAAATGACTTACTCACATATAAACTTCTTACCTCTTTCTCATGTAAGTACTTTTTAATTCTTAAAGGAAACAGATCGATTGGTCTATTGCTGCAAGATGTCTTCCACAACTTTATGTATTGATTTAGCTTGGGTGGAGGATGATGCTTCAATATTCTTTTAAAGTGGAAATTGCACACTGTTTCTCAAAAATTACCTCAATTGCTGCTGTATATTCCACATCAACTTTAAAAGAATTTTTTATTGATATTGTCCATTCATCTTGTTTTTTCCATTAATAACAGTAGTAATTTAGGCAACTGTTAGCATATATCTTACCTGGACATGAGAGACTTTTAAAGATAAAGGAGTGCAGAGAAAAGCTATTATTCTGGAGGTGACTTTTCACTCTATACAGAGGGATATTAGCTAGTTGCAATAAATGATTGAGCCTGTGTGAGCGCTTCCCTTCAGTCCTCTTCCTGCATATGCCTTCTGCACTGGAAAACTCAAGTCTTAGACCTCTGAGTTCTTGTCCAGAGAATTATGATTATGTTGACCATAACATTCTCTGTGTCCAACAAGGAAGGTGTTCTAATATACTAGAGACAAGTGTTTCTCTGAAAATGGAAAGGCATTAGTGGAGTCTGCAGAACATTAGACCCTTTTCCACAAATCGTATTTACTGAGATGCAGCATCTTGTGTACTGTGATAGCCAGGCTGGAAATCTGGAGCTGTGCTCTATCTCTGTGTGTGCCTGAGGTAATGTGAGAATCCCATAACCCCAAATTTCCACTCCAAAATCTCCCTTAAGCAAAAAGACACTCTGTGCTGTTCCTGTGATACAGCTCTGATCACTGTCAGCTGAGTATTGCTTGTGCCTTCCTAATCCTGGTATCAGGATTCTGAGAATTGGAAGACCTCCCTTGTGAACAGCTTCCATGTGTCAGAATTTGCAGAATCAAACACACACATTGGGCCCAGCCCCTGCTGCTCGATTACTTTTACTCCTCTCCCTGTCCTTGAAGCACCGGGAGTTGGAGACAAAAGCAAACATGGGATTGATAAAACCCCAAAACTGGCAACCAACCATGAAAATATCAAACACTATTCTAAACTATCATCTTCATTCACATGGAAATGAGCTGGTTATTTAGCTGGACACAAATCCCTTTTAAATTTCTATAGCAATGGGACTCAACGTCTCTCAGTCTTCTTTCACCATTTCCAAGGAGAAATGAAGCAGCTACATTAAAGTGGACTGAGAAACAGGTTGAAAACAAGGCAGGTATAATTTTGTCCTAAAATATTATCTTCAAGACATTCTGTCTAAATAGACCTGTGTTTTGTCTTCAGGAACAGTTTAATCCAGCAGGATTGCCAAGAGGCAACAGGGAAAATTCTCTGCTGCTTTCATAATGAAGAATTTTGAGTTAACAGAAGTCATCAATTGCATACTGTATTAATTTGCCCCTTTCCAACCTTGCCGTGGGGCAGGGAAAGCATGTCAGGTATCAGAGAGACCAGGATAATATCTACCTCTTTCCTATTTCTAATAGCTTCATAAACAAATAGTTAGATATTTAACTAATTAACTGTAGCAGGCTGGACCTGCTGTTTTTACAGTTAGAGCTCAACATTTATCCTGCTTTCTAAAATCGGTCCTCTAATGGAATTTATGCAGTTGTGTGATCGCTGTTTCCTAAAGAATGCAGGGGCGAAATCACACAGATCAGAGCCTCACTGTTCCTGACACAGAGGCCTTTTTTTCCCCTTTCCCTCCCCCAACAGAGCTCTCCTGTGTCGCTCACTCGCAGCCGCGCAGCTGAAGCTCCCTCACATGAGCCGTGGACAAGAGGGTTATTCTTACTGCCAGCAATGTTTCCTCTGCTCCCAAAAGGGTCAAAACTCCAATGTGAAAAGTCTTGTTTGTTGATTAAATTTGCAGTATGCAGGGGAGAAGCCTTGTGTCTGTACAACGGGCATGACCAAGGGGCAGAGAACCCACTTCTGAATGTCAGAGGGGTGAACAGCTGCTGGAGTTACCTGAGAGCAGGATTTCTGCATTCATGTCTGATAAAAACCAGTCAAGCCCGTGTTTTCTGTGGCTCTCTCTCGTTCAGATGACCTCTCTACCCAAGGGCCAGGTGACCTTAGACTCAAACACAGCATCACAGGCAAGTGTGAAAACCAGCTTTTTTGGTAAACACATCTTCCTTCCACAGTGGCTCAGCAGCTTCTTTATTGACCACACCTGAGCTCCTTTAGAAATACTGATGTGAAAAGCCTAAACGTGAAAAAGACAACAGTCTCCTTTCAGTGTGTTCTGAAACCCAAAACCTTGCTGTGCTGAAGGATGGCCTTGTGGGGCCCTTATTCTGCATTTCTGTTCTTTGTTCCTGGGCTAGGCAGCATTTTTAAGGCACTCATATACTGGTCAGCGGTAGTTATCAGAATTTGGGAAATAATTTGTCGGTTCAGCCTTCGGACGACTATATGGTGTTAAACTATCCGAAAACGTGATCTTTGCCTTTATGTCAGGAAAGCACTCGATGAGGGCCAGCAATTTCTCTGGGTTTCTCTGTGACAACCTTAATGACAACACTTTGGTTTCATTTTCCTCCGCCCGTAGGAGCCCGTACCTCGGGTGCCCACGGCTGGTGCCTCATGCGGGCAGTTTCCCACTTCTCCCAGGTATTGCCGGCCAGGGAACCTCGCGGATCCCGGTGACCCCTCCCCTCCCCTCAGCCGGGACGGGGCGGAGCCAACCCGTGGTGCGCATGGACGTTACGCTCGGTGATTGGTTGGCGGCGCCGTCCGTCATGCGCGGGCTGGGCGGGGCCTCGCGTGCCAGTGTTGCCGGGTAACGGCCGCCCCGGGCAATGGCGGCGGGGCTGCCCCGCGGTGAGGGGGAGCGGGTGCGGCAAGGCCGACACCTCTTGTGGGGACGGGGGGCTGGTGGGTTGGTGGGCAGGAGGAGGCGTGTGCGGAGGGGTCCTTTTCGGGCTGGGCGTGAGGGAAAAGGTGGCGAGGGGAAGCTTTGTGTGGAGGGTGTGCGCAGAGCGGGAGGAAGGGACCGAAGTGGGTGTAGGTCTCCTCAGAGGCCCCCCTCCTCTTCCATCTGAGCGGTGTAGAGTGGCATCAGGTGCTGGAAGAAGCCAGAAATATGGTGGTTCCACGTACTCCGTGTTAGAGTGAGAGGCTGTCCATTCCTAAATAAATCCGCCGTGCGTGTTTTGTTTCCCTGTTACAATTCCCCAGTAACATTCGCTTCTGTTGCAGGTTGGTGCCCGGCGATATAAAGTCGTAGGAATAGCCGGCAAAGCCGCTTAGGACTGTGTTGAAAATGCTGGGAGAGAAAAAGCAGTTAATGGTGGCAAGAGACCTTTACACAGACCCCACGTTTCCGGCCAGTGATACCTCTATATTTTTTAATTATTGTACCCCGCTTGCCCAGTTCAGAGGCGAAATATCTTGGTTGAGACCTAAGGTGGGTTTTAAGGTAAAAAAGGCTGATTTTAGCAAAATTGATCTTTTAGATAATAAATGCAAGTTAGTACTGAAGGACTGCTTCTGGGGATGTTTGGGGTTTTTTTTGTTTAGAAATACAGAAGTGGTAAAACCAATGTATGTCAGTATTAACAGTACATGAGTTATAGTTTTAAGTCTAGGTGCTTGTTTATAGGCTTGATTTAAATCCTCTTGTAGAGCTTTTAAATTTTATGGCAGTAGTAGAAATTCATATATTTTATAATAAATGTTTATTATGCAAATTATGTGCATACCAAGTTAGAATGCAGCATTATGTCATTCCCCAATTTTTTGATATATTGCATAACTGTCTTGAACATAAGCAACTGGATTTTAGAATTTTTCAGAAGCTTATTGCCTTTTTTTTGTGGTTGATTTCTTTGATAACAAGAAAGAAAACTTTTTAAGTTTATAACTTGTCATATGACTCGTATTGCTTTTAAACTTATAGCTGGGTTGCAGAGCAAGCTGTATTAGAGCTAAAAGCTTTAGAATGCATTTCTGCAGTACGCCCATTTAAAGTAAAGTATTTATGATACTGCCTTTGTGTGAAGGGAAAAAAAGGCTATAAAAATGTAATGGATGAAAAAAAGTATGTTGTCTTGAGTTGTATTTTTTCCCCTGTGTCTGGGGCTGTCTGTAGAACAGTGACAGAGCTGTTGGTTATCAGGTGTAATTGCCAAACCAATGATTTCATGGAGTTGAGTGTGCAGCTTCCTGCTTTCGTACTTTACACCTTGATTGCTGCTGAGGGCTCATGAGTTACTTTCCATCTCTTGCAGTGTTTATATATAAGGAGAACCATTTCACAAACTCACTTTCAGATCAGATTAAGTGTTCAGGACACTTGCATCTGAAGTTCCCTCTTGTGCTACCAACTAATCTGTTTTTCTGTACTCTAGGAAAGGTTTTTGCCTTATTCTAATTTTGAGATTTTTGTAACTTGGGATGTGCAATTTAGTGTGAATGGCATCAGCCCTGTCACAGTTGATCATAAGTCTAGCAAGGAGCTGATGAATTATGTTGCTGTTCATTTACTACTGCTTTTGCTAGGTTGCACCTGATGGTGACAATTGTGTACTAAAATTCTTGTGGGAACTAGATTTACATTCATGAGTACCTGCAAAATACCCCCACAAGCCATTTTTTTGTTACTTCGGCTGTGTATGAAAGGAAAATTTTCTAGAAGTAAAAATTCCCTTATATTATGAGAGGACTCTAGAGCGCTCCCAGACCCAGAGACACAGACTTTCTTAGAATGTCATGCAGGATTTGGCTTTAACTCCTCTTCTTTAATTTTAGGACATTTGTTCTTCTCCTCGGTTATTTTCAAACAATCTGGAGGATGTGCCGGTAAAACAAGGAATTTTGGGAGACTGTTGGTTTCTGTGTGCCTGTGTAGCTTTGCAGAAGAGCAAATACTTACTGAACAAGGTATGGAGAAGTTTCATGTCAGAGAAGTTTTCTTCACCTAAATGATATTTGAGTATTGTTCTGGAGTCCGAAGCTGCCATATGAGTATTGCCTTCATTATGCTCAGTTTCGCTAGTTTTATTATCATATTTTTTTTCTGTGTTTGTTACAAATGGTTGATATTCAGTATACTTTAAACTAGTTTTGTTTGCAAAAAATAGAATTCATTAATTCATTATTTGCCTTGATTTTGACTTTTACCCTCCAGGTAATTCCTCCAGGTCAGCCCAGCTGGACAGATGAGTCCTACCAAGGCTGCTTCACGTGCCGGGTCTGGCAGTTTGGCCACTGGGTAGAAGTGACCATTGATGATCGCCTGCCTTGCCTTGGGGGCAAACTCTGCTTTTCCCAGTGTCAGACAGAGGATTTGTTTTGGCTTCCACTACTGGAAAAAGCTTATGCAAAGTATGTGAACGCTGCTGTTGATGGAAATAGAACTACAGTACTTGTGTATTTCTTCTGCTTTCTTATTTTACCCAGCTGCTTTGGGCATAGATCTGAGTGTTGTGGCTGCTGGTGGTCCCATCCTAGCTTGTGCAGAAGTTGCTCTTTAAACCGTAGGTCGGTAAGGTGTGCTTCCAGTTGCATATGAACTAAGATAGTCTTAGGGAGATAATTCTGGTGAAAAGTAAGCTGCAATGAATTTTCAGGATTCAAATGATGTTTAAGTCTGTCCTTTAGTTATCTAATTTGTTAAAGGAAGGTGTTTTACTTGGTAAGATGAAAGCTCAATAAAAAGCAGAAAGCATGCAGATATTTTAATGGAAAGCAACAACATTATGTAAGTTCATGCTAGTTGAGGATCTGGTTGCATGGGTTTCACTGCTCTTTTGTATATTTTGTTAGTTTACTGTTTTAGAAAGAAAATGCAGATATTTAATTGTTTATGGCACATCAATGGAAAAGCTGTCAGGATGGACAAAGCACTTTGGAGACAAAATGCACTGGTAAGATAGACATCTAATGTCCCAAAGAATCCGAGCAGAAGATTTTGTGGTTGCCAGCAGAGGGCAGAGGCAGACTTCAATTATGAATAACTTAGTCAGCTGTAGATACATTGACCAGAAACAGAGAAGCACCAATGTCATGTTAAAGCTTCTCTGTAGGTTTGAAATGTAGCACTTGTTTTCTGCAGAGATCGTATTGTTCAATCTTGTAATTCTATTTTAGTCTTGACTTCTTTTGCTATATTTTGCATCTGCTACCTCAGGTGGGGCAGTCTCTTGGTTTGCTTAGGTTGTTGAGGGAAGTGCTGCTCTGGTTATTTGTGCAGAGTGAATAAAGAATAACTACAGAGGAAGAAATATTTTTATTTGTACAGAATGCAGCTAGTATATCACAAAAGATAATGTAGAGCATGGATAATAAGATAAAAATTACTAGTATTAGACAACAGCAGTTTTAGGATAGAGAGAATGTAAGAAACTTCCCATCAAGCAGTGGAATATCCAATGGCTTATGTATTCTTTAGATATTGTGTTCTATATAAATAAGATACTATGTGCTTTCTCTTGCCTACTTTGGTTATGAGGTAGAGCAGAGTCATGATTGTGATATAGAGTGGGGTTGCAAATGTGTAGGTACTGTGTTTCTTTTTTTCTGCTGTGTGTACAAACTTTTTCTTTGTATTTTTAATTTTTTTTTGTGTAAATTTTTTAGAGTGCATGGATCTTATGAGCAATTGTGGGCAGGACAGGTGGCAGATGCTTTGGTTGATCTGACTGGAGGAATTGCTGAAAGATGGACCCTGAAAGGCCCTGGAAAAAATGTGGAGAAAGCGAAGACTGGCATGGTTTTGGAGAAAGCAGTGTTTAGAAGATTAATGAGTCTGAAGGAACAGTGTGTAATAAGCTGTTCAGTCCTCAACTCCAGAGAAGGTGATAGCAAATGTCTCTATTAACAGGCTGCAAAGCACAAGGCAGCCAGCAAATACAAGTGCTGATTCTAGTACCATGCTAGTTTCATGGTACAATTTGAAATGTTTGGATAAATGAAGATTTAAGGATGTTACTGAGTTCACAATGGGAGGTGCTTTTTATACTAGAAGCTAACATGATGAGTTCTCAAAAACAAATGCACTCCCTTGAAAAAGCACCTCCAGAAACAACCTTGAAAACCTCAATGAATTTCAGCACAGGGAATTTGTAGGGATTTGAGATCAAGGAGTGAGTTAATACAGTTTGCAATGTTACTTTATTTTGCTGTAGTCACTAAAATGAACTGTTTGGGGTTTCTTTGTGCTGTTCTAATAGGAATTTAAAACCAATTTAATTTTATCACGAAATTGCCTTCTTTCAAAATTGCTTTCTTCTAATGTTATTGTAAAGTATGGAACAGTTTCTTTTGTTTATTTTCAAATTTTTTTTTCTATTCAGGTGCAAGTGAACTAGGAGAATTTCATGCCTTTATTGTGATAGACACATTGAATCTCTCTGAAGTGTCAGGCAAGGAAATCTTCCTACTACGAATACGAAATCCTTGGGGCAGGCGGTGCTGGAAAGGGCCTTGGTGTGAGGGGTGAGCAGTTTTACATTCATTTGAAAAAAACATTTATGTAAGTTCTGAAGCACAAAGCTTATCTATGTAGTGCATAGGCAAACGCTGCTAATAATCTGTAGCAGAGGCAAGAGGCTTCAGTGTGTGTGCAATCCTTTATAGAGCTGGGAGTTCACACAGCTCATTGGTTCTGAGGCTGGTAAATTTAATCTCCTAGTTCTTGCAATCTAACTTTTTAAATAGCTTCTTTGTTTATCAAATTATCATATCTTTTTATAGTGAGAAACTTAAGGCGCTGGCTAATTTTCTGGGTTTGATTTTTGTGCTTTTTATTGTTCTGCTATTGATCTAAGTGTCTTTGATCACATTTGTTTCTTGCAGTCACTCAGCTTTACTTGACTCTGCTCCTTTGATCCTGGCTCATCTGAAAAATCAAGCAAAGGAGTAATTACAAAACTGTAGCAGAAGGAAGGATGGTTATGCTTGTTGCTTGTGTGCTCTCATTTCTGTAATTGATACAAGTAGGAGAAGCTGGGACTGAGTCCATATAAAGTAGAAATTAAGAAGAGAACTGTTTTAAAGGACTTGCAGAAATATGTGTAGCAGCTCAAATAGCAAAGTAACAAGAATGAAAGGGCAGACCCTACTTGCTTATTTTGGAAAATATTGGTATGTTTTGACTGTACAAAAGAACATGCAATTCTTGACCCAAGCAACAAGCATTCAGCATTAATATGTTAACAATATGGTGATGTTAATGAACATTTTCGTAGAAATGTTTTTCTTCTCTGATTTAGAAAGATAATTTAATTGCATTTGTTGAGACTTCAGCTGATGTCTTTTTCTTTTGACAGTGTTTTGGTTATACACTTGGTCTCTTGTAGTTTTTTTGTCAAAGAGTAAGTTGCCATGTGGTTGCAAGAGGATAGAATTTCATTGGGTGGCCTTAGAACCCTGTTTTATTCAAGTGCAGAACTCTTCTTTTTTGCTAGTGAAACAATAAAAAATGTTGAAACTACTAGCTTTTAATGAGCCGTAAATAATGAGGCATTTAAATTCTTTGTTTATCAAGACTTGAAAGCAGATTCATGGGGGTAGCCAGCTGCTTAATACAAAATGGCAGTTTTTGATGTAAGGCATTAAAATTCTTTCAGAACAATCACAGTGCTGCTCATTTTAGTCTTTTGCCTCTTTTTTAAACAACAGTTGAAAATCTTTGTTTTGCTCTCAGACTTCTTACTGTAGTGATTGTTTTAAACAAAGCACCCATTTCACCCAGAAGTCTGTTCTGCATCCAGTCTGGTATTAGGCTGTTTCTAAGTTTTCTTTGGTAAGTTATGGTTTGTGTTTCCTATGATCCCTCTCACTGACCAGCAATGTGCAGAGAAATTTTCAATGCAATTATTTCATGATAAAATGAAGAAATCTCTTCTTGCTGTCCTGCTCCATAGGATACTTGGTAGAACATTGTTCTGGAACTCTACTGGCCAAAGAGCTGAATGTTCACTTTTGTCTTTTGTGCAGTGGTCAAGGATGGAACCAGCTAGATCCAGTAGTTGCTTCAGAACTTCTCTCACAGATCCAAGAGGGAGAATTCTGGGTTGATGAAGAGGAATTTTTCAGGGAATTTGATGAAATTACTGTAGGCTTTCCAGTCAATGAGGAAGGACAACTTCAGAGCCTCTATACAGGTGTGATATGAGAAGACATCTTTCTCATTCAAATAACATTATGTCAAGAGGAAGAATTGATTTGAATTCAAATGGTGCAACTAGACCATAATTTCTCTTTCTCAGTTTTCCTCTCTCCTTTAGATCCATAGGCCTTTTCTGTCTCTACTGAAAAACAGAAGGACAGAAGAGAAAACAGAAGAGAAAATTAAAGATCTTCAGAGAAACCATTGATATTTCTGTGAAACCTAGTTACTTACTAGTTGGTCAAGAGATTAATGACCTCTGTCTAGAAGGCTGTTATTCTGGACAGCCTTGTGATGTTTTGTTTTTAATAGTAGGTAATTGAGATTTCTAGTAAAAATTTCTTGTAAAAATCATGTCATCAGTCTGTCATTACCAACTGTGGCATTAATTCTTATGCCTCTCAAAATCTTGGTCATGAATTTCTGCTTTGGGGAAATGTCAGGCTATGACAGCCTGTTTTCTTGGGCTGGGGAATCTCTGCCATATACCTGTTGTGTAAAATTAAGCAGCTTCCCATGTCTGAAATCCACACTATGGTTTTCTTATTTTGTTAGAGAAAGTGCTGTATCACTCACAAAATCTCTTTGGATCCTGGGTGAGAGGCCAGTCTGCAGGTGGCTGCCGCAACAACAGCAGCTTCCCCACCAACCCCAAGTTCTGGCTGAGGGTCTGTGAATCGAGTGAGGTGTGCATTGCCCTGCTGCAGAAATGCAGGAAATACAGCACTGACTGGGCTGGAAGGATTCAAAATGCAACTCGCTTAGCAGTGGAAAATCCATCTTTGACTGAAGATGTACAGGGAAAGAATTACCAGGCTGTGGGATTGCATGTCTGGAAGGTAATACAAAAGTGACATTTTTCTCTTTGCAAATAGAAGTTTAAAAGCATTACTGAAACATTCAAGTAAAATTATTCGTTTCCCATGTTAGTGATATGATTGAACTGGTCACAAATTTTCTGTCTCTGGTTTATGGTAGAATGGTTCTGTTTATCTCACAGTTACTGTCTGTACAAACTATTACTAGACTAGTACTTTCTTCTTATCACTGAACATTTGGGATTGTTGCAAACTAGTGCATGACATTTCAGGCTGATTACTTGAAGCCATTCCTAAATTTACTCCTCCTGAATATTAACTCTTCCTACTTCTCTTTGATGTTCAGGTCATCTGCTGATACTCTTGTCTTTGTATCATTTGTAAATGTATGCATGTTTAAAAATGTTTTAAACAATATTTGATAATTTTTAGTAGTATTAAAGCTACTCATTTTTCCTAAACCACCACACGTCATTATGCATCTATTCTAGGTGGAGAAGAAACGATTTAACCTTCCAAAGACCCTCTCTGCTCCTCCAGTTGTAGGTACCGTCTGCCATTCCTACGATAGAGAAGTCCATGTGTGCTGTGACCTTTCACCTGGCTTTTATCTTGTTGTTCCCAGCACTTTTCTGAAAGATGCAGTAGGGAATTTCTTGCTTCGTGTATTTTCAACTGGAAGGATCTCTCTCAGGTAGGTTTAAAGCAAAACAAAATGCTTTTTAAAGTTGTTGACATAAATACAAGTGTAGCACTAAGTGGGAATGTTAAAAATATTTTGAAGAGTTGTGCAGAGTGCTGTGTAACAGCATTGTATTCTCTTTGAATTCATGCAAGTTTGCCAGCTGCTTGTTTTTGTCATGAAGCTGCTACTACCTCTTGTTAAAATACTAACTAGAAGTACCCAGATGAGTAGCGTCTTGACTCTAAACTGCAGCTTCGTGCTATATGCAGAGGCAGAATGTAGTGTTGGCAGCTGTTTAGAAGCTGGTCAGATTTGTTTATAGTCTGGTAGTACATATTTTATACATTTTAGTTTCTTTTCTCTCTTACGTTTGATAGTGAACTAAAGCCACCACCCATGGATACTGGCCTCTCTGAAGAACTCCCAACTGGTGAATGGGAGACAGTGCAGCTGCATGGATGCTGGAAGAAGGGGCTCAATGCTGGAGGTAGCAGGAACTTCCCCTCCTTCCATACCAATCCCTGCTTTCCCCTCTCGATTCCTGCAGGACCGGGGAAAAGCAGTGTGAAAGTCACCCTCCGTCAGCACTGCCTGGATAGCAAATGTTGTCCAATAGGTTTCCATATTTTCCAGGTAAGGCTTCTGGTCAGTTTGATTGCTCATTTCCTAAGGGTGAAGGTTAGCCTGTCAGCACAGGGCTCCTTGCAGTTTGCAAGGGATTTGTTGCTTCTGGGAGAAACACAGACTGACTCTTGGAAGTAATACTCATGAAAGATATGGAATAACTTGGGTAGTTACATAGCATAGTAACCAGATAATTGGTTCCACTGAATTCTTACAAGGTTCTAAATTAGTTTTGAGGATTTGCAAAGAATTCTCAGTGCCCTAGTAATTGAGGACCAGACCTTTCGGTAATTCATCATGAAAACTTACTTTCTTTGTGTCTAATAATTAAATGTCCATAGGCAAATGATATTGGATCACAATGACTGTGATATCTTGAGTAGATGATCAGAAACAAAACAAGATTTGATTTGATGTGGATACAGATTCTAGACATGTGTGCCAGTGTTCAACTGCATAAACGTAGAAGCCTGAGAAGCTGCTGCTTAAGTAACTATTTCACAGCAAATGGTAGCTTTGTTTTTAGAAAACATGCTTCAAAAAATATCTTGCTTAAGTGAAAAGTCTGGAGTTGGGCACCAAAAAAATCATAAAACTTCAAGTATACAATATGTGAAGAAAGATTGGCATTTTTTATGCCTATAGGAGACTGAGATGAAGTCTAATATGACCTTTTAGTACAGGAAAGACTACCAGATATAGAAAGGACACAATCTGTTCAACAGATCTGTGAGGTGGGGAACAAGTGCTTTAGGCTATGGCAGGAAAGAGGTTAGACAACAGAGAAAGCTTTAGAGCTATGTGAGTAGTGGATTCTACACATTGTCTACACACAGGCTAGGAATGCTTCATCTTAGTTCTTAGTACTGCCATCTGGGTTTTCTGTAAGCTTTTGCAGTCGTCTTCTCTCTAGCTCTGTACAGCTATTTGAAGTATTTGGAATAGAGATGGACCATATCACACTGTGGTGGCCTAGGAATAAAACATTGTGAGACCTGAAACAAATGAAAAGGTAGGCATGTTTGCATTCTTTTTTGCAGGTGCCTAACAGCGGCTGGAAACCACAAACTACTTCTTTTGTACACTTGGAGCCACTGGTGAGCTGTGTTCCTCATTGCTATTCCCAGGAAGTCAGCCGACTTTGCAGGCTTCCTGCAGGAAGTTATGTCGTTATTCCTTCTACATACTTGCCCAATACAGAAGGCAGTTTTACAGTGGTCATAGCAACCAAAATAGACAGGTAAAATTATGTTGCCTTTTTATTTGCATTTCTAGTCTTTTTAGAGTATGTATTACAGGATGCATGGAAATGACTGCAGTAACATGTTCTCTTGATGGAAACTTTTTGTGAAGTCTTTGTATTTCTGTCGTGTTTGCATGCACTGCTTACCAGTTTGATTATGTTGGAAGAATGACTGAAAAAGGTAGTATTTGTTAAATCTTGCATCCGTTGCTGAATATCAGATGTCTGTTGCTGGAGGAGATGACAGTAAAGTAACTAATTACCAGCTATATCATCAATGTTAGGATCTATGTTGAAAGTTATCAATGCCTTTTAAAAATCAGGGTTGTTTTGAGAAAATGTGATGAGTAACTGGCCTTATTCCAGGTGGTTCCTATCTATGATGTGAATAACAAGAGCTCTGAATCAGAATTGTAAATTCCATAGGACTGCAGGAAGACTCAATAGAATTGCAGAAAGATTTGTTAAGGGAAAGGATGTGGAACAAAGCCTGATATAACTGCTCTTTTTGAAGTGGGATAAATAATTGATATTTGCAAGATTCCCAATGCTTTGTGTGGAAATAAGTGTGGTTTGGGTTTTCAACAGGAAGCGCATTCACAGCCGGGAGACACTTGGACAAGTATTACAAGAGGTAAGTGATATATTCTGATGGATGTATTTTCATGTATCCATTCTTGGTGTCACCACAGATCTGCTTGTTTTAACTATGTTATATCCTTCCTCCATCTGTTTGGTTTTGATATTTATAATAGCCTCTGTATTGTGATTTTAAAATTCTAATGATATTATAGGGTTGTAAAGGCTTAAGAAAGCACAGCAAAATGAGAAGATTAGGTTTTTATTTGTTTCCCTACAGCCAGCTCATAGAGCATCCCACCATATAATCCCTCCTGGAGTGCAAGTTGTTTTGATCAAGTTAATAACAGCTATTTCAGATTTTGGTTTTGTTTTGCTTGATTAGATAACCATGTAATATAAAAGGGTTGGGTGTGAATACTGAGTAACTAATACTTATGGTGTTTTTACTGGGTGCAGAGGAGAACTTCAGTTAAAATTTGTTTAATTAAAAAATAAAGTAGTATTTTAACAGTGGTTTGAAGATACATGGTTTGGTTGGTGGATCAAAACATGTCCTTCATAACACTCTGCTTATTAGGTGGAACAAGACCATCTAGGTGCTTGGGTCTTTCCCTATTTTTTTTTTTTTTTTTGCACAAAACAAAACTTGTAGGAAAAACTCTTCACCCAAGTTTAGAATTGTCTTACTCATTTTCTGAATCTGGGTCATGTTGACCGGGGATTACATTTTTTTCTTAAAACCACACAAACATTATGGATTCTGTGTGCTTCACAAAGTGGGCGCAGACCTGTGTGTACTTTCCATATGGTTCCTGTTACTTTAATATATGGGAGCTGAACTAGGGAATGAAGATCCTTTGTTACCATTGTTTTGGGAACAAAATGTTGCAAGGCCATTATATCAAAAAGAATCTATTCCAACTTATGTTTCTTTATATTATTTAATGGAAACAGAATCAAAGAAACAAACAATTTAGGTTCTTCAGGACAGCTTCAAGAATCTGGAAAATTGCAGTTGTATTTTTCTTATCAGTGGGAGAAATTAATGTCTGAGTCTAATCTTCAACAAGGCTTTTCCAAAGACTGGACTTTAAACTTTCAGGGGTTTAGCTCCTGAGGGTTCCAGGCAGTCTTCCTCACTTTGGGCTAGTAATTTCCAAAAGATGCATAACAATGGCAGATCTGGATGTCAGTGTATTTTTCTAAAAGTTTGACTGTGTTTTCTGGTTAATGAAGTGATGGGATTTTATGAGTTTTAAAGTTTTTGGTTTTTTTAAAGGATATTTCAGATGAAAAACTTGCATTTTGACCTTAGTTTCTAAATCTTTCTTTTCTCTGATCCACTTTAATTCCTTCTTGACAAAAAAAAACCCTGATGTAATAGCTTTTTTTCTCTGTGTTGCACATTTTCTTATAGGTTTCCTTTACAACTGTGATGAAAAGGTAGTGTGGAATTCTCACACTGCCATTTCAAGAAACATTGGGAAGCCAAGGAATACCTGATCTCTTGCTCTTCTCAGTTTTAAATGGAATAACAAGAAGATGCTCTTAGCCCAACTGTTTCTCACTGGTACCAACTGTCAAGCCTATGATAACTTCTTTGTAAAAAAGACTTCTTTTAATCATGAACATTCTGAATCTTTGGTCTTCCCACATTTTTTGAAGGAGCACTGTACAGAAAATTATTATGTACCTCTCTTCTTCAAAAATACAGGTGAAGAATATGTGCATGTTGTAACCCAAGCTACAGTTTTGGAAGAAAACCAGAAAACTGACATGTAAGACCACGTTGGATGGAGCCCTGATCACTCTGGTCTTGTGGAATGTGTCCCTGCCCATGGCAGGGGGATTGGAACAAGATGATCTTTAAGGCCTCTTCCAACTATAGCCATTCTATGATTGTGAAATAATATTTTATTGGGAAAAAAAAAGTCAACCTAACAGAATAACTTCATGTGACCAAAGGGGTGGTGAACATAGAGGGAAAACTGGAGTCTTTTTTTCAGGTAGGATATACCTCAAGAACCATCAAAATACACTGGAGCAGAAAAAGCCCAAGCTCGTATCTGACACTGCCAGTCCTGCTGCTGAGCACTTTACCTTGGGCCCTCTATGGAGCCAAGCAGATGGTGGGTTCAAAGGAAAGATTTTTTTGGTGAGTGAGTTTTTCTTTAATGAACACCAGAAATAAAAAAGACAAGACTTGAAAACTTTTCAACTACCCTGCCAGACTGTTTTTGTAAATCTGTAAGAATGTGTTTTATGGAAGAGCTGCCCTTGCTGCAAGAAATGTGAAGTTTAAGAGTTTTTTCTTAATTTATGTTTGAAAGTGTTTCTTATTCAAGCAGGATTTTTTAAATGTTATATTTTCCTCAATAAAAATAAAGTAACATTAAAAGTTTTAAAATGGCTTTTATTAAAAAGGTGAAAAATACCAATGATGTCAAGTATGCATTTGTTCTATGGTAGCAAACACTACCATGTGTTAGAACCCTGGGGTTGTCACTTGGTGGAAGGGAATAATTGGAAATTTGCAAGGAGAATCAAGTCTTCCATTAGTTTTATGTCCCAGAAATATGTAGTATTGTGCTTTTGCTTTTAACTACATGCTGCCATAATTTCTGCTAGCTCCTGTTGCATTTTGAAAATTGAAAGGATTTAGGATGCTTTCGGCTGAATTTTAAATGGTCAAAACCTTCTACATCTGTTGATGTGGAAAAAGAGCAAATGAAAACACCATGAGTAATAAATCTCTACTGTACCTACTAAAACAACTGTTGACATCTTTGTTTATTTTCTTAATTTCTTGAAAAGCTGTTCCTTTCTCTTCAAGTAGGAAATTATTGGATCATACAATAATGTTTCTAAACAGAAGGAAAGGTTTGTGAAAGTGCATGGACCTGAGTTGTGATGAAACAGAAGTTGCATACTGAGTAAAAAATGATGTAAGGATTTCTAAATGGGCCATGGTTATGAGAGGCCCCATACTACAATCATTTTTGTGTGTGTGAAGTTTATACTACAGTATGTAATGCTTTGTGAGAGAGTGAAAGGCAAAGGAATCAGCACTGTGTGTATACTCTCTTACCACTTGCAAGAAGATCTAAGAAAGCACCTGTGAACAGAGAAGAGTAACAGCTTACTGAAGAAAATTTTATTCAAGCATCCTTACTCAACTGTTGTCCCATTTTAAGAGTGTGATACCTGACAGAGCACCTCTGCAGGAAACTACTTGATACAGGCCACTTCTCTAACATCCTACAGCTAATTCGCTGCTACTGTGAGTGTGAAAATACATTTTTTTTAATTGTGTGTTTGTGTATGCCTAACACTCAGTTATGTGAGTTTGGCAAGGAGACTTATTTTCATTTCAGATAGTTTCAGTAGATGAGGTCAGACCTCCTAAATAAAAACTGTCGAGCTACCTCCATCTGAATAGAATTGAGATAGTGAAACATGTTTTTAAAGGAACTACACTTACTAACAGGTTGAAGTCTCTCAGCATTATAGTGTGTTGCAGACTAGCGTGGAATAGCACAGAGTTTATATGGATGTGGCTGCAATATTGCACCCAAAATGTACTCCAGATTGATTTCCTTCACTCCCTCAGGGAGCTGGAATGTAAATGCTCGAAGGAGGTTGGTAAAGAAGATGAACAGTTCAACTCGTGCCATCTGTTCCCCCAAACATACACGGTGCCCTGCAGAAGAAAACCAAAAGAGTTGGTTGAGTAAAGTTAAATTCTGTAAAAGAACTGCACAAAATGGTACTGAGTTCCATAAATTCTGTTAATGTAAGGTAGTTATTTCCTATTTCCTTCTATAAGGACAGAAGATGTTTTAGGGGGGAGAGGGGAGGAACCATTTAACTGAGAAACTGTGCACCTCTGTTAAGTGTTTGATCTGGTGTTTTGGTTGGGTTTGTTTAATTTTTTTATCACCCCTGGAGCATGTGTGCAATTCTTCCTTTCCATTGTTGATTCTTGTTCTGTGAGAGCCATGAATTGCTTCTTAACTAAGTCAAATTTTTAAAAGAGTCATGTACTTCAGAGTCTTAAATTTTGGTTGTTGAGAAGGGAGGGCTGGAGCATTGTGGGATGCAGTCCTGAAGCCAAGAAGAAGGATGTAATCAAGATTTCTTTAACAGGAATTCAGAAGGGGTGTATCGGGTCCTTGTAGCCCTAATGCTGTCAGGAGCAGATATGTGAAATAAGAGAGTGAAATGTGCAGTGATATATAGACTCAGTGACTCATTCTGGCATATTGATTACACAGGGTATTTCAGGTTATCTATGTATTCCATGCTAAAAAAACCCCAAAGATGGATATTCAGAGTATATAAATACTCAGATTACATAAACAGAAAACAACCAGAGCAAGTTAGAGAAATAGTCCTATGCTGCAGCTGAAATGGGAGCCCACATTAGCTGGCTCGATTCATGGCCATTTGGTAAGTGAAGAAGGTAAGAGGATAAATACCTGTTTTGCAAAGATGATTTTAGGATTTACAGACAATTTAGGCAATTTTTAAAAAAATCTGAATTTACTACATTTAATCTGTGTTACTCAGTATGCTGTTTGCTTTTTCTCTACACAACGTGTGTAGTAGTATAATGTCACAGTAACACAAACCCAGCCCCCAGCTGTTTCCCAGTGGTTATATTGTGAATTGTTTAGTAATGATACCACTTTTCTTTTT
>VZSR01000247.1:8528123-8648624 GCA_013398615.1 Brachypodius melanocephalos
GTAATATGCTTTTGAAAAGTTACCATTTTTTTGTTGAATAATATTCTACTGAAAACTTAAAAAATCTACTGGATTTTGCTAGTTTTCTACAGATACAAGAAAACCTGGTGCTAGACTATTAATGTAGGGTTTGGGAGACTGATGTTTGGTTTCCTACTTCTTTACAGATTTTCTCCGTATGTTTTGAAAAATCACATTCCTTTTGTCATTGGCCTTCCTGTTTGTAAGGTGAAAATAAATTGATTTCCTGATTTAGGGGAATTACCTTGATTTCACAGCAAATTAACTTGATTTAATACCTTAGGAGATAAGAAGCTCAGATATCCTTATGGTAGGAACCCTGCATGTGCCAAGGAAAGAGCATTGTGTCTCCCAGTCATACTTACCCTCTGTTTGAATATACAAAAAATATAAAATGCACAACAATATTTGTGGCTCTTACAGCGGAAGACCTGACTTTAAATCTTTGTGTCAAATACATTTTTGTAAATGTATGTTATTAAAATTTTAGAACTTAGAAATAATATTTTTAACCTGACTGCAAAACACAGCAAACAGGAATATTCAAGGTCAGAGTTACCTGACAAGGTCAGGTTACCTGCTGAGAAAGGTAAGAATGCCTCTTTGTTCACAAAGTTGCCATCCAAATCTAGGAAATGATCTGGGTTGAACTTCCAAGGGGTTGCCCAGTGCTCAGTGTCATACACCACAGAGTGCAGATTTGGCAACACAAGCGTGCCCTGCAAGAAGCAGCAGAGATATTTTCTACAGATTTTCCTTCTCTCTATGTCATATAAATGCTAAATATTAACAGCTCAAAGATGTAAGAAACACGGGGGTATCCTCTGTACCTTTTTAATGTGAAAACCCAGCAGAGTTGTGCTCCTCAGGCACTGTCGAGGGACCCCAACAGAGGTGACGTTGCTGTAGCGCAAAGCCTCGTGAATCACAGCGTTTGTGTAGGGCAGCTTCTTACGGTCCTCGTAGCTGATGACATGGGAGGGTTCCAGAACAGCCTCTATTTCTCTTTGAACCTTTTCTGCAGACAAATGAAAATATTTTAATTTCCCACTCCCTACCCCTTCTCTTTCCCCATTTTTTTCCAGCAGATTTTTGTATGAGAATGCCCTGTACGAGGGAAATAAGAGAAATTATGTTAGTATGAAATGCATTGGCATGTGGTTTGACTGCTGCATGGATTTCAGCTGATCAAGGAAATGCATGTCTCCAAGGCACCGGATGAAGTCTCATCTGAGACATATCTAGTTGGTGATGAGAATAGTACAATTCTATGTTTCAAACAGTGGATTAAAATTTGAAATTACAGGTATCTTTTCCATTGTTTATAAATATGTATCAAATCGGGTATCTTTTAAAAACTTTTCTACTTTGAAGGTGAGGAGGAGGCTAGGTTGATATGAAATGTCTTTAACTTGTTATTTTCTCTTGCCAACCTAGTGAGGTAAAACTGTGGCTACTACTAATTTCTGCTAGTTTTGCTGGTAAACCAGATGGGGAAGCACCTGTTTGTTTCATTTATTGACCTTCCATTTTCTGGATCTCAATTGCTGATGTACCACCATTCATAGGGTTTTTTATGTCTTGCAAGTGATTGAGCTAATACACTAATGATGTTCATTGTGATGTTGAATGCAGTTCTCTTTGACAGTGCTTTTTCTCACCTTGTATTTCTGGGTATTGTACCATGTAGAGCAGTGCCCAGAGAAGGGTGGTGCTTGTTGTTTCTGTCCCTCCCAGCAAAAGATCAACCACAGTCTGAATCATATTTTCTTTATTGAATGTAGATGTAGGGTCATCCTTGGTCTGTAGGGTATATTCACAAGAAAACTATGAAATAGATGATTTCAGATATTTCACCAGTCACATAGAAACTGTCATTGTTTGATGATAAGTGAGCAGCCCACCAAATCAAACACCTTCAGTGCTACACAAATAGAGTGTGCATGTAAAAATCCTTTGGCAGTTATTGGAACAGCAAGTGTTGTAGTAGGCATTGAAGCCAAGCAAGGGAGGGTGTGATAAACAGATACTTACTTTTGTTATTTGAGCCAGGTAGAAGTCAATGAGATCCTGTGGATCACCTGTGTTCTGTCTCTCATGAGCCTGGACCTCCTTCATGACTAATCTGTGCATGAAGTCATTGTGGGCAAACACCTCCTGATGAGGCCCTGGGAGATGGTGCATGAGCCATGGGAAAGCATCGTACAGCTGTGGTGTTCAACAGAAAGCAAAGAATGTCAGATCCCAGTTCTGATTTCCTGATAATTGCGAAGTCACCACAACACCTGGGCAACCAAATTGGGATGAGAGGCAATAGATACAAATAAGAGAGATTAAATACTGGGAACATAATTATATTTTACTTTTTGGATCAATACCTAATAATGTAACAGGTGCTGAAAACGAGTGAATGAGTGCTGAATTTGACTCACAAAAAGATTTTCTCGACCTTGAATTTTTTACTGTAATTTTTTTTTAGGCATCCCCTTATGAAGAACCTGGTAGTCTTTTAGAATGCCGGTGTGCCAAAATCTGCACAAGTTAAGCAATAGCTAAGGTTTCAAGAACTTAAAAAATACTATTTTTGGTGTGATGGAGTTGTACCCTATATCTTATAGGAACCTCAGAATAGCTCAGATCTTGATGGTAATATGAATTATGAATTGAAGCAAGATATCTTTTCAGAAGAGCATCAATTTAAAGACTTAGTTCTTATTAACTGCATGTCTGGATTTGCAAGACTAAATGAAAATTAAATTTTAGAAATTGCTTTCATTTTAAGAACTAAGAATCTTAAATACAGAGTATTCTGCAAATGATTGCTCATTGGAAATTTGTGAAAAGCAGTGATGATCTGGAATTTTAATTTTAGGATGTGATTTACAGACATAGAAAAGGATTAGAAGCCAGTAATTGCATATACAAGGTATGTATAGATTTATTACTTCACTGTGGCTTGTAGAATAATGGTATGTTTGGAAATGGAAATGTTTGTGAATAATTGTCTCTGACTTCTAATTTCTTTTGACTTGTCAAGTGCAAATACACCTTAAGAAACAAGAACAAAAAAATTAGGTTCTTACCCTGCCCCAGATAGTACCTTGAAAGTAGATCACAAAATAAATAGCTTTGATGAGTTTGCTGAAAGATTCATCCTCAGAGGAAAAGCGATGACCAAAAACAACAACACAAATGATATTTGCAATTGCATGAACGATGGAAGTGTGGGGGTCAAAAGGTTTGCCTGTGAATATTGGAGGTGCTATGAGAACTTAGGATAGACTACAGTAAAAAAAAAAAAAAAACTAGGAAGACTTTTTTTTCAATGGTAAAAACAACATGGAATCAGACTACTTTTAGAAAATTTTCACATAAATGAAGCCTGGTTTAATACATATTAACTGCATGAATTGTAAGTGCACAGAATCTTAATTTTCAATCTGCTCTTTACTCTTGTAAAATACAGTGATTATCAGTTTTGAGGAGACAAACATAAAGTCTCTTTTTCCTTCTTTGACTTATGGTCTGGGTTGTGTGGAAATACAAGCAACTAATTAGACCGTATGCCTTCAAATATGGAGGTAGATGTTCAAGTTTTGCAGTTAAAAACCAAAACATACAGTCCGCATGCCCCCTTGCCCCCCCAACAAACAGAAAACCAAACCACTGACAAAAATACAGAAAAAAATTTGGAGTTTTCATTTCATAGTTCTGTTGAAATGATTTATCTCTTTTTGGTTTTCAAGTATCAGCTTAACAATCCAAACATAGATGTACTTTTTTTTCAATAGACTGAACAGGCAAAGCTCATATAATAGGGTAGAATACGTCTTCCATTGAAAAGGATTAAATAAATTTTTAAAAAATTAAGTGCACATTTCAATAGCAAGGACAAACTTTGAAGTATATTCCGATGGAAAATGCATCCCTGACTTCAGTCCAATGCTCTTGGTTGTTCTTGGAAAGAGTAAATACATTTATTGAGTTTAAAATTGAGAAGGGATTGCATTGTAGGTAAAGCTTTGGGCTGTACAGGGACTCGAGGTAGATGATTTTTTCATCTCCTGTCCTACATTTTAAAGATGTGTGAATTTTGCTCTTGGAAAAGAGATGGGCCTGATCCAGGGAGAGTTGGAGAGAGACCTCAGGCAACCTCTCTCTGTTTTCACATGGAACACAGTGTGGGTGAGGGATTTGGCTGCTCAGAATATTTATATTTAATTGCTTTATTTTGGCAGCTTGCTAAAATTCTATTGGTTTCTATTTCATCCAAACCTTGAAAAGAAGTTTTTTTGGATAACTGAATGATACATTCCTTGTGTTGGGATCCTTTCTCTGCCAAATCCTAAAATCCTGCTGTCCTAGAATGACTTCCAGCAGGTCACACACCCTGTATTTTAAGGAGGGTTTTTCTATACTCCTTGAGTGTAAGAATCATTATCAGCTGTGTTGATAATAAACTTTTTTTTAAAACTCTCCTTATTTAAAAAAAAAAATTATGTTGCCCACTGTGCAGACAAAACATATTTGGCAAAGAATGCAAAGAATGTTAAGAAGCCAGTAAATTTCTACTAACATCGACAATATCTATATTACTTCTAAGAACGTACTGTGAAACTTTTACCAGCCATAATACTTCAGGAAAAACTCTGAGTGTTGTTCTTCTAGTGAATTTACCTTTTGTATTTGCAAAGATATCCATAAGGTGATGGGCCTCTGTTTGAATTTGATGCTCCAAATTGTTCTTACCAAGTGCCAGACTTCTTATAATTGTCATGCCAAAACGTCTCTGCTGCTTCCATGTGTGGCCATTTGTCAGGAAAATACCTGAAAAACAAAGAAACATTTAGCTAATTGCTGGGAAGGGAAATCCTTTTACTGTGGGAGGCAAATTTTGATTTAGATGAGGTTGTATTTCACTAACAAGACACAAAGATTTTAGATTTTAGAAGCTGGATTTTGGTCTGTGAGGATTTTATGACCCCCAGCTGCTCATAAATGTGTCCTTGGAAACTGAGTGGATTTTGGTGAGGACTGAACAGCTTTGTCTATAGATATCTTCTACATGAGCAGTCTCCTGGTTTAGAAATTACACAATTGAAGGGCAACTTCTCTAGGCAAGTATTCCTTTGGATGTACTGGGATGGAAAAAGACTGAGTGATGTGTTTTATAAGACAAGAAATTTTTGGTTTTTCTTTAACATGCTTAACTCTGCATGAAACATTTTGCGATGAAAGCCCAGTTATGCCCTAGAACAGCAGCAGCTGATGTGTGTGCACAGGCAAACGTCTTCCTTCTTTGCACCTTGTTCTATCTCAGTCTTGTGGAATATCTTGTACCTTTCTCTCCCATCATATCCCTGTAGAAAGGGGTGAGAGGTCTCCCAGAAACGTCTTCTGAGTGGGTGACAATGCCATCTTTTACTGCTTTGTATCCATTCAGCACAACCAGAGGTGTCTGTCCCATCCACAGAGTGTAGATGTTTCCGTAGATGTTGGTTAACTGAAGAGATGATAACAGGAAATTTGTAACTATCAACGAGGGAAAGCATGCACTTGAATATCAGTTTATTTAAGAGTTTTCTGTAGTTGTAACTAAACCCATTTGTTGGCATCAAATTGAATTGCAGGTTTCAGAAAAAAAAATCTTTCTGTTATTAATGTGCTTTTGGGAACAGAAGATAATTGTTCTTTATGGAATAGATGCTAAGGGCATCTCTCAGAACACCACCTCTGAAGATTTCACAGAAAGAAAAACAGCAGGTTACTTTGTCAACTCTGAACCAAAGAACAAATTATTAAAGACAAAAGCCTAGAGATTTTATCTTTATTTTATTAATGAACCAAAATTATGGTATTTTCTTGTCTCTAACTTACAAAGAAAGCAAAGAAATGTTCTTGTTTTCTTTTCTATAGCTTCCACAGTCCTTGAAACTGGCTGGTAATCAAGCCTGAGGTTTAAAAAAATAGCATTTTAGGCTGTTCCTATGCAACGCACAATTTAAGTTAAAATAGATCCAGACTGATTATCAACCACAGAGATAAGAAATTACCTTACTGAGAGTTTCACGACGAAGTTTGAAGTCCAGCAGCCACAAATTGCCGATGATGGGGAGGGGAACTGGTCCTGGAGGAAGCTGGGTTCGCATCCATTGCAGCTTGAGGAATTGCAAAATCAGGAGACATGCTACTAGAGCTATAAAAATCTCAGTAATCCCCAACATTTTGTCAAAATTTTAACTTCTCACTGGGTTTTAGCCTTTTTGTTTTGGTTTTTTTTTCCCTTTTTTTTTTCTGTGTATGATTTCTTCTGAAAATTTGGATTTGTGGAGATGTGTTTCTTCTACTGAATCCAAACTCTTTCTAAGGATATGCCTCCTGTAGCCATCTCTCTCTGACAATCTACAGTTTTCCCAAGCTGAAGTCCTTAGAAAACCAAACGATGTGATCCTTTGTGGTTAGCCAAGCCACACCCACCCTTTTTTTTCATGATCTGTAATTGTGAGCTGTCTCTTTTTAAATTCAGAATTTTATTTCCTTCTTAGTCTTGATTGTGAGTCAAAGTGGGAATTATTGAATAGTTATCTGAAGTTTTCAAGAGTTTTGCACAACATTAATAGCTCAGGCAGTTTCATGTAGTTAAACATTGAAATGCATTAGTTATTGTCATTCTGAAATACTACCATTATTGTGTGGTTTCTTTATAGAAGAAGAAACATCTACACAATATCTGAGGTCTCTGAGGTGCAAAAGAATGAATTAATGCAGCATAAAGCTAAATTATTATCTTTAATAAGAAAAGCAAAAGGTGATTTAATAATTTGAAGAGTGTCTTCTTTCAACTTTTATTATATTCTAGGTTATGATATTATGTGAACACTAGTGAGAGATTATTTTTCTATCCATCAGATTATATGATGATTTCTAAGTTTTCTTTTTAAAAAAATTAATTTAATGCTCTTACTTTCCTGAGCAGCCACCACTTGACTTTTCTGTGCATTTCATGCAACACTTCTGCTTAAGTGTGTTGGATATGCAGATGCTTTTGCACAAAGCATGGAAGTGCAGCAGCCATCAGAGGCCAAGGACCATGCCTGTGTGCCTCTGTTATCTCTTTGTTTAGGTTTTTTGGGCAGAGAAATGGAAACAGAAAAATTTGATAAACATAATTTCCAGCTGCATGGTTCTATGAACCTTATAGTTGAAGAGTTAAATCGACAAAAAACTGAGGGAAGCAATTTGAAATTCAATAACTTTTAAGGTTTTGTCAGCCAATTCTGACAGTTCCATATGTATATGAAAAATTGCAGTGTTACTGAGTTATACTATTGAGCATTTATTTATCCAGCCATTTCTTCAGATTTTGATGCTATTTGAGACTTTAAAATGAATTACTTGATGTAACTATCTAACTTCATTTGCTGCTTGTGCGCATCAGAACTTATTTCTCCCCGTTGCATCCAGCTGGTCCTGTCTGGTTGAAAGGAAGTGGGTGCTCTTCTGTTTCTTATTTGTGCACTTGCTAAGTTTGCAAGTTTTGCAACAGTTAAAGACTCCTGAAAGCTCTTGATGCTCTCATGTCCATCAGTGAAGGTATGATTTATATACTCAAAATTACCAGAATTAAGATGAGTTAAGCCATGAGGTTGCCTATTAATAACAGTGATTATGATGCAACTTAAGAAAAGAAAACAAAAAGAAAGAAAAGGGCTTAATGTGAGAGAAGTCTGGGTCCAGCTGAATAAGTCTGGACCCACCAAGAGTGTTAGTCTGAGCTTGACCCTTTGAACACTGTGGGCAGTATGTTTTCCTGCTTCTAGGTGAGAGCTGTGGGCAAGTTCACAAGGATAGAAAAAGCAAGGAAGCTGTTTCAATACTGTGCATTTTCATATTTTCAGTACAGTAGTAGCTGTTCACATAAATCTTGCTTGATCTCCTCTGACACAAATACTATTGCAAGAGCTGCATCTCCACTTAAAATGACAGGTATTAAGTTTGATTGTTTTGAGCAGATGAGGAAACCTGCTTTTGTAATGAAGGTTTCAGGCCACAGGATTGGGAAGCAAAGAAGAGCATCTTTAGGAAGCTGTGAAGCAAATGATGAATGTGCCTGCTGGGTGTGGAAAGGGCTCCTGGCACACCTCTGCCCAGAGTGTGTGTCATCTGCTCTGACAGAAAACCAGGGCTCGTTTTTTGTCTCTTGCAGGGACAGGCTCAGCACATATTAGAAAACGCTGCCTGGTGTTCCTGCTGCCTCGCCTGGCCTCAAGCCAAACTGCACAGTTCTTGTTTTCAAATTACAAGACTTCATTGCTCTTGGTTCCCAAATCTGCATCTGCACCCACTGTTGTACAAGGCTGCTTCCTTTTACCTCTGCCCCAAGAGTGCTACCTGATGAGTGTTCCTGCCCTCATCTGACAGCTGCAGCTTTGTCCCTGAGCTCCTGGTGTGCATGCAGTCAGTATTTTGAGTGACACATTCCGTGAAACTGATTGCTCAAAGGGATGTTTCTGGCTGAGGTTCCCACCTGCTTTGATCCAGCCTCTGCTGGATCTTATAATAATGGTGTCCATTAGCATATTGCAGCATAGCAATGTATTAAATAACACTCAAGAATGAAAATAATCCTCATTTTCTTGGATCAGGAAGAGTGGTAGGAAAGAAGTGAGGTGAAAATTCAGAAATCTTCAACGTGAGAGGAAAGAGTTAAGAAGAACAATACAGAGTCATTTCAACAGACAGATTTGTAGCAGTTTTATAATACAAGTTTGGAAGGGTGAAACGATGATAAGTGTAATTCTCATAGCCCTGGTTTTGTTTCTTCTGAGTGCACAGTTCCTGAATTTGCAATGGAAGAGTCGTGGATTTCCTCCTGGACCGATCCCATTTCCCATCATTGGAAGTGTCTGGTGGATAAACTTTAGAGCTGATCACAGGAGCCTGAAAAAGGTATGTATGCAGATGGGAACTAAAGAGCTATTAAGGCAAAACATGTAAAAAATGGTCATGGTTGTTGATAGGCTGATGTGGTAACAGGGAGAACCCTGAGAGAAGGTGAATTATGGAAGTGAAGTGTCTAAACAAGTTAAGCTAAAAAGCTGCAGACTGTCTAATTCATATGAAAGCTGATACATGTGCAACTTAAAGAGAACTGAACATAGTAATTTTGCCTCAGAAAAGACTTCTGTTTTTAAGGGAATCTTTGGCCTTGAAAGAAAAAGGTGATTCTCAGATTTCCCATCACAGGCATATATTGAAAATCATTTAAAACCAGGTGTCTTGAATTCAGAAGATGTGAAAAGCACACCAGCATATCTTCTGCTATCATGGAATGGAAACAAGATTGTATCCCCTATGCAGCCAAATCCTTTGATCCATTGTTTCTCTGAAGTCTAGTCTGGGATGTGCTCTTTGCAGATAAACTAAAGATGTAAATGATGGTGAAAGGAAAGAATTGATGGGAAGAATTAGGTCCATGCTAAGGCTGTTAATACAGATTTTTTCAGTTTTCAACATCCTGCACTGAGCCGAAGTGTCACAAGAGAGGGAATTCAATGTGTTAATGTATTTTTCAAATTGCTCTTTCCTTATGTGCTTAGTGCAACTTGCAGGTTGGAGGGTACCTGGCTGCAGCTGAGGGGAGCTTAAAAGACCATGATGCTAAAATTTTCTGATGGGTACATGTTAATCACTGTGAGAGGACAGACTTGTACTGGTGCTAGGTCTAGCATCAGGGACTTTGTCCCAGCAGAATACCCACAGCATTGCCTGAGAGCAGCCCCCATCACTACTCAGAGATGGGGTCTATGCTTAGATGCCTCAGTTGACTGTATTTCAGCATAAGATGGGAAGAGTTCCTGCCATTGAAATGTGAAATCTGCAGTACTAGAAGGAGATTTACACCTGGAATTAATAATTTCAAGAAATTCTGGTTGTTGTCTTAGGGAATGAAGTACAGATTTGAAAAATGTAAACAAGAAAGGGCAGGTGAAATTTCATAGGAAACCCTGTACAGATCCATAAACACTCAAGTGCATTTACCCTATGTTTGCTATTGCAAAGGTAACCGAGGCCAATTTCTAGAAAAGGACCATTTATTCTTTCATTGCTCCTGTTTCTGTGGGTGGTGTGTTCCCAGAGAGAGCCCAGACCCTTCCTGTGGAAAGCACCTCCACCACAAAACCCAGCCACTGTCCCTTTTTACCCCCTGAGAAACGTTGTGCTGGAAGAGAGCAGCCCACCATGTGTGCATGTTCATTCATGTTTCTCCCATGAATGTTTTTTGGCGCTGATGTTACCTACAGCTGGCAGAAACCTATGGCAACATCTGCACCCTGTGGATGGGTCACAGACCAATGGTGGTTCTCTATGGGTTCCAAGCCGTGAAGAATGGTCTCACCAACAACTCAGAGGATGTTTCAGGGCGACTGCAGACCTACGTTTTCAACAAAATGGCAGATGGAAAGGGTAAGATATTCATGTCTGTGGAAGGACTTCATCCTTGTCTTTCTTTGTCTCCTCTTGTGTTTTTTGTACTGAAAAATCCTTAGTTCCCAGCCAACTTTTTCTGTCTGCTCAAGGCAAATCATATAATTCTGAAGCATCATCCTAAGTGGTCTCCAAATCCTACTGTAAAACATGTATTTCAGAACCTTATCAGAATGGCATGGTCTTGTTTGTCCATTCTTAGTGTCTTCTGTGTGTCCTGATTTGAAATAATCCTGAGCCTGCAGCCTCCTCTGCAAGCTGAGACTAAAGTAAATCTTTATGCTCCCAGTTGTTTGTTTACAGCAAAGGGTGCTGTAAGGAAAGCATGTACAGAACTTTGATCTAGTCTTGTTCTGAAGTACAAAGTCACAGGAAAGTCAGTGGAGCTTTAAATTTATTAGCCAGAGTGTTCAAAGCATTGTATTGTACTATCACAAACACTGCTGAATCACAGTGGATGGAGAATAAAGACAGTGATGTGTTTAAAACAGAAATAATTGAACTTATTTCCATCAGCCTCTTATCCAGAGAATCTACAGCAGATGCCTTTACCCTAATGTCAGGATTCGTTTCATGTGAACTGCAGTCTGGAAAGCTATTATTTGTAATACTAGCTAATGTAAGTAGAGGAAAACCACTTTAAGGTACAGCGATGATTAAGTCTGGGGCCATTTCAGTCCATTTGGAAGGATCCACTTTTTATCTGGGTGCTGTGGAGAAAAGTAGCTGAGTTGTGACAAGTGCCCTAAAACTTGCAATTTGTAGCAGGGATGGCTTTAACAAATAGCTGCAGTTCTGCTGCAAGTATGTGACTGCAACACAAATACCACCTGCCTGTCACTAGTTCCCAGGACAGCAGAAGGAACAGGGGAGAGTTGCCCCAATCTGTAGTGAAGCAGCTTTCTCAGGGGGCAAGCTGCCTTTCCCAGGGGAAGTGCAGGCTAGACTGGTGGAGGGAATTTCCCCACCAAGCAGATTAAATGGTTCATGCTTGGTGGTCTCTGCTAGAACACAGACTCACAGCAGAGTAGCCTGGGATTCCTTTCTGTCCCACAGGAACTCTTGATCCTAAAAAGCTGTTTGCAGACTGGCTAAAGCCTATTTTCCCTCTCATTTTGGCTGTGTGGTTCTTGCCCTGGCTTCCTTGTCTTTCCAGAAGGGATGTTTGCAGGATGAGAACTCGATATTTGGTGAAAAGATCCTGGTAGAACAGGATCCCTTGAAGACCAGAGACAGATGCTTCAGAAAAAACAGGATTAGGTTTGGAAGGCAGATGTGTGAGTCCAGAGATTCAAGTAGGGTTTTTGCAGGGATGGGACTTTCTTAACCAAGATGTTTTCTCTGCCTCTAACAATATTCAATTCAAAGAACACTGCCCTGATGGGTCCCTCCTCTTTGAGTGACAGCATGATGAGAAGATGACTCTTCCTGTGTTTATCATTTAAAATTGTGTGAACTTTAATATGACATAAAATTTATTCTTGATGGCTAAAGGTATCTTGGTCTCAAATGGTCTCATCTGGAAACAACAGAGGCATTTTGGAATTGGAACACTCCGAAAACTGGGAATGGGGAATAAAGGAATGGAGTGTGGGATACAAACTGAGGCCCGTTACCTCGTTGAGTTCTTCAGAAACAAAGAGGGTATGGCATTGACACAGTGTTTGGGGGCAGACACAATACAGCCTGCTTGGGGGGCTGTAAAGTCTACTTTTGTTACAGAATAGAATGGATTTGGAGCACATCTTAGATTTGCAGATTTAGGATAAGGTGTTAAAGAACTGCAGACCACACATTCTGTGGCATTTGCTAACAGACTGGGAAAAGAGACATGGAGCAATACAGTAGGGAAATCCCTGAACCCAAAATACTGAAGTTTCTTTGCTTATTTGTTTATTGATAAAAAAATCCTCAGAACCCTTGAGATTACTGTACAGTTGGACCTCAGCAGTTTGTATTTTGGGATCAACATCAAGACTGAGATTTAAAAGCAAAAAGAAAAGCAAATTAAAAAAACAAGGCCAAGAGTTAGAGATTTGAGGCTTTCCTGTCCTCATTTTTGAGTGAGTTTTGTTACTTTTCCTAGTGAATGTTGGTTGTTTCTGAGTAACAGTAAATATCATAGGGGACATCTATTATAAAATGTCACTGTAATCTTTTCTCCTGAATAGCAAAGGAGAAGGAAGTGCTTTGGAAGTGAATATTTTTCTCTGTCTGCAGGAGAAGCTGTTGACCCTTCCTTCCCTGTTGTCCATGCTGTCTCCAATGTGATTTGTGCTGTGGTTTTTGGACATCGTTTCTCCCTAGAGGATAAAACCTTCCGCCAGCTGATTAAAGCCTTCAGTAGTTTAGTGGCTTTTGGGAACAGCCGCACTTACTATGTGAGAATATTACTTACAAAATGATATATGACTTATTAGAATATTAGTAATATGCAACTTATTTGATTATTGAGCTCATTATTTATTGCAATATAATTATATCTGTATGTATATAATAAAGTTTTGCATTATTGAATACTGATGAATATTCTAACTCTGAATATGAACTGGACCTGTAGTGCTTTGGGGTTGACATGATTCAGTTATGAATACTGTATTAATAATCTTTATTAGAATGTCTTAGTAAAGGTAATTTTCTTGGGATGGTGATCTTTTCTGTAATGGAAATACCAGTATTGTTAAGGTGAAAAGATGATACTCTGTGTGAGAATGATTTTTTTTTTTTTTGTGCTAAGGTGATAGACATAAGTGTTTATTAACATTAGATTTATTAATATTGATGTGTTACATCTATCTGCAAAAATAGATTATTTTGTTGGTGAATTAGCAGGGCAAATACAAATGGAGCTATGCAGTAAGCATGAGAAAAAATCCAGGGTGGAAACTGTGCTGTCTCTAATTTATAATTTTAATGTGTGTTTATGTACTCAACATGTACTAAACATTTGTTTTTGATACCACAGGATTTTTCCCAGAGAAATTAACTCAGCAATTTAGCACCAGAAATGTCCATGCTATATTTCTATCACAAGGCTCCTCTACAGTGTCACTAACTGCTTCTGTGCTGAATTCTTGCTCCCCAGATATGTGAAGTGTTCCCATGGTTTGCAGAGTTCCTCCCAGGACTTGTACAAAAAGCAAGATTTTCCTGGGATTTTGTTCATTCCTTTGTAAGAGAGGAAATCAAAAGGCACAGGGAAAAAGGCAGAATAGATGAACCAGAAGATTTCATTGACTTCTACCTGAAGCAGATAGAAAAAGTGAGTAATTAATGCTGTACATGACATAAATCCAGCCACAATGGGTTCCCTGCTCCTTCCCTGCTGTTGTCTGTCCACAACATTACTACAGAGCTCTGCAAGTACAACTTGAAAACTCTGCTGTCAAACTCAAAATATGAACTTTGGATAGTTCAATAACAAGTTCAATAACTTGTTCTAGAAGCCCACATTATTTACATTGGTTTGTTACCGTACTGTGGAATCCTTAGTGAGGGCTGAGCAGTAGGAGGACCTTGAAAAAGTGCAGGTATTTAGATGGCTGCCTAATTCTGATTCTTTTTGCCCTGTTGTATTATTTTTGTTCTTAGTAGTGCTGGGTGAGTATCATGACACTCCTAAAATGTTGGCAGTCTCTGCTCTGAAAAGGCCCATAAGTCTTTAAAAGGATAACACTATGTATTAGATAGATTGCTGAAATCAGTAAATGTGCTGAGTGTGGCATGGGTGGGATAAAACCACCTTGTAATGTGTTTTTCTGCTGTGGAAATTAAGAGAAGTCAACATGCCACCTTAGAAGGCAGCATAACAGGACACATACATACCTGATACATTCAAAGCACTTGTAATTTAACAATATCAGTGTACTCATTTGAGAAAACTCTTGGCCTCTATCTGTGTTCTGCTCAAGTATCTATATTTTCTCTGTCCTCTAGAAATCTTATTCCTTTAGATACAGTGATCACTGTCTGTCTCAGTGCTGTTACAAAGCTATACCCCATTTTACCTTTCTCATTGACACTTGTAGACTGAAAATGTCCCCAATTCTACATTTGATGAGGACAACATGGTGCAGTCTGTTTTTGACCTTTTCCTGGGTGGCTCTGAGACCACAGCCACCACTCTGTGCTGGGCTCTGCTCTTTATGTTGGTTTATCCTGACATCCAAGGTGAGTTGTACACACAAGCATGAATATGATTCGAGTAATTTTCTGTTATAGTTTTGGGGGTTTTTTTGACTAAGATCAAGCTTTTTTTTTTTTTAATGAAGATAATTTCTGAGCTTTGCTTTTAATATGCCAAAGTAGTAAAAAAATTTCAGAGATTTTAAAATAATTTCAGGGATATTCACCTTCTGATTCTATATTGGGTCTTGTTGATTTTTGTCAGACTGTTTCAGCACTGTAAGCATATAATGGAAGATACAGGGCGAAAAAAACATGAGGTGGAATAAGAGTTTGGGTTAGGGAAAACTGTTGCATTTCTGGTATCCAGAATGTGTAAAAAGGTTATATTATTTGAGTTCATTAATTGAGACATGAGTTGAATTTCTGTAAAATAGGTATATTTATTCTAATATATGGGAATCTTAAACAGAGAAGGAAGACAATAATGGGAAGAAATAAAGATGATACAGAAATTCTGGACAAGAACATAGTTGCACACTAGTTTCAAAATTTTTGGATGATTTGGTAGAGGGTTTTCAGAGGTGATGAATTACTAAGCCAAGTACATGTTCTTTTCTATCAGGCTGAGGGCTAGAAATTCTTTTCATGTTTGTAGTGCTAGAACACTAGAGGAACAGAGCCCTGTGCACACATATAATGCCACTTAGCTTATTAGCCTAAGTTTTAAGTACAAAATCTGAACACAAACCATTTGAGACTGTATAAGGTGTGTTAGTTACTGAAGCTCTGATAGCAGCCCAAAGAGATTAGCACTGGGTGATGGTTTAGAAATGTGATCCTGCTTCAGTTCTCAGCATATGACATCTATCAGCTAAATGTGATGGCTTGCTTGCAACATGCTCATTAATGTGCTGTGAGTCTGTGTTTACCTGGAGTAAAATCAGCAGCTTAACTGAATTGATCTCTTAATAAGAAGGGCTTGTTATACTTACAGTTTTCTCCCCCTCCTTTAAATATAATGCTCCATAAATCTGTTTGGCTTGTGAAAAGAGAGTCTGAATATAGAGCCTATCAAGCAGGAAATAGAATGTAGTAAAATCATAACTAGCTGATTGTATAAATGCACTTACACTTTATGATATGATAAGTATAAATTATTTATATATTGTAATTTTTTCTATCACTACTATACTCCAAAAAGGAAATGAAAGCTCCCTTTCATGCAAAACAGTGTTCTTCTGTGTATAATGGATATTTAAATTTTTTTTAAGATAAAGTCCAGAAAGAGCTGGATGCAGTTTTGAGTGCCTCCCACCTCATCTGCTACGAGGATCGGAAGAAGCTGCCGTACACAAACGCCGTGGTGCACGAGATCCTCCGCTTCAGCAGCATTGTTCTAATCACCCTTCCTAGAGAAGCTGTGAAGGATACCACTGTTTTGGGGTATCATGTTCCAAAGGTACAGATATCCCTTCTATTCCAATGTGATCTTTGGCCATGAGTAAAGGTTTACCATTAAACCCTTTTCCCTCCAGTTCAGGACAGGAAGATCATTTCACTGAATTTAGGATAAGGTGCTGAAGGACTGCAGACCACACATTCTATGGCATTTGCTAACAGACTGGGAAGAAAGACATGGAGAAATACAGCAGGGAAACTCCTGAACCCAAAATACTGATGTTTCTTTGCTTATTTATTTATTGAGAAAAAACTCTCAGAACCCTTGAGATTGTTTTCCCCCTAATTATGTAATCTTTCATTTCTGCTGACTTCTGTGTGCAGAATTAAAGCTGGAATCTGCTTGTGTCCTTTTCTTCTTGATGTGTGAGAGAAAGAACTGTGCCAATGCACCTTCCTTTCAGGGCACTCTAATTTTGGCAAACATAGACTCTGCTCTTTGTGACCCTGCCTATTGGGAGACTCCTCACCAGTTCAACCCTGGCCATTTCTTGGACAAGGGTGGAAATTTTGTGACCCGAGAGGCCTTCTTAGCCTTCTCAGCAGGTGAGTGCACTGAAAACTGAGCCCAGGTGTGTGGGTTAGGTGAAGATGTGTTATTTTCATTGTGGAGAAGGCCAAGGGGGAGTGCAACCCAAAACTGCAGGATCAAATGGTTTTCCCAGTCCAGAAAAATGTTTGACTGCAAAAATATTGTGGATATTCTGTGGCAGGCTGCTCTGCAGGAGCTGATTTATTTTGTATAAATCAATATTCATCAGTGCAGAGAGATGAATGGAAGATCCAGAAACTGGATCAAATACATCCTGAACTCTATGTCTTTCCTGTGGAGCTTTTGGAATCACTCACCATTGTGTGAGTTATGGAAGCTTAAACAAAACAAAGCTCTAGTGGATCATGCCAGGAGGGAATAGCCTCGTTGTCAGAGCTGTCTGCTGAGATGTGAAAATGTGAGACTCAGGTTTCTGGTCTAAATAGAGCAGAAGAGGAATTGGTTTCTCTCATCCAAATTGAATGACCTGACCACCACATTTCAGAGTTTGTCACTGTATGTCTCTGGGAACTACATCCCGGACAGAGTTAATTGATAAATTGGGAAGAGATTTTTTTTTAAACAAGTTGTTTTCACTGAAACGGTTATGTAGGAAAATGTTTCATCAGGTGTAGAATGTCCTCTGTCTTCTGATTTTTCACTGTTATTAGGGAAGATAAGTCAGCCTAAGCAGAAACTGTGAGGGAACCTAAAGATACTTTCTTGTTGTTTTTATTTGGAATCAAAAGACTGACATCCTTTTCATAAAATTAAGGAGTCCTGTAGATTAGGAAGCAACAATGAAACTTCTGAGAACCATCTCTGGTATCTTTTCTAGAATCAGAGCAGATCCTGCAAAGATGAATTGCAGACATCTCGGTTGTGTGTCCAGTTCAATCTGAGAGGAAACTGTCAAATTCAGCAAAGCTCTTTGTTCCGTGATGAGCAATACTCCCATGAAAACCTGGGAAACAGGTGCTGGTTACAGACCTTGGTGGGGACTGAGCTCTGTTTCTGTTCATCATTGCAGGTCACCGTGTTTGTCTGGGAGAGGCGATGGCCAAGATGGAGCTTTTCATCATTTTCTGCAGCCTGTTGCAGAAATTCAAGTTCACTGTACCAGAAGGAGTTAAGGAAATCAACACAGACTTTATCTTTGGGGCCACCATGAAACCCCATCCATACAAGCTCTGTGCAGTTCTGCGCTAGGTTGCTCAGCATTAGAGATTTAAGAGGCACAGACATAGGTTTGGTAGTGTGCTGGTATTTGTGAAGCTTTATGTTTCTCGTTTTTAGCTCAAATTCTCTGCAAATCTCTCAACAACTTCTTGTGTTACATGTCTTAAAAGGCAGCCCTGAAAAATACTCTGGTTTTCCTGTGTCTGGAAAGTGTCTGTACCTTTTTTTTCTGCTGTGTTACAAATGAAATAAATGTAGATAATTATTGCTCTGTCTAGTGTTACTAGAAACTCGGCAGAATCTTACTGGAGGGGGCAGGAACATCAGAGCCAGATTCCGAGGAGTCTTCCCATACATTCTCAAATCCAGAATGGTGTGTGGGAATGCTGTTCCCGGAGGTGGTGGCTCTGGGCATTGCCAGAGCTCCCAGGTGTGGTTGCATGGGAGCACAAAGCTGTGGAGGGGCATCTCAACTTGCTGTGAGAGCAGCTTTGTCTATTTAGCCAAGAGCCACGGGCAGATGATTGCTGGAACTGGAAGTAACAGAGACAACTGTGCAGCCCTTCATTTGGCAGTGAGGCTCATGACTCAGGCCAAGAGCAAAGGCAAACCCCTCCTATTGCCTGCTGGAAATTGCAGAGGGAAGACCCACTGCTGGTGAAACCCAGTGGGTGGAAATAGATAAGCACCAGTGGGCTGGCCTGGAAAATTTTTTTTGACATAAACTCTTGTGGTGCATTTGAGAGGTACTTCAATGAAGGTGGGAGTCCTCTCGCACACCAGGCTTTGTAGTGACAATGATGTACAGCAGATTAGGTTGGCCATGTCTCTTCATCCATGCCCAAAAGCACAGTTCAGGGGGCAGCTTGCAGTCTTTGCAGTCTTGTGCTGCAAATCTTGGTGCCTGCAAAGGAGGGGCAGGGCAGAAAACACTGATGTGTTGTTCCCCGAAAGCTGTGGGAGAATCAAAGCTCTTGAGAGTTTTCTGTGAGCAGAGGGGCAGCTGCACACAAGCAGCCTTCTGACAGCTGAGCTGAGCCTTCTGAGTCCAAAGGCACACTGAGGGAGAAGGTGCAGCTGGCAGGAGCAGTGCCCAGGCAGGGTTCGTGGATGGCAAGAGCCAGAAGCCACTCTTGCTGTGAGACTGGCCTTGTTACCCACCCAGTAAGATTTAAAACCCAAGGTCAGAGTGAGGGTTACTGTTGCTCTCCCAGTTTTCTCCCTTGAAGAAAAAGCTTTACAATTGTTATTGCAAGCATGCTTCGAGGACTAGGTGGCATTGCTCTGTGTATCCATTGTGTCATGGGCTGAAAAGAAGGGGGAGAGGAGAATGGGCCAGCAACTTTCCTGGCAAGAGTGAAAGGAGGGGGATTCACTTGTTAGAGGAATACCTTTCTGTTCTTCTGAGCTGTCAGCCACCTCTAACCCCCACTTCCCCAGGCATTCAATTCTCTTCATGGAAACTATGGCAAATACAGCTTACAAAACCCTATCAGGCTTCTCTCTTCCCAATCCTCCAGCACCATCTTGTAGGAGGAGAAAAGCAATTTGTATTCCCTTTGACATCTCTCCCAAAGATTTGGCAAAGCTGTTTGGCAGCTGCCTTCCTACGTGCAGGCATTTCGTGTCTAGGCTGAGAGGTGCAATCACCAGAATGTGGATAATCTGTGTGGAAAAGTCAGAGTGAGTCTGGAGAGCCAGGGGATATGCAGAGCAGCCAGCCAGGACTGTGCAGGGAGGGGCCTGATGGCGCTGCAAGTGGGCATGGCAGGCAAACCTTGGGGTTCTGAATCTCCTCCCAGGAACACTTTGGAAAATACAAAACTCAGAGTTGGGAGCAGTTTGAGATACAAAAAAATGCAACACCAGTGAAGGAACTAAAAGTCCCAAAAGTGGTTTTTGAAGTGGATAGTTCAGTTTTTCAGGTTGATCCCAGCTCTCATCAGTGGCCAGCAGGATGGATAAATGTTATTTCTCTGTCCTGTTTCTGGAGTAAACCAATGCCCTTCACACCTCACAACTTTTATTTCTAGCTGTGCCTGTTCTGTAAGTTTGGTACAGGAGCAGCAAGGCCATCTAGGTGCTTCTCAGAGTAGAACATGCTGCTGTCTAAGTCAGAAGCACTGAGTCTAAGTTAATGCTGTTCCTGTGCAAGTGCCAAATCTGTGTTGATTATGTTCAAACGTCACCCTTTGCAGAGCTGGAGTTGCTCAGTTGCATGAGAGCACTTGTGAAAGAAGTTCTCAGAGGCAGCTGTATATCATCTTTGTTCCTGCTGCAGGCAATCCAGGGGGATTAGCCAGAGGCAGGTGGAGGGGTGAAGAAATTTCACGCAGGTTTTTGCTCGGTCAAGGAGACTGTGTAGCCCCACTTCCCTGTGCAGCTGAGCAGGGAGTGGGAGGACACTCGAGTGTTACATCTTTATGATCATCAAACTCCTGTTACCCAATGATCAGTTGGAGTCTTTTATGGTCTGTGTGCCCTAGGCACAAATTTAAAAGGTAGAGCCATCCCCCAAACACCTTTCAATATAAACTGTGAGGAAAAATATTAAAAGAATAGCAGAGAACATCAGAATCAACAGTATGGTGTGAGTTAAGTAGTAGAGCACACAATTGGTGCATTTAATGGCTACTGATGAGCCTGAATTTTCAGTAACCCCACTGCCCTTGGATGTGCAGCCAACCCTCAGGAATTTTTTTTTATTTCTCATTCTTGCAAGAGGTTTTTACGAAATAATGGAATGACGTCATATATACTTAAAAATAAGAACACTTAGTTCTCTGGGATGGGGAAGTAAAAATGATAAAGAGGGAAAGACAGCAAGTCACAGGAGTGTCAAGTGTTTTTTCTCTTTTCAGGGAGGTATCCCAAAACCAAGATAAACTGGATCTCTCCTCTGTCTACACAGCAGTTGTAGAAAGACAACTTAGCTGTGTAAATCAGAAGTAAAATGTTATCAGTGAGTGAGGTGCTGGTACTTTTTGTGGCGTCTCTGCTGTTGATAGAGTTTCTGAAATTGCAATGGATGCGAAGACAATTTCCTCCTGGACCAACTCCATATCCCTACTTTGGAAATTTGCTGCAGATGAACTTCAAAATTCATCATGAACATCTAAAAAAAGTATGTATTTTCTGGCAATTTATTAATGGACTCATAAGCTGATTGAAAAGTAAATGTGTTTAACATAGTCTTATTTTGAATGCTAGGGATTTGTTCTAAATTGCACAAATGTGGAAATTGGTGGAGATAATTAAAATATGTTTGTTTGAAAACTTGCACTTACAATGAAATACGTATTTAATACCCTCTGTGCATATGAACAAAACCATAATGATGATAATAGTCCTGTTTTACACATAGGAAAAAATGTGTTTTAAAGTAAACTCACTAATTCTGTGCAGTCTTTTGGATGTCTGTGTTTTGACTGTGGTTGCACTGGTGTTTTCTAAATATCCCAGGAAATAGCTACTGAGGACATGTGTGTTTCCACCATAGAAAGGATAATTTTCAAAAATATACTTATTCAGTGGATTTTCTGAAAGATCTTAGAATCAACTTTTTTTTCTGACATATCTTTTGGTCAGATTTGCACAAGAGATTTCAGTCTGCTTAGCAAGACTGAGCTTTTATATGGCTAAAATAAAATGCTCAAACTCTTTTCTAAGTCCAGTTGTAATGTGCAGCACTTCTAAAGTTTGTATCTTGTTGTTTTACAGTTCTTCTACATCTATATTAAATATTTAACATTTAAATATGTAAATAATAGCACCTCACTTTCCCTCTTCATTCTCAACCTTCCCTTTCCCTGTTTTTTCCATGTCCTGCCAGTTCTGTCCTTCTGAGCTGCATATTTCAAGGCAAAATGGTTTTATTCCATAACATAAAATAGTAGCTAGTGCCTGTCTGCTGTGTTTTCTTCTATTTCTGACATCTGAGACGTGAAGAGTAGCACTGGTCATCCCAAGGTTTCAAAAGCCATGAACTGGTCCTTACGAAAATGAAATAAAACACACGTGTACAAGCGCATACATTTTTGCTCACTGTGCATAGGTATTCCCTCTTGTTTGCTCCCAGGCAACAAAATTTTGTAATCCTCTAGTCCTGCATTTCTTGGGATGTCCTGGCAACCACTCTTTCCAGCCTATTTTGTTACTTTTCTAGTTCCTGATTCAGCAGTCAGGGGAAGCACTGTCCTGCCCCTGCCAGGGATGCCTGCGTGCACAGCAGCTGAAGACAGGGCTGTCACAGCTGAGCTAGAAAGGAAAGGACTCCTGCATTACTCTGCTCCTCGACTGCTTTTGCTACGCTTGACACACAAAGGCATATCCGTAGATGGCTCACATCAAATTCACGAGCTACCACTGTCTTGTAGCAAGTGGTGAGGATGAAAGAGTTCATCTATAATGAGTTTGAACCGTAAGACATAATAAATGACATCACAGACTTTGACAATATTGGTTGACATTTTAGAAACATCGTGATCTTTAATAAATGAGACTTTAGATAGAAACCTGACTTCAAACTATATTGTCTGTAAGAAAGTCCCTGATGCCCTGTTCTTAAAGTCAGTCACCCTCAGGGCATCTGCCCAGGGAGATCTGGTTCACCTTGTTTGATTTAAAAGCACCAGTTCTCACTCCTGTTATTCTGATTCTGTTCTGTTCTACAGACGGCCAAAATTCATGGTAATATCTTCACCTTATGGCTTTCAAACACCCCTGCTGTTGTCCTGCAAGGGTTTCAGGCAGTGAAGGAAGGTCTGACTGCCCATGCTGAAGATGTTGCTGGAAGGCCCATGGGCAGAGTCTTTCACATTCTGACCCATGGAAATGGTAATCATTATTCTCAGAAATTGTTTTAATTTGTTCTATCCCTAGTTTTGACTATGGATTTAGAGCCTCAAAGTCCTTAATTTACATCAGGAAAAAAGTTTTTTATTTTCATGAGTTTTTAAAAACAGTTCTATTCTTTATTCTGTCAGAACAATGACATAATAGAGCTGTCATTATGTAAGAGCTTCTATACAGAGGATAAATAGCTAAAATACAAAAAGAAAGAAAAGAGGAATGTTGCCAGACTGCTGTAAAAAAATTGAAAAAAAAATAGAAGAAAAGAGACGCTTCTTGGGTGTACCAATCCATTAATTTATAAGGTACTGACAGCATTAGTTCATTCTGATCCTAGGTGTTATGTTCTCTAATGGTCATCTCTGGAAGCAGCAGAGGCGTTTTGGAATTGCAACAATGAGGAAAATGGGAATAGGGAAGAAAGACCAGGATCATCTACTGCAAGAGGAGGCTGCTCACTTGGTGGAATACTTACAGAAAACAAACGGTATGTGAGGGTGGGCAGGGCACTCTGTGCAGTGGAGGACTTTGCTGGAGGATGGGGCACTGGTAGCTTTTGATACGATTTGATTATAAAAATGGATTCAAAGTGTATGTGCAGAGCTGAGTCTCAAAAGTCTATATATGCTACCTGCATGAGATATTTACTTGCAGAAGTGTGAAACCTCCCAGCAAGGTTAGAGATTAGAGATTCCTGTCTGTTATATATGTGTCTAGTTATGTATTTATAATATATCAGTATACATATAGTGGTCACTATCAATGTTATGGATCACTTCTGAGTGATTTCTAATCTAAAAATTAGTGATTTTCTAATCTAATCACTTCTGAGTAATTTCTATGTTACTTATGGTAACAGCATCAGGGTAACAGCAAACAGCAACAAAATCAGTGTCACAATGCCTCCTATTCCCGTGTAGAAAAGAAAAAGCATAAAATATACAAGGCTTTGACCAAGGATGCACAGCCCTGTGCTCTGCTCAAGTGCAGTAGAAAAATGTCACCTCACACAGCTTATGGTGAGCTCCTCAGTAGGAGACAGAGTTTGTTCAGGTTGTGCTACTGAAAAATGGCATGAATCCATGGGTAGGTTGAAATGTTCTAATGTAAAATGATGTGAGCAAAGAATAGAAGGTGGTTCCATTCTCAACTCATCTGCGTATTTAATGTCTCAGCTGATTTTGTACCCCGGTTATTGCCAAATGTGAGATCTGCAGATGCCAAGGTTTGATGAAATCTGGGTATTTTTATAATTAATACTATTAATTGCATTCCCACCAGCAGTTTTTCCTTTTTTTTTTTTTTTTAACCAACAATGTTTTTTAGATGTCTGAAGTTACTTTTTTAGTCAGGCTTTTTGCCAATAAATTGCAATTTGCCATCCAGTGATCTAATGTCAGAAATGTTTATGAAATTTTAGCAGCTCTCCTGTCAGTGAGAAAAGCAGGAACAATAACTATTAATGGTGAATGTATTCCCTTGTGTTTACAGGAAAACCTCTGGACCCCACTATGCCTGTTGTTCATACGGTCTCAAATGTGATTTGTTCTATGATTTTTGGACGTCGTTTCTCCAGAGATGATGAGAATTTTCACCGCCTGATTGAATCCTTTGACGCTCTAGCAGCATTTTTGAACAGCATCTCCTTTTTCGTAAGGAAAATCAATTTTGTTTGTTTGCTTGCTCTCTGTAGATAGACAGTGTAAAAGGCAACTTGCTTGTTATTTTTGTAACAAAAATAAATACTAGATCACCTGGAATTTCTGGAGAGCACATCAAAACAGTGCTTCCAGACGTCTAGTTCAAAACTTGTTTCAATTGCTTATGCTTCATCATAGCACAACAATTTCCTGTGTCTGGGGGAGAGGGATGAAAATGCAAAGATTTGTTATATGGCTGAGAGGTGTACAAAGGACTTTCTTGCAAAAATGCTACCTGTACAACTCCAGTGTTCGAAACTATACCTGAAATCAGTAGTAAAATACGGATTAAATTATATAAAAAGCTCTGAAATAGGCTTATCTAAATTTCTGTCCAGCAAACTGGCTTTCTTCATTCTGTCATATGATATGGCTGTAAACAAATGTCAAGAGTAAAAGGGTTTTTACTGCTTCTTTCACTACTGCCAGCCAACCTCATAGAAACTGGAGTAGAGCAACTGTTTTCTGCAAAGGTAACATGGCATGAAATTGCTTACAAGCAGCTTTTCCCTACAGTTTTCGGCGGCAACATCTGTAGCACATCTGCACATCCTTCTGAGAATACAGTGACACACTGGAAGTCACCCTCCTTTAGCTGCTTTATCTGCCTCCATTCCAGGCACCAACTCCTAACTTCACATCTGGTCCACTGGAGAGAAAAATTCTCTCTTGTTTCTGTGTGTGCCTCTGTGACTGCAGCTGCCAAAGCAGCAGAACAGGTGTCCTCAGACTGGGGCAGTTTTATTATGAATCATTTATGAAAGAGAACCACGGTACTGTGTATAGTCAAAAAGCGAATTTACCCATGCATGAGGCAGCTGCTTCTGCAGAACTTGTTGGGACTCACACAGTTCTGTGTCTTGTATGATTTCCACCATCTCTGACTAACTGCTGTAAGCAAGGTCCTGGAGGAGTTGAGGACTAATTTGATACTTTTGGTAGATAAGCTAAAATAAAATTACTTATTGGTAACTATCCCAGGAGATGCCAGTGAAATGATTCCTAAGCTATCCTTCTAATCAGGGTAGACACAGGTTCAGCTGTTTCCAAACTGCTCTCAGTAGGTATTTATGTAAGTTGTTTTTAAAACACCTTAATAGTGTGTCCAGAGCTGACAAAAATGTTCTAGTTCAACAATTCCTTGTGTCCCAATCTCCACAGTGCTTTCACAGGAATGTACAATCCCTTAATGACTGGCTTTAATCTTTAGTGAATCATGGGACAGACACTATCCCTTCAATCTAATGCTGGTTCAGTCATCAGTCTTTCACTTGCCTTTTCCACTACCCAGAAGCCTGCATTAGGATTCTATTAGTTCACAAAATACCACATATTTATATGTAATATTGCATATCAAAAAATATCTCTTTTACAGATATATGAGTTGTCTCCCTGGCTAGCTGGTCATTTTCTGCCATCAGTTAAAAAGACTAAGCTCTGTTTAGATTTTGTGAATGCTCTGTTAGCAAAGGAACTCGAAAGTCGCAAAGGAAAAAGAAAAGTTGATGAAAATCGAGATTTTATTGATTACTACTTGGATGAGATAGATAAAGTGAGTACCTCTGAACTTCTCTCACACTTCACTAATAACAAAGGATTTTAAGTGTTTCTTTGAATATAATGATGTCTAATATAAATTTAGACGTGTATGATTTCTTCAGGTGGTTTACTTCTTCTTTTGTGTGCCATAACTTTTTTTTCAATCTATATCTGCAGACTAAAGGAGATGCTGCTGCTACTTATGATGAAGCAAACTTGATCCAGACTGTTTTTGACCTCTTTTTAGCAGGCACAGAAACTACAGCCACTACTTTACTCTGGGCATTGCTCTATATGGTGATTTATCCTGACATTCAAGGTAAGCACATCCAAAGAGGTCTGCAACTCTAGCAATGATACAAGTTCAAATAGTAGTTGTGCCTGTTCAAAGAAAAGTAGAGGAACTAATTATTAAAGTATGAATCAGGTGAACTGCATTCGTTTCTTGCTGCATCCTTTCTAATGTACAGGAAAATCATTCCAGTTGTTTTGGTTTTTGTTTTTGTTTTTTTTTTTTAACAGATCTAAACAGAATGCAGGGTGTGATTAATTTAATCAGCTGGAGGAATTTAGTCTCAGATGAGATAAATTACACCATTGCCCCTCCACAGACAGTAATGCTTAGATTTCCACTAAGGAGGCTTTTGGTCATTCTTTTAAATCCCTGACTGCTACTCTTTGATTTGCTCTTGGCCTCTTGCAGCAGAAATAACTTAAATACTGCTTGAGGTTGCTAATATTGGGGTGAGTAGCTTGGAAATGTGTGCTTTTAATAATGATTTCCACAGAAGAAAGGTACAGGTTGGCAGAGTAAAATGACTGAAAAATAGAGCCAGAGTGTATGGGATAGAAAGGATTAGAAGGTTCAAAATCCACTTCAAAGGCTTCATATTGGAGAGTTTAAGCTGAGTACCAGGCATAGCAGGAGCCTGGCAAGTAGAAAATGTGGAAGTGTTAAGGAGAAAAGATCTCCCATTTTTGTTACCTTCAAAAGAGTTAAAACTTGAGACTGGGTTGCACATACTGAATTCTCACATGATTTTTCATCTTCTCAGTATATATTTGCACATTCTTAGATTTTGTGGGGGTAATTCTAATTGCAATGATAGAGTCTGTAGTATTAGCAAAAAAAAAAAATCAGAAATTACCATTTCAGCTCGGATTGTAAGTAAAAAAAAGAAGTCCTTGGGAAAAATTAATTTGTCTAAGTGCTTCCCAAGGCAAGTAATTCCAGAATAGCAGTTAGGACATCTGTAGATGACAATAAAAATCTATGTGCTTCTTAATGAAGAACAATCCTTGAACAATCAATTACTAAACTGTTCCCCTAACACATGATTAATATTTATTTCTGTTGACTCCCTGCCTGTAGAAATAAATATTAATAAAAGTATTTTTATAAATTACCTTTGAGCAGCAAATGTAACAGGAACCCACATATTTTTATAGAATGACCTCATCTGCTATAGTTATTTGAAAGTATATATACAACCTATAAGGACCTCAATGTCAAATTTTTGCAGGTCATCTGTATGGAAATTTGAAGGCATTCTTTTTTATAAAGTATCTTTTTCACCTGGTTGGATGCCATTCTGAATGCAAAAGGCAACAGGAAAAATTATGACTATAGAGTTTATAGATTCTTTGCTGTATATTTAAAGGTGAATATTCCTCCTTAGAGAAAGTCCAGAAGGAGCTGGATGCTGTTGTGGGTTGTTCCCACGTATTTTGCTATGAGGACAGGAAAAAGCTGCCCTACACAAATGCTGTAATTCACGAGATCCAGCGATACAGTAACATAATCTTAATTGCACTGCCCAGACTGAGTGTGAAGGACACGGAGCTGCTGGGATATCATATTCCAAAGGTACACATGTGCTTTATATTTGAATGAATTTCATCTTTGCTCCATTAGATGATTTTAGAAAGGCTTTTGATGTTTTTCCTGACTGGGGACATAAGCTCTTGTACTAGAAGTGCCTCTAAGGTTTGACTGTCTCTGTGGATGGCCTTTCACAAGGCTTTGTCCTAGATATGAACAGATTCTACAGTCATAGGTTTTGTTGAAGCCACTGCTCCTTTTTTTCAGAACACCATAGTTTTAGCAAATATTGACTCTGTTCTGGCTGATCCTGGAAAATGGGAGACACCTGATCAGTTCAACCCAGGCCACTTTCTGGATCAAGATGGAAACTTTGTAAACAGAGAAGCATTCTTACCATTTGCTATAGGTAAGTGCAGTGAACAGGGCTTTATTTACTCCTTGTGGTAACAACTTCAGATCCATTCTTTCCACAAAATAAAAGCACCTACAGATGGGCATATACAAACTGCTTTAAAGATCTACAAGAAGAGAGAAGTCCAGTCCATGTGGAAAAATTGGAAGAGAAGGAATGACACATAGAAAAGTCTTTCTTGGAAAACAGATCCAGTTTCTCTCTGAGAAGAGATCCAGCTATTAAAGCAGCAGCAGAAAAATGCATTTACTGTAAATGTAAACCATGCCACCTTGGTGACAATTTCTATAATGTCTTACTCCCTGCTATAACTGTAGATCAAAAATTTTTGTGGAAATACAAGCAGTCTTTCAGTTATGAATCATTAAATGACAAAGTTAAGAGAAAAGGATAAAATCTGCAGAAAACAAGCAAGGAAAATCCCAGGCAGTTTAGAAAAGGAGGTGTGATAGAAATCCTTTGGCTGAATTGCCTTTTCTGTTTCTTCACAGGGCACCGTGTGTGTATGGGGGAGCTGTTGGCGAGGATGGAGCTCTTTATTGTCTTTTGCACCCTGCTGCAAGCATTCAAATTCACCCTGCCAGAAGGAGTGAAGGAAGTCAACACCAAGTTTGTTTTTGGGAGCACGATGAAGCCACATCCCTATCAGCTCTGTGCCATTCCTCGATAGGAAATGGCAGATTCAGGGAAGAGTTACTCTGTACAACTGCTTCTGTATGTGAATTCCTTTTTGCATGTCCTAAGATTTTTGCTTTCCTCTTCATTTGGTTAATCACTACCCTGAAAGATTCTTGACAGATACTTGCATCCTGAGCATTATCATTATAAAGAGTTCATATTTTGGTTTGGTTTGTTGTTGTTTTGGTTGTTTTTTTTTTCCTGTTTGGAAAATATTGGTAAACTTCTCCTGATGTGTAACAAATAAAGACATTAAGGGAAGAATTAGAATTGGGAATTATAACCAACTCGAAAGAGGTTTTACAGGGAACAATCTTAAAGTGTGTTCTATAAATTGGAAGTCTCGTGAATAAAGATTCTTTCTCATAAGCCAAAGTTGCATTTGTGGACATAGGCTCAGAGGTCTTCCAGTCTGTCTCAGGATATGAGTAGGTGCAGGAGGTAAAAGAAGCTCTTGGAGAAAGCTTTCCAAAGGCAGATAGTAGGATCTGAGATAACATTCCCTAAGACTGATATGGTTTGCTTTTGAGCAAACCTGTAGTATAGAACTCCATCACTGTCACTTGGGAAGACAGTTCAGGGTTTCACCCACTAAACCAGGTAGCATTTCAACCCTTCTGATGAAAATAGAAGAGTGGCTTCATCAGGCAGTTGTGGAGAGCTTTTCATATCACAAGCAAAGAGCAAGGACTGGAGTGAGCAGGCACAGAGTGTTGATAATTTATCCTTAGTTATGATCCCACTGGCTGCCAGTGACATGGGAACTTCTTTTTCATGCCAGGTAGTCTACTTGTGATGACTGCTCCAGATCCTCCAGAAATTTATTCAGCTTCATTTATGCTTTCATCTTTTAAAATGAATTCTTTATCACAGTTAGATGACTTCACTTAACACACCATGACCAAGAGCAGATTTGGCACTACTAAAGAATTCTGGAAGCCCTTTATGAGCCGTGTGCCTAAGGACTTGGCGAAAGTGGATGCTTTTGCTGGTTTGCTTACTGGCGGCTAACAAGTGATTTTCTTTTATGGCATTGGGATACATTCTTCTTGTATGAGGTACAGATTGGATAGTGCATGCCAGCACAGGAAGGATTATTTTTATACTCTGATTAGCTGACAGTGCCATCTCCAGGGCTGATATCATCATCACAGCTGTATTTGTTTCAGGTGCCTCTGCCCACCTTGTGCTTTAAAGCACCCTGTTGTGACAGGCAGGGATGTGCATACAGGATGAAATCTGTGTTGGCAGTTTCTTCCCCTGCAGGGTTACCTTTATGGGATTGTTCTACCCATGTCCAGCGTGTCCTGGCAGGTTGGTTGTTGGTATGAACTCTCCTCATGCTACACCTGCAAACATCCCCTGGCAGTAGCTCCACTGGTAAGAGAATGATTCATTTGCATCCATCTGGATCAGGGAGGGGAGGCAGCACTTGCTTATCTTTGACAAGTTAAAAATCACCAGTCCTAAGGAATAGCTGGTAGATAGTGGTGAAGAAATGCTGCTGCTGGTTGCATTTAGTAATTATTAAGAAAATGGAGCCTTGGCTATCTCATAAATACATTTTCCATCAAATAAGATAAATCCCACGCCTCAGATCTGAACCAACCCACAGTCCTCTTCCTTTTCCAGTGTGAGAGAATTGTGTTCCAGACTTGCTGCAGTTGAACACTGGTTAAAGGTGTGAGAGTGCAGCCCTTATGGGGTGAAGGCACTAGTGCTAAACTTCCAGTGGACTTTTCCTAATGAAAAATCATTTAGATGGAAAATCTTCTAATATCCAAAAGAAAAGGGAGTGTATTACATTGATTCCAAATTAAAGGTTCTGATAAAGTGGGGGATTTGAAGCAGAGTTTCCAAGATTACACTGGAGACAGAGAAGGCAAAACTAAACCAATTTCTTTCTAAAGAGAATTTTACATTCCCTGTTGAAGTAGAGAGATAAATTAGAAATTATTGTCTTGAAAAATCTCCTTTATACTACACACAAACAAACCTGATGTGTAAACCTACAATGATTCCTTGGTTAATACACATTAATCAGTTATGCATTAAAGGTAATGAAGAGCTGTGGCTGAAGGCTAATTTGGAGATTTATAAGTTGTATGCTGGCAGACTCCAAACTGTTCCTTCTGGATAAGGGTCTTTCATGTTCCAGAGTAACAAAATCTGGAAATAGTTTCTGTCCCAAAGTCATCTTGCAAAAAGCGAGCTGGTGCATAAGTCTTGGCAGTTTTCTCAGAAGATTAGTGAAAACATGTTTCTTTTACAAGTGCTTTACCCTCAAAGAATGGGCAATTTTGACAGGGAAGCATTTCAGTCTGGATCTGTAACACAGGAGTGTAATGGTCATGGTTGTGCAGTGCCAGAACCTCTCTTGTGAGATTTGCATGGTCTGATTGCAGCATGTGAACTCCCCTGGTTCTGTGTTTGTGGTTTCTGCCAGTGTTGAGGCTTGGCAAAGAGCCTTGGCTACAGACTCTGTTTTCAAGTTACCCAGGATCCACACTCATGTCATGACTAGTTCTTGCTGGGGCCCTTCATCCTGGTGAAAGCTCAAGATCCCTACTATGTTTTAATTTTTTTTTTCCTTTTAAATCTGTATATTTCATATTAGATGTACTTTCTCTATGAATATGTGTTATTTATGACACATAGTTTCTGATGATTTCTCAAATCATACAGGCTATCCACCTTATGTCAAGATTGAACATATGCAGGGAAATGCAGAAGCAGACAAAACCGTCTGTGCCTTTACCTAGTGCTAACAGGTCAGGGAAAAAAGTGAGGTCATACATCAATCGAGTTATGTTTTCAATTACATTCAAAAGTGTAACAAATTTTGCTTTTTGTATTAAGCATTCGATAGTTGTACATGTATCTTAAGATAAATGTGGGCTTTTAACTTCTATCAGCCTTGCCATTACTAGATATAGCATGTACATGGAATATATACAAACCAATTTAAAAACTCCAAGACTAAATATCCACTTACATTTGCTTGCTTAATTTGTATGTATGGCTATTGCTTTTCTAAAAGCACTCTTGGAATATTTGTAGGAATAGATACCATTCAAAATTGTCTCAGAACAACTAGATGGAGAGTTTACGTGTATCTCCATTGCCTGGAAAATCTTGGCCCTAGTCTTTTAAGGCATCATTCCTACAAATCCTGTGATCCATACTGAGTAAGTACAATCTGGATGAGAAGAAGAAGGGTGTGCATTTATTAATATACCGAAGCATGAGAATGTAATAAGTAGAACAAAAAGGGAGTGGTTGATAATAAAGAGGGAGGGTTAGAGATGGGGAATACTAATGATGTGAATTCAAGCTCTTATGAACAAACTGGTTTAGCAAGCAGCCTTAATAGCTTCAAAAGGCAATTCTGAACAAAGGCAAGCTCATTAAGGCAGAGGCTAAAATGTTGACCATAAGTCAAGCTCTTGTAGCAGTGGCTGTATTTCTCCTAATTACGCAGTTTTTAAAGTTGCAGCGAGTGCGGAGACAGTTTCCTCCTGGACCAGTTCCTCTCCCAGTCCTTGGGACCCTGATACAGCTGAACTTTCAGTTTAATCGTGATGTCCTCATGAAGGTACTTATTTTCAGATATTCCTAATTGTCTAAAAGTCTTTGTGATTTCTCCTTTCTCATGTTGTTTGCTATGTGAAAACATCCTCTCTTGAAACTGCATTGGTAGTGCTGTAACTGTTAACTGGTCGCTGTAATGTCACACTTGGTTTCGTTCAGAACTGCTGGTTTGGTTCGCAAAATAAGAAAAAGATATTGCAGTGTAGAGTAGTTTGCCAAGCTAAGAAAGCTGGTACTGAAATTTCTGAATGTGTGAAGGTCATTCTGGTGTTTAAACCTATCCCTTTTTTTACACTGCTTTTCACTGAAATTTGTGTGAAACTTGATATCTTTCTATCACCCCTTGCCACTAAATTTGACGAATTCATGTCAAAATTGATATAATTTAGGATTAAATATCTTTAAGGGATGATATATCAGATTTGGAGTTAGGGAAAAATACTATTAAAAATACTTTCACAGCATGTATTTGCAGCTTTCTGAACAGAAAACAGCTTTCTGTAGCTCTCTTGCTTGAGCAATAGAAAACCACTCTGTGTGTATGAGCTTGTTTGTACTGACAGGATCAAAAATAGATGGGAGAAAAGAAGCCCAGTGTCTAAGCTAATTACTCCTCTGACAGTTTTGTGTTCTTTTGTGCTACTTTACTTGTAGAAATTATAGAAATTCTCTTGAAATAAATTAATAAATAGAAAATACCCTGTATCCCATGAATGATTGTGAACTGAGCCTTGGCTTATATACAGTAATAAAAGGTACATAATGTTTCTTGACATACCCATGTGGTTCTGAAAAGTGGGAATACACAGGTGTTTCCAACAGTGAATGTTGGAAAAAACATTTGTACTTTCTCAGTGATACTTGTAGTCCGATGGGAAAAATGGAGAACATCACTCCACCTTAGGGCTGGTCCTGTAATCAGTGCAAAAACAGGTTCATCCTCTGTTTTCAGTGTGTGGGATTTCATTTCTGCTTTCCTGGCTTCTCTCCCATCTCTAGCTGGCAAAAACTCATGGCAACGTATTCACCTTATGGTTTGGATGGGCCCCAGTGGTTATACTGAATGGATTTCAAGCAGTGAAGGATGGCATGACCACGCACCCTGAAGATGTTTCTGGGAGGCTGGTGTCACCTATGTTCAGAGCATTGGCCAAAGGAAAAGGTGAGAATTCCCTGGCATAAATAGTGCACAGAAGTGTCATCTTGACAAATTGCAATATCTTTTGTTGTTTGTGACCACCTTCAGAGGTAGCACAGAGGTGAACTGCAAGGTACAGAGAGGTGAAATAGCTTTTGGAGAGTAACAGGAGGAAAATACTAGCAAGAGGAAAAGGATTCATAATATCTTCTACAAAATACTCACTGTGGCAGATTCAGAGATGATGAGTTGAGGCAATGGTAAGTTGTGCCACAGAGAAATGCAGGTAAAGCAGGAAACAACCCAATTCCTTGTCCTGGACAAGCTGCCTCTCACTATGACATTTTCCATGGAAGAGTGACTTAGACGGTGAGATCTTCTTCCCATTCCCTTCCTTTTGTGAGTATTTTCCTGCTGGCACAGTTGCACCTAGAAGTTCAGTGTGATTCTGTTTCAGCTTTGCTGTAGGTTTCATACCACCAACCACACTAGAAATTGCCAAAGCCAGTCACAAAGCCTAAATACTGAACTTTCCTGCCCTGCAGACAGGAACTTTTCTCCGTGACTGCAGACAGTCAGAACTCTCTCCCCTTTTCCCTTCATGAGAATCATTACCCTGATTCAGGTGAGCTTCAGGCATAGAGAGTGTGAGACAAGCACTGCAAAGAGCATCTAGAGAAGCAGCTGAGATACCCTGAGGTACCCTGATTGTCTGGGATCCAGCTTAATCCTTCAAGTCATCTCACTCCCCAGCTGAGTTTGCCCATTTCAGCCCTGCCAACACGATTACAGGTCAGCGCTGTTCCTTGGTGCCTTTGTTTTCACAGGCAATACAACAGTTTCATTACATTCTGTGGCTTAGTAAATCCTTTAATGTAGTCGCTGTCTATGATTAATATAAGCATGATAAAGACCTCTTCCTTTAACGAATGCAGGAATTATGTTGGCAACTGGTCACACCTGGAAGCAGCAGAGAAGGTTTGCTCTGAAGACTTTACGCAACCTTGGTCTGGGGAAAAGAGGTCTGGAACACCGAGTTCAAGAAGAAGCCCACTACTTGGTAGACTTCTTTGCAAGTATGAAAGGTATTTCTGCAATAAATATCAATACATTTTTGTCATTAGTCTGATGTCTTTAGTGTATGAACTTCTCTGTCCTGTCCTGAAACTGAGGGCAGCTTTTGTTCCACAAGAGGGTCTTACACTGTCTGTGTGGAATGGACTGAAAATGCAAAATCCCCAGTCCATCTTGTGCTTTCAAGAAGACTGTTCTTGATAATAATAAAACAAATAAATAGTAGTTTTGTAAATAATAAAAATTATTTACAAAACTACTAAAATTGAGAAGAAAAACTGGAGTTTATTTATTATTTACATTATAGAACACCCTAAGTGGAAGGGATCTCTGAAGATGGCCTAGTCTAACCCCTACTCAAAGAAGGGTCAATCTGAGCAGGTTTCTTAGGATTGAGTTGTAAATATCTGCAGGAATGGAGACTTTACTACCTCTCTGGGTAACCAGTTCCACTGTTCAGTGAATGCTATCGTAAAAACATTTCTTGTGTTTATGCATAATTTAATGTATTTACATTTTTTCCCGTTGCCCCACTTGATACCACTGAGAAAAATCTGGTTCTGTGTTCTTTATACCCCTCCACCACGTATTTATACATATTTAGATATCTCCCTAAGTCTTCCCTTCTCCAGACTAAATAGTCTATCTCTCTCAGCCTCTCTTATGCTTCAATTCCTTAATTGTCCTTGTTGCCCTTTGCTCAGCTTGTTCTAATATGCTGATTGCTCTCATACTGGGGAGTCCAGAGCTGGACCCAGCACTTCAGCTGGGTCTTGCCAGTGCTGATCAGAGGGGAAGGATCACCTCCCTTGGCCTGCCAGCAATTAATTTCCTAATGCAGCCCAGGATGATGTTGCCCTTTGCCTCAAGGGCACATTTTTGGCTCTTTTGTGGTCCTGCTGCATAAAGAGACAAAATCAATGCTGATGAATTAAGCCTTGTAATGCCATTTGCACACACTCTGTAAAGCACTGACAAGAATCTTGTCTCCATTACAAGATTCTACCCTGATCAACCCAGTTAGGATCATGTGAGTTGGATTTCCCAATACTGATCATTATGCAAAGGCAGAATAAATCAGGACATGCTGTGGCTAGTGTTGCATCAATTAAAAATAATTAGATTGAGCCCAATCCCATGGTTTGAGAGCTAGGAGAGATTGAGAAGTGACCATGTGTGCAAGGAAAAAAGCCCAGAACAGTAAGTTGCTAATCAGAATCGTGTCTTGGCTGTTGGGCAGTTGCAACTATACATACACAAATAGAATTTTTTATGGTCATATATTCCATACTCACAAAATAGTCTTCTTCGGATTAGGTTTCAAATAACTGCTTTAAAATTAGTTATTGTACTTTTGACACAATTAGTTGAAAGGAATTTACAACATCTTATCTTACTGGAGGTTGTATGTCTCTAGCAAGGTCAGACAAAACAGAGTAGCCTTGCATGTCTCTGTGTCCTTGCTGAATAAGTTGCCTCTCTTCTTGCTCTCCTACCCTCAGATTCCCTTTGTCCATAGTGTTCTCAATCATTCCCATGCTTAAGTCACATTTGGATTTTGCCAGAAGGAAATTTGCATAGAACTTTTTTCCCTTACCTCTAAATTTGGTCTGTCATATGATGCAATATTTTACACATCTGGCATTCCTTTAGGGTGCCACACATTCATGGGCTTGTGGGATTGCAACATAGTTGTGAGGAATCAGTTTGATACTACAATTTTGCAAAAGTATTGCTGCTTCTCTGTGAAATACAATGCCTTCTTTAAAGTTCTGTGGGTAACTAAGAGGATTCTCACATTTCACTAAAGTAGGAGACATTTACAATTATATTTATTATTATGGTTGCAGGGAAACCTGTGGATCCTTCTTTCTCTCTTGTCCATTCTGTTTCAAATGTAATTTGTGCTGTCGTGTATGGACATCGTTTCTCCAGAGAGGATGAGACCTTTCATGAGCTGATTAAAGCTACAGAACATCTCTTCAAGTTTGGGGGCAGCTTTATTCATCATGTAAGTGAATGATCTGTTGTATTTTTCTGAATAAGACAGAGAGTGATTCAAGGGCTATTGGGTAAAAGTTTTGGAATGGGTGAGTGATGCCCCATGCAGTTTTACTGGGCAGTGAACTCTCTTGAAATGTGATGATGAAGCTCCACATGCCAGCCTCAAGCATTTGTGTTCATTCTCCTGTGTTTGGGTACTGTGGTGTTCTGCCGATAAATCTTTGCAGTAACAGACAGGTTCATGGACTGCTCCTGGGTCATGTTTGTTACTCAGCTTCCTGTGCACCACAGTTCTGCACTGGACATCATGATTCCTAAATATTAAATGTCAGGTCTGAAAGTGTGACTCATGTGGCAAATTTAGACACTATTTTATATACAGTCAACAGAGAGAGGAATGAGTCAAATACCAGAGTGTTTTGCCTGTGGCTACTTATCTCCATTTCTTCTGTAAGACACAGACTTGAAGATTTCCCACAGAAATTCTACTCCTTCACCCTGAGTGAGGAGCAGCTCCAGGCACAGACAGCAGAAGGCAGGAAAAGTTAAGATAGCAAATATAACTGCAACCTGGGCAATTAAACAATCTGGGAGTCAGCGATCCATCTGACACTAGAGGCCTGATTTGCACAGAAGTAATTAAAATTTCCTGGCAGTTCTGGTTCTGGTTCCACTGCTGAAGTTGTCCCATACATCTTATGAGTAACTTTTAAATATAGAATACATAAGCAATTCCTGGAATACAGATGTCTCCCCACATCCCATGGAGCATTCTTCTCACTGAGTTATGGTCAGGTTCCCTTTTGCTTAGTTTAGATTTTGTCCTGTAAGTTGGGTATAGTGGTGGCAGGTGACACCTGCTTCTAGGACAGAGAATATACCTTCTTTTCTTCTCTGCCTCCTATCCTGGATTTGATGAAGTCCAACGAATAAGATACTGTTGGGGAAATAAGAACAGAGGTTAAAACCATTCCACAGGGATGCCCACCATCTCCACACCTCCCAAAAAGTTCCAAGTGAATTTACCAAGGACTGGACTAGTACTAGGTGGTGGTTTGTTTTTTTGTTTGTTTGTTTGGTTGTTGTTGTTGTTTTGGATAAGGCAATCGTTAATTGATAATTGGATGCCTGAAAACAAGAACTGATTTCCCAAGAAGGAACAAGTATAATCTATCTAATTCAACCACACTCCAGTGAACACCTAATAATATGCTTTCTGTAGTGTGATTAAAAGAGTACAAACAGCTCAGCAAAATGAAGGCTGAGAAAGGATAAAAATTCTGCTGTTAAATAAACAATGAAATTATATTTTGAGCAGAAAAAGAAGTATTAAGAGAATATTATATCTTGCAGATACAAGAATATACAGATCACCCAGACATAAATGTAGGGTGGAAACCAGAATTAACTTTCTAGGTATCAGAACAGGTCAAAATCAGCTATCTCTTAGGTCAGATTTTCCCAAATGCTAAAACAGAAGGAAAAACCTACCTGGTTTCTTCAGCTAATCCTGTCTTTCTTTCTAGAGAAGAGAAGTCCAAATTGTCAGGTAGCTGTTCCTTAGATTTTCTGGGTTTCAGATACTTGAAATTTCATGGAGGAACCTTGAGAGGTCGATTGGTAGAGAGTACTTTGGGGGTTACCCAGCCTGTAAAGCAGCCACCGGCAGCCAGTCCTTGCTTTGGCAAGCGTCCTGGTGGAGTTTCCAATTTTTGCTTCTCCCTTCCCAGTATTCTCCACTGGAGGGCAGGAGCTCACTTTTACAATGCCTGAATGCAGTTCATAGCAGCTGAAGATATGAATAACTGCAGAGATGAATACCATTCATTCTAGTTACAGTAACTCTTATTTGACTTGTGATTGAGCTGAAAGCCTGTGGAACTCTGAATCTTACCATCAAAACTAGAAATTATATAGTTTGCTTTTCACAGCTTGAAAGCCCAAGCACAAGCTTGAAAGCCCAAGTCTTTGCCAGGATATTCTACTAATGGGACTCTAATCCCAAGCTAACATGAATATTACCTCCCTTTGTAGCAGGCCTTCCTAGTGCATTTTTCTCGTGATAGAGACTTTGCAGGACCTCTTGTGTGTCACTCCCACAGCTCTATGAAATGTTCCCCCGGCTGATGAACCATATCCCTGGGCCTCATAAGCAGGCGTTGGTTTGTTACGATGTCCTGAGCAACTTTACACGGAGAGAGATCCGAATGCACACGGAGCGTGGGGCACCAGAAGAACCACAGGATTTCATTGACTTCTACCTGGATCACATTGAAAAAGTAAGTTTTTTCTGCCCAGTCACACAGTCATGGGGGAAAAGGTCAACACGGATCACTGAATCATCACAACCAGTCTGAATCACCACAATCTCTTGTCTTTCTAGACATGGTAATGTGAATTGAATAATTGGCATCTTCCTAAATCCTTTCTGATCATTGATATGCCATAGCACCTTGCAATCCTTTCATTAAAGGACAGGTTTATACACTGCCTTTTTTTTTTTTTTTAATTGGCACAAATTGTAAAATGATTGAAGGTCTCCAAGAAAGAATCCTGAATTACTAAGCGAACAACAAGAGAACTGGGAAGGCCTTTGGAAGGCAGAGTGGGATGCTCTGGTTATGATATTTCGCTGGTAAAGGTTTGCCAAGAGTACTTGCAAGAGGATAGCTGGATTTTGAAAACATTTTATGGAAAAATAACCTAGAAGTCAGCAGGGTTTCAGATAAGACTGGAGAAGAGGAGAGTGCCAGGGTCAGCAGAGTGCCAAGCAGACAAAGGAACTGGGACAAATAAGGGCATTTTTGTCAGGCAGGCATAGTAGAGGTAGGTGGGAATCCATAGGGCTGTGAAGGGCTGTAGGAGGTGTGCACAAGATCTCTCCCTTTTCTAGACCATACCAGGATAACTTTGTATGAATCTCTTGGGTAATGGATCCCAGCCCTGATCCCTGGACTGTCCGTTGCCCTTCCCCTCTGTGACTCCTACCTTCATTTAAATCACTTTTCCTTTCTCCTCTCCTCCACTGTGGCAGAATATTTTCCTCTTCCTGTTTGGCTTGGTGACAGGAAGAAAAATGAGAAAGAGGAGGAAGTGGCAAGATGAGGCTGGTTTTACTTGGTTGTGGCAAGGCAAGGGTGGCCCAGAGAGCCAAAGGCCCTGGGGAAGTGGGCAGTGACTGTTGTTCCTGGTGGCAGTGCTGTCCTGCAGGAACAGCCAGTGTCCCTTTCACCACTGCCTGTGCTGGTAGCAGCAACAGAGACAGCCACAACCTGTTGGGCTGCATCACTCACCTACCTCTCCCTGATAATTATTTATTGAACAATTCCCACATCAGCTGTTACATTCTTATGTCTGGTGTGGATGTCAGCCTAAATGGCTTCTAGCTCCTTGGATCCTCTTATTTTAGGGGGGTTTGGTTTTTTTTTAATATCAGCTCAGTAACACACCTGGCCTTCCAAAACATTTGACTGTTTCTAAAGCCCTTCATTGCTGTTCTAGGATTTATGAGACTTGAACATCCGTATACCAGAAATTGTTTCAGTGAGCTCTTCTGGGACTCTGCTGGGTGGAAATCATCCAAGTTTGTTTATTAAAAAAAATTGAACTGTCTGTAATAGACGAACAGGGGCAATAAAAAAAGATTAGATGATACTACAGCAGGGAGAAGCATCTCCTTCTTTTCAATTGCTCCACTGGCAAGACAAAGGTTCAACACCCTTGAGAATAACCTCCGTAAATATTGACAATGAATTCCTCCAAAACATAACCGTGTTTATTTATAATTTCAGTGTATACATACACATCCCTCATGCTCCTAATTGAAAACTGTAAAACCCCAGATCAGCTGAATGTGAGTCATTGTGCCCTTGTGTAGAAGAAACCTGAATGCCACAGGTGAAGAACTTTACTCAGCCCAGTGTTCACTGCCTGGTCACTGTATTGCTTGGTAGAACAACTGAGTGGCGGACTGTGACTTGAGACATGAAGAATGGCACAATGATACACATCTTTAGAGGATGATTTACTTATCAAACACTCTAAATTAACCACTATTTGCACATTAATTCTTTTTTTTTTCTTTTTTTTTTTTTTTTCCAAAAAACATGTGATTTAGCTTGATGATTAAGAGTGGAACAAACACAGCTTATCTGTTTGTGAAACGTTAATTTTTTTGTTGATAGCCATCTGTGGTGTCTAACATTCCTTAGCAGTCTTTCTGTATTCTAACATTCCTTAGCAGTCTTTCTGTATTCTCTTATAAGGACAAGACACTGCAGCTTGGAACCAGTTATAAAATCACGTTTAATCCTATTCTGTTTTTTCTAACTTTCATGTATAAACCTCTAACTTTTCTTATCATTTGCAGTCCAAAGATGAGCCCAGGTCAACATTCGATGAAGACAACATGGTTCATTCTATAAATGACCTTTTCTTGGGTGGATCAGAGACGTCAAGCACTACTTTGAACTGGGGCATTCTCTATATGGTGACAAACCCAGACATCCAAGGTGAATAGATAAACCCGTAACAAATATCTCCCATGCAATAGGAAAAACAAGTCATAACATGTTCATGGATCAGAGATTATTTCTAGATACTGATATATGCCTAGTGGCACATGTACCTTTTTGTGCTTGTAGGTCTGCCCTAGACAGCATCAGTAAATCCAGAGATTAAATTAACACTGTGATGTATTTGAATTTCTTGTACCAGAAATTGTTCTAGTCAGGAGTGGAAACAGATGGCTCCTCTGTTACATCTATGTGTATTTAAGAAGTTTAGTTTTAAGCCTAGTTTTTAAATAACCACCAATCCCTTTCATAGAGCACTGTATAAAAAACAAAGGAAGAAGGACATCTTATGCTGGATAACAGAAATCTTACAATTAGGTTGCAGAATATGTGCAAATACCCAGAGGAGAATAGGATTTTAAATGGACGAAAGAGATGAAGTTAAGAAAACTTTGGTCAACTTGTAGCTGTCAGACAAGAAATTCTGCTCGATCTCATGTTATCACGTGTTTTGTTATCACTTACTCTAATTAAGGTTATGAAAACCTTGACTCACCTGTATAATTTTATTTTCCTAAATATAATACCTTGCACATATTTGGGAAAGCAGAGTATGTGCAGATTGATCCTTCCAGGGCTTCTTGAGTAATACATTGCATAAGAGCTCTCAGAATGAGCTGACACCTGTATGTTTGTCCTCATTTAATTAATTGGTGGCTTTTTTTTAACCCGTTCATGCTTTGCCTGTGCTGACATTCAGTGACAATGTTCCACTCTGTACCTTAAGGAGAAGTTTGGCCTCATCACTGAATTGGGAATAGAAGTGTGTGTTTATATTATGCAGTGACTGATTACTTCAAATGACCTGGATTCTAAAGTGCTTCTGTAAGATAGTTCCTCATAGAAGGAAGTTTACTTAAAAATATTTCAGAATAGACATTTTAAATTCTGTAAGGTGCTTAAATCTCTATTGTCAGTTTAATGAAGGTCTGCTGGGAATCACAGGGCAGGCTTGATGTGAATGGGCACATACTGATCAATGCAGAATGGACTTCCCTGCATCTTACTGTTTCTTGAAAAGGCCTGGAAAAAGACAAGATCATGACTAAAAATCAGAGGTATTTTTATTAGGTGTGTACTGCCTCTCTTGAAGCTTATAAATCAAAGGAGGGTGGAGGTTAATGCCTCCAAGGCTCCCACACAATTACTAATTTAAAACAGCCTGCCCTTGATTAAAAGGCAGAAGCAAAGCAGCAGATCCATTTTTTCTAAATGATATTTGGACCTTGTTCTAGTTGGCATTGCTTCACTTAACAGATGCCCTGTGTAAGAACCATGTCCTTTTACCCGTAATTAGACTTTTAAGGCTCAGACTTACCTGGCATAAATTTCAGAGAGCGGTGAGTTTAATGTTCTAACTGGCTGCAGGTGTTTGAGGCACCTAGGCAAAAGAAAACCCAAAGATAAATCTGTTATCTCTTGAATTTGTGGTAGTAAGGCAACATCTAGTTGTTGCTCAAAAATTTAAAACTGTCTTTTCTTAATCTATGATCAAATAACTTCAGACCCAGAAGCAGAGTTCTCATATGTTTAAGCTGTTGGAACATCCTGCTACTTTAATTTTCTTCATAAAAAGTTACTTACTTTTCTGTATTGATTGTGGTGTTGTTCTCATAGTTCTAAGTTGGAAACGTCTTCGACAATGAAATTACTGAAAATACTTGATATATTTTTCTGCCTGAAACTGTGAATATTTTCCGTAGAAAAAGTGCAGAAGGAGCTGGATGCTGTTCTGGGTCCCTCCAAGTTAATCTGCTATGAGGATCGGAGAGAACTGCCCTACACAAATGCTGTGGTTCATGAGATCCAACGCTTCAGCAACATTATTTCTGTTGGCATGCCCAGGGTGTGTGTGAGGAACACAACGTTGCTTGGCTTTCCCCTCAAAAAGGTACAGACACAGTTTCTCAGTTGCTACAAACTTTTCCTGCATCAGTAGAGCAAGGTGTGGATTAAAATCTGTTTGTGCCAGGATATTGTCTTCAATAGAAGAAGGGCTGGATGCCTTTGGGTCATGGTCTGAATGTGAACAAGGAACAGAATGAATGTTTTTCTCCTTTCAGGGCACCATAGTTCTTCCAAATATTGCTTCATCTCTGTATGACCCAGAGCAGTGGGAAACACCTCGACAGTTCAACCCTGGTCACTTCTTGGATAAAGAAGGAAACTTTGTGTCCCAAGAAGCCTTTTTACCATTCTCGATAGGTAAGAGGGCTACAGCACAAACATCAACAGTTTGGATTGGGACTGTAGAACGAAGATATCTATTAAAAACCTATTGGTTATGTATTCTTAACATTTTTGTGGAAAACAGTGCTTAAATCAACACGATTATTTTCAGTAACATATGTTCTACTGAACAAATAATAACATGGATTATCAGGGGTATCTTGACAAACATATATATCTAACTTGCCCTATTTTTGGAAGGAAATTTTCTGCTGATTGTGGCTGTTGATTTCAGGCACTCATTTCATACCAGACATATGTATGGAAAGCACTTTCAAGCAGTTCTCTTGATTCTTTGTGCATTCAACACCAGAACATGACATCTCCCAGGAAAAGCAGGTCCTTATTCTTCATTTACATGATGGAATGAATTCCTTTAAAGTTGTCAGTCAAATGAAGATGAGGCATTTGGGGTAATTGAAGGGAGCAGAACGGTTACACGGTTATCTACAGCTGTAGATAAAATTCCTTGAAGGAAGAAATGCATGAAGCTTTGTGCCATAGATTGCATAAAGTCCTACAGAAATTCTGGACCCAGCAAAAATACCTCTGTACTCTGTGAGGATGAATATAGTTGCTGTTGGGGCCAGGTTTATTTACTCACTCTCCTTCCCCTCTTCCCTCTGCAGGGCACCGGGTGTGTTTAGGGGAGAACTTAGCAAGGACCGAGCTCTTCATTTTCTTTGCCAGCCTGCTGCGGGCGTTCACCTTCCGGCTCCCGGAGGGCGTGACCAAGATCAACACTGAGCCCCGAATGGGGGGCACCCTGCAGCCCCACCCCTACAGGGTTTGTGCCATTCCACGCTAGGCTGGACATGTGCAGGGTATCCAGACCATCTATGAAACTTCTTGTTTTTCTGAATGTATCTCTTGAGACCATATAATGCTTTTTGTATTGGATTTGAATTTGTAGTTCAAAAGCTACCATTTGTCTACAGTAGGTAATTTTATTTAGACCCTGTTACCTGCTCATGAAGGTGATCTTTTTTTGTTGTGAAAATTCTTTTGAGCTGTAAGACCCCATCATTGTCAGCCATAAAGGCATCTTGCAGTTCCTGTCTGGCCTGGCAGGTATAAATCTGTGACACTGCTGAGCAAATGACAAAAATGACTGCCAGACTTCAAAAATTCATTCATTATCCCTGATGAATTCATTCATTATCCTGTTTCCAAAAGCAAATTGGAAAAACATACCTGGAAAATTCTACCTCTTGATTGTCACTATCACCAATAGCAACTTTTCAGTCAACTTTTTGTTAATGATCACTAATAAAAGATATGAAGGAAAAATTAATAACTAGTTTTATTTATAGATGACTTACATCTCACTGAGAATTTCTAGATTTGATGCAGCAGAATATGTGTTAGGCATCTTTAAACCTGGCAGAGAATAACTGAGTACAGCAGTGAAAAGTTGCAGGCTGAAACTTGGTGAAGAGTGAAGGTACAGAGAGAAGATTTCTTTTGGGGCACATACTTTTAGCATTTTAAAAGTCTGACAAGTCAGTTTTTGGAAAGTCTTTTCCAACAGGGCAATTGTGTACTCCCATGTCTGACTCCTGTTAGGATCAGCACTGGGAGGCTGCTACACAGGTGCAAGGATTTCCCAAGGGGCAGTTTGGGTGAGGAACCTCCTTTGGCTAGAGATGATGGTAAATTGAAAAATGTTCGTGGGAAATGCCAAAGATACTTTTTAAACACCTCAGCACCTCAGCTTCCTGAAGCCACAAAGGCTTGCCATACACACAAATACTAGTCAAATGCAATTAAAGAGTCTATAATTAGTGGAAAAGAAAAAATTAGTTCCTATTTAAGTATTTATATTGTCTGGAAAAGTCTTGTAAAGTGTACATGAATTTGTCCTTCATTAATTTTCCTGTTTCTGTGAGAGAGGACAGGACAGCTGAACAGATGATCATCTGTTAAATCGGTTATCACTCGATGTCATCCGCTGTGTGATTGAGATTAGTTCCGGCAGTTCACCATGAATCACAAATTTAGATTTGTCTCATTATTTCTAATTCATTGGCTGATGGAACACAGCATCAAAATAGTAACCACTTGATATTTAGTTGTTATTAAATTAAATGGCAGGATAGCACTAGTGAAATATGGAAGATCACATCCTGACATTTTATGTGACAGAAAACTGTGCCCTGCTAGAAACTGATGTCAGATTCTCTGTGGATTTGCATGTGTGCATGAGGAGATAAGGCAAAGCTGAAACCACTGTGATTTGGGGATGTTGGAGATGTCATTGCTGCTTAGAAATGAAGTTGGAAACACCAGTAACATTACATGTATTAACATCTCTGCTTTGTGTTGCTGTCACTCTTGATGGCCATGTGCTTCCCTGGATATGCCTCCAAAAGGGAAGCTCATAAATGAGCCTGGGGTGAAATCATGGGCAGGACAGCTCATATGCAGCTGGAGCAGGTTGAGTTGCCTGAACCCATGGGAATGGCACACCCCAAAACAAGGGGCATAAACACCACTCATGCAGGTGTGTGAGAGGAGACACAGGGCTCTTCAGAGAGAAGCTGCACCTCGTATGTGAGCAGGTTATTTGTGCCTGTCTGTGACAGGAACTCTTCATGGGTGGTTTCTATTCCATGTCCAGGGGATGAGAGCCCAGCACGTGAGCCATGGCAGCAGCAGGATGTCAGAGGAAAGCTCACAGCACCAAGATGGGAGAGCTGTGCTTTTCAGAGCCGTTGCATTTGTGTTCCTGCCTGATCTTTTTTAAATGTGAGTCACTTTAACTCATCCTCTAATAAAGTCTTTTTCAGCTTTTGAAAGCCTTTTTAAAGCCTGGCTGATGCTGCCACAGAAGGCCAAGGAAGCTGAGAGCAGATTTGAGAGAAGCCCAGCTCCCACTCATTAAGTACATGCTGACCCTCTCAGCTTTGGCTGTGTTATGTCACCTCCAATCAGGCTGCTGAGCTTTAAGGGATGTCTTGGAGACACCCCCTCACGTGCACATCCTTCATTCCTCTCTCTTATATTCTTCATTGTTTCTATATTGTTTCTCATGTCTTCCTCAGGCTCCATTTTTATAGTGGTGCTTGCACCTGCTCAAGCATACAGGAGAAGATCTGGCTATAAAGGAAAATACAGAAAATGCAGAGAGGCAAAGCTGAAGATTTGGGGTTCATGTAGCTCTAGGAGAAGCTCAGAGCCTGTGAATCTGTGATGCTCATCTGACACCCTTTTCACTGAAAATGTATACACAAAGCAAATATAAGTAGTAAAGAAAAAAAACTGTATTTCTAGTAGTATAATGAGGGAAAAGGAAACTGGTAGTTTCTCAAAACTGCAGTATATCAGGAAGGCTCTCTGGCAGATGGGAAACTTAATGGCTTTTTTGGCTTTTATTGTCAATGAAAATGGCCAATGCATTCTACACCACTGGTATTCAGGGAAGGTTTCTGTCTATGATAGGAAGGAGAATTTAGAAAATAACTAGATAAACATGATGTTTTAAAATTGGCTGAGCTGATTCATCCCAGAGTACTTATGGGAACAGTATCAACCTCAGGGCTATTAGCAATTATCTATGAAAACCTGTGGAGGATGGGAAAAGGTCAAACATTTCCTTGTCTTCAGAAGGTAAGAGAAGTTGCAGTGTTATAAATCAATCAGCCTGATTACACTTCTCAGAATATCCTCAAATAATCAGATTATAAGCACTGGAAGGAAAGCAGAGTCAGTGCTCACCAGTTAATGTCAAAATTACTTAGTTCTGTTTGATAACATTGCTAGATATCTGTTTTCGGGAGAGAAGCTGTTAATGTAATTTACTGCTCTTTAATGTGGCTCTGACACTATCTCACAAATTCTGTGGAAATGCGGGGTATCTGAGACTTGGTAAAACTTCATGGAAAAGTCAGGAAATGCATATGAATAGTGCCATGTTAAACTAGAAGGATACACTGAATGGGATTCCATCCTGCATCTAGTACTATTCAATATTTAATGGAGAACCTTGATAGTTAGTAAAAGAACCATAACCCTAATTTCTTGATGCTACCAGATCCAAACTGATGTCTGCAGCAAGGTAAGAAAGAGGTGTTCCCAAACTTGTCTAAATTCAAAGAAACTTAAATGCAGGACATTTTTATTTGTATTTATTACCTTTGTGAAAGTGCCATAACGTGGATACTTCTCCTTAGCAGTTTTAATGTCACACAGCTGAAGAGGTGAGAGAGACCATATCCCAGCATCTCCCATTTTTCCCTCCTTCCTTTCTCCCTGGAGTTACAATTTTCTCTGGAAAATTTCTCTGGGATTTTTTTTTCTTGATCATTATGGTTTCCACAGAGCAGTAAGCTGCAGCAGAAAGATACATTTTAGTTTTTCAGTGACTCAAAATGCCTCTAAATGCTATAGAATTCAAACTTAAGTTTGCTGTCCTGAACAAAAATATTTTCTTTGGATGTTCTTGAATAAAAGACAGTGAAAAAATCAGTAAGTTTTCATTCAGAATTTCTGAGACAGTTTATTTTAAATTGTATTAATACATTGAAATAATTGGACTAAAAATGCCAGTGAACTCTATTAATTTGAAGTAATATTTCACCTGAGTTTTGGATATCTTTTGCTTAATGAAAAGCTTATGAACTCCTCCTAATATCTGCAAAGAAATTACAGCCTGTGGTATTTTTAGCCAAACACTCCAGAAACTATTTTTTTGCTGTCCTGCAGTGTGATATTCTAATATTAAAGGAGTAACAATAACAAAATTGCAGCCCTTTCCCTGAACAGTTTATGAGATACAGCAGACGAAACTAGAGATGAGCTAATAATATGAATATATTCTGTGGTCAGCTGATGATATGATGGTATTCTACAAAGCTGCATTTTAAAGAGCATTACAGAGAAAATGGGAAAAAAAATTGATGTGCTTTATATGATGTTCTTTTTGAAGTAACTTTTTTGAGCACTATAAAAGTGCTTATTTCAGCGGTGCAGCCACTTGAGCATCGGCTCTGCTTTGTAAATTCAGGTTGGGCTGACAACTACAAGCTATGTGTGGCTGGTTTCTCAGGTAAGACAGGCAGCATCCTTTAGCCTGCTTGTGGGTAGTTTTGGGAAGGGACAAACGTCACCACCCACCCCTAATATTGAGGGTATCTGTAGTTTCAGCACTCACAGGCAGCAACCAAAATCCTAGAGAAATGCAGGCCATTATGAGACCTGCAGGCAGAGGTACATGGGATTCCAGGTTTCCCACTCTCTGACATTACTGTGGCGTTGGCTGCCCTGGAAGAACCGGGCACAGCTCTGTGGGAGCTCCGTGCTTGGGGATCTAGTCCTGACCTGTGTGTTGGGTCTGATGCTGCAGCTAAGGGAAGCTGTCTGTCCTTAAGCAGAACACCAAGAGCCGTCAGGAAGCGTGCGGGCTAATTCAGCACGGATCAAGCGGGAATTCCACAGCACAGAACGATCCCGTGTCGATGTTTCAGCCGCTCCGAGGCACCAGGCAGAGGGCAGCAGAGGCCGTCAGCTGCTGGGCAGGAGCTGCCCTTCAACACACCCGTGTTACCAGGGTACGCTGGGGCTCATCACACCTTCATTTGCCAACAGCATGGGACTGGTTGAGGATGACATTTAAATGCTACAATACAGTGTCCTTAAAAGATTTCTTGGAGCTATTGATAGAACACAGAATCTGCACGGTTTCTTGATTACATGGACCGGGACCATGCTCTTCTGCTCTCCGATCAAGACAAAAAAGTTCATCATTTTCTCTGTACTCACAATCTCTCCCACAAAATGGAATGCAGTACACCAAGGAAGTTCCCAAACAAATTACTGTGTGCCTTGCACTAACTTTCATTTTCTCCAGGTGAGATAGTGGCATTTGACAAGACCCAGATATTGGAAAAATGAAGTAATTACACAGTTTGAAATGTGGGAATTATATCCATAAGGTTCAAAAGCAGAATATTTATTTCATTTGCTCTGCCTCGCTCCTTTCCTTTCTGTTAAGTACTGCCAAGAGAAAACTTTGAGATAATTAAAACAAACAACCCCATACCAACAAGAAACATTACCCCCCTTCCCCTCACCAAAAAAAGAGCAAAATGAAAACAAAACAGGAAATATTGAACAAAATAATTATGTCTATTCTCCATTGATTTTAGCTTGTTGTTTGTCTTTATCTAGGTTGAGCTTCTGCAGTAGGGGAATCAATTAGAACTAAAATTGCCTTTTATCTTTATGATGTGTTTGACAGGATGCTTTACACAGAGCTGTCCAAAGTGATTCTTCTTGAACAATGCCATCCTCTGATCAAAGAAAGCACTGTACTCCATGAATTTGAGCCGTACAAAATGTCTCCCTACTTTTCTGTAATTGTAAAATTATAGATTTGTTTAGGTTGGAAAAGACCTCTTAGACCATTTAGTCCAACCATAACCAGAGCACTGCCAAGTCCACCAGTAAACCACATGCCAAGTGCCAAATCTACGCATCTTTTAAATACCTCCAGGCATGATGACTCCACCACCTCCCTGGGCAGCCTCTGCCAGGGCTTCGCAGCCTTTTGAGTGCAGAAATTTTTGCTAATGTCCAATTTAAAACATCCCTAGCACAACCTGAGGCCGTTTGTTCCTGTACTGCCACTTGTTACTTGGGAGAAGGGGCCAATCCCCACCTGGCTACAACCTCCTTTCAGGAAGTAGTAGAGAGGGATAAGGCCCATCCTGTCCCTCCTTTTCTCCAGGCTGAATAATCCCAGCTCCCTCAGATGCTCCTCATCAGACTTGTGCTACAGACACCTCACCAGCTCTGTTTCTCTTCTCTGGACACAGTCCAACACCTCAAGGTCTCTCTTGACAATTGTACAAGAAGTTCTGCAGCCTCTGAGGGCACTTATTCTATTCTCTGTCTCCAGGTCCAGAACTGTGCCCGTGCTGTCCCATGTATGTTTGACATTCCTATTCTCTCCCATAAACCCTCACTCCAGCTGTCACACATAACCAGAGGATGCAGAGAAGTTGACATGGACAATATGTAAAAGTGAGGGACGTTTAGGAGGATACAGATTGTTTTCTGTGGTAGAAGATGGCTTTCCTAGTTTATGTGAGAAACTCAGAAGTCTCTCTCAGGAATATTAGTGCAAGGAATGAAATTTCTTGCAGCATAGCATCTACAGGAGGAATAACAGTTTTTGACCTCAGATGGTATTTCTTAATCCCTTTTATCACAACACTCATGGAATATTTTTTTGGGGAAAATGACCTTTCTGGATATTGCAACGGTATTGCACAAGCAATAGTATCATAATTGGAACAATAAATTAAAATTAGGGTTTTTTTCATATATTGTTCTTGCTTAATTTTGGGAATGCATCTAGTTACTGCAGTTATTTAACAAGCAGTCAGTTGGGAAACTTGTGTCTAAAGACCTGCATTGTCTTTGCCAGTACCAACTGCTAATCCCTAGATACTGTATAACAAATTAATATGCAGTCACTGCCACCCAACTTGCCCTTTGATCCATAAGTAATTGTCAAATGCTGAAAGCTGCTGAGTGTGCTTGCCATCTTTCTTGAAAGTCACACTAGCAGAATTGCCATAGGTGCTGGAAGTTATTTCCTGGAGGCAGGCACTGGATGGCAAAGCTGTGAGCAGCATTGTCTGAGTGCTTTTTTCCATAGGAGACTCAGATAAATGTGGAGGGGCATTGGTTAAACACATCCCTCCCTCCCTTTTCTACCAGGCAACTGGCAGAAAAGCAACAAAGAGCCAGCAGAGAGGCAGATGCTGAGACAGGGCAGATTAACGGGGCCTGTCAGGGCACAACCCCTGCTTTAAGGTCAGTTTTGAACGGAATTTCTTGCCAAACACAGAATATAATTCTAAATCCCCTTGTTCCCTTCATATTAGCACTATTTCAGTGCAAGTGCCCATCATTGAGCTTTCCCTAGAAGTGAGGAGAAAAAGCTTCCCTGGACAGAGAAGAAAGGCATGAATCAGACTTCTGGCCCCTGCACTTTATGCATGGCTAATTGTCACTTTGCCACTTTAATAAAACAGATGTTTTCTGTTAGCAGCTTAATGCAATTAGCATAATACTTCAAAGGGCTGCTGCCCCTGCCACCGTGCCAGAGATTGAGGAGTGTGTGATGGAGGGTTATTAACCTTCTGTGCTACTGCTTGGAGGTTTTTTTCCTACTTCAGCTACAGAAAATCAAATACAGAAACATGCCCTAAGTCTTTCTCCAAAGTATTTTTGGATTCTTATTTAGGTTGCTAAATCAACCTTTCAAATCTAAAATGTTACAGAAAAGAGCTCTGCCTGAGAAAAAGCCTGTGAGAATGCTGGTGTAATTGAAGACTGAGCTGCCAGTCACAGTTTTGACCAGGGGATGTGTTACATCTTCCAGGTTATGAGCCATCCTGACCCTCCATAATGGCCATGTGGCTGCTTCTATTTCAGTCTTCCCTTGGTTTCTGCCTCCTGTAGCTTGACTCTTTGCCACACCCTAATTAAAGACTTTAAAGACTTGAAAATACCTGGCTGCTAAGGATTACAATGGAAAGTGTGAGGTGGAGAGATGTAAAGGAGTTGGTAGAGCTCCATGTATATGAGTCTGGGATAATGCATTGCAACAAGCTGAGTGTAGTAATTAGGATACATTATTGCGTTGTGCTGGTTCTGCCTTTCATGTCTTGCATTTAAGTTCCTACCATGTAAATTTAGGAGTCTTTATACTTGCTTGATTAGAAAGTCTGCTCCGTTACACATTTTAATTATAAAAAATCCTGTAGTGCTGTGTAATTTCTTGCCTTTATATGTAGAAATAGGTATCTTTGTCTTGATACACCTCAAGTGTTTAATAATGATAAAGCACCCTGAGATATTTTCTAGAGTGTGAACTGAAGAAGGGAAATCATTGCTTATTCTTAGTCTTGTATAAAGTACATCTAGGTCAGTGCTTATATCTTGATAATTTTAACCCTGGTTTCATAGAATAGGCATGGTAATCTCCTGGATATTGACATTCTGTTTCTATGAATTGTTTGATGACAATCAAAGACAGGGTAGGGGTCATATTGGTATTTCCATCTTTATCTATTACCTTGTTCATTCACTGTTGTACATTACTGCAATCTTCTCAGCCTTTCCTGGTCTCCAAATCTTCTCTGGTTTCAAAAGCTGCTTTTCACTTTGCACTCACTGGTACAAATACCTGTAACCCTTTAAAGCTGTGTTTCTCTCATGATTTAAATTGCAAAGCTCACACTCTGCAACCAACCTGGTGAAGAACATGCTAAGAGAGAAGCATTCACCTGCAGTGTTCCCTGCTGGGAACACTTACCATCCTAAGTAAATCCTTGGTAAATCAAGATCTACCTCAAATATTTTTGGCATTTTTTTGTGTTGAAAGTTGTAACTACATTGAGTCAATCTCCAGAGTTGATGCTTTCAGTTGAGAATGACTATCTGCCACCTGTCTATTCTGAACACAATGGCAGATTGACCAGGTCATTTCAGACTGCTGGGACCTGAGTGGAAGGGGAACACCATCCTCAGAGCCATTCTCTGTATTTGAGGCTATTTTGAGGTCAGTATCTTTATTCTGGAGAATGACCATTGTTCTGCTTTAAGTTTGTTTGTCCCTGGTGTGTTGAACACACTTATGATCTCCTGCTCAGCCATGCCAAGATAAATTTCCTCGAAACCCTCTTTTACACCTTCACTCCACAAGATTGACTGCGGCATCCTTGTGGTTTTGGCCAGTTTGTAACTGAGGCAGGTTTGGTGCCAAAACTTTTGCACTTCTTGCTGCAGAGCTTGAGGAGATTGCATCTAACTCTCTGTCCTCCCACTACTTTGGGACAAACTGCTCTGTGTTGTGTGGCTTTACATGTGATTGCACCGCAGCAGACGCAGTGGTTGCCACCTCTGTCAGTGATCTGGCTTCCTGAGTTTCACAGTTTTCTCAGTCATGAAATTTGCAAGTTTTCTAAACCGCATTTTTAGATTTTCTTAAATGGTTTAAAGTAATTGAAGAACATTTTAAGTAATGTAACTTTGATGCATTGCTTTATCAACCAAGTTTGTGATATTAAAAAAAACCAGGTAACTTTTATCTGTTTTATCATACAGATTGTTTTCTCTCTTCCGTGAAATTTTAAGACTGTGGAATGACTACATAATGCTTTATTTGGATATCCTTGAAAAACATGGGCAACCAGCTACTGGTCTTTCTTTAACTCCACCAGTTTGCCTTCACAAGTTCCTGTCCCATGTTCAGTATTACTGTTTAGTATTAGTTTTCAGTATTTTCTCAGCCATTTGCTCTTTGATTGCAACTCTACTCGATTTCAAATTGGATGTATTTTTTGTGACAACTGTTATGACACACACTTCTGGGTGTTTAATTTCTGTCAGGCTTTGTGGGAGTCTCTCATTGGGTTTGTTTATTTAGGTTGACTTAAAAGTGCTCTGCCATCACTTGTCCTGTCATTGTAGTTTTCATTTTCTTGGCAGTCATCAGCTGAGCTGTGAGGAAACCACTGATAGAGATTGAGATGATAATTTGCCCCAGCTTATAACATTAGCATTGCACTTTATCGTTTTTTTGTGATATTTTTGCTGGTGCTTCTCTCAGACATTTCTGAAAGGATGGTATTTGTAGGCTTTGGACTTCTACTTTTACTCCACAGGCCTGTACATCCCCCCTTACTCACAGTAATACAGTGCTGCTACCCTACAAAAAGGATCCTAGTGTAAAAATATCAATTTCAGCCTCTTTTTGTGAAAACAGAAACTGGTTCTTTATGTCAGGCTTGAAAATATATCCTCTAACATCTTTTTACTGTCTTTTCCCATTGATTTTCTTAACCCTTTGAGGGATTTTGTTTGCATCCTCAAGCTTGTTATGCAGAAATTATGGAGATGATCCCAGGTAATTTGCATTTTCCAGCATTATGAAAAACTCATCCAGCTATTCCTTACATAGAGGTATCATGCAGTTCCTGCTAATCTACTCAGAGAACATCAGGTTACTCTTTCTCTTTGGCAAACTCTTTGTGACAAAATTCTTGCAGCAATCAGGACCAGGGGTTCCAGTCCCATTTCTATTGCTTTTCTAATTTTTGTTTTGGATATTAACATCCATTATATTGTTTTTTCCCACTCTTTGTGCAACCTGAATGGCAGCCTTAATGCTCTCAGGTTTTAGGCTCAATTTTGCAAGTTTCTGAAGACAATTGTGGGCAAAGATTTTAAAAGTGTAGCAATGTATTGTGCAATTTCCACTTCTAAATATTATTTATTTGAAGACTCACTCAAAGCAATCGACTGCTACTTTGTGCCCAGTATGTATGAACAGTTCCTGTGCTTCAAAGATCCTAATTCCAGTATGACATTCCCTCTTGCTAAATGCGCTACAGTTTATTCTTTGTATTGAAATATCAGTGTCCCAGAGCTGAAATTAAACCTTTGCTTGCTCAAGTGTTTCAGGACCATGCTTGTTTGATTGTTGCATTACCTGCACAGCTTTACTTTCGCAAGCATTGTACTAATCTTCCTGAGGCTTACTTCACACTGTGATTTTAAGTCCATTAAAAATCTTAACTTTGGCTTCCTGATAACGCTCATTAAAACTTGGTGGTTTTGCCTCTGTGTCCACTTCTTTGGACTGCCCTTTTTTGGGCTTACTATTTTTGAGGCAAGCTGGGTTTTCTGCCAGAAATACAAACCCAGCAAATAGTCTGTCCAGAAGAGGATGCATCAGACAGGAACAGGTCCATGTGAACACAAGATCCTGATTTTTTTCCAGTACAGCTCATCCACTGACATCAGGTACTGGTGGAAGTAACTATTCATGCGTTTGGTTTCAGACAGTTGGGGAAGTTTAAAATCCTTGGAAAAGGAAAGCTAACAGTAACATCTGGCAGGATAAATTTCTGGCTGGTTCATTTGGCTTCATCCTGCTTCTGACACTGGTGATTTGACTCCAGTTAAACCTGACCCCTGTTCTGAAAGAATTCAATTCATTTACTGATATCAAAATACTAATACAATATCAATATGAAACATCTAAAATTAAGTAATGGAGTCTGGACTAAACAGAGAAGAGATGAACATGGCTGCATTTAGTCTATTCATAAAGTTGATGTAATTTCTTCTGGCTTCAGTTGTCTGCACACAAACTATCTTCCTTTTATTTCAAATTTTTTTAAAAAATTTGAAACTGATATTTTGGTTTGAAGAAACAATTTTTTCCAATTTTATGTTTTGCTGATTTCAGTCTCATAATGGGCAATGGTACCGAATTTGCACTGGTTTTAGCAAAGTCATGGAACACCTCAGCCCAATTCCCACCATGTTTCCCATTATATGTACAGATAAGGTGAGAAAAGATACTCATCCATGTTGCCTTCTCTGTATAACACAGGCATGCCTGTACCCACAAAACCTGCACAGCTTGGTCAGCTGAAGGAGATGGGTGGCTATCACTGTGTCACGTTACTTTCTTCATGCTGCCAGGTTTACAAAATACCACATTTATATCTGCATTGGAGGGCACAGCAGTTTCTTGTTCAGACTTGAACTCATTTTTAGTGATGACACTTTCTCTTTGCAATGTAAGTTTGAATCCTCTGGTTTTTGGCACAGAGCTTTCCCCCGTCTGTGCTTCGAACTCATGAATCCTTTCATTATCAGAAGAGAGATTTTTAATGTGTCCTGTGAACTTATGGAGAACTGGTAATAATAGCCAGGATTCTGAAACAGACTAAAAAATGTAGAAAATAAAGCAAGATACATGAAGCTTTCAATTAGGTTACATTAAAAAAAAGTATATAAAGAATTGGACTTCCATATTTAATATATTTTTGAATATAAAAATTTTAGTGTTGTGATTTTTTAAATTATTTCATTACAATGTGAGTTTTTAAGCACTGTGTCATTAGTGCTCACTTGGTGAAATGTGCTTTTCCCCCCCATTCACTGGGAAAAAACATTTGGCTCAAGGCCAATTTTCCAGAAATCACATGTAGCAATCTCATGTACTTACATCTTTAGACTATAACTAGGCTTGGTTTTGCCTGTGTAAACTGTGTGTACTGGCAGGCAAATTTGAATTTAGAACCACATTTAAATAATGCTTGTGACTAAAATGCCTGGAACATCTTACCTGTTGTAAGCACACACGATATATCCAATCTAACCTATTGTAAATACAAAGTCTATACTATTGTTACTATATTCTATGTAACTGTGTAGTCTAACCTATAGGTAACACTCATAATCTGAATTAAGTCATTCTAAGGTGAATCACTAAGAATGTTTTTAAAGTTCCCAAGGCAGATGAAACTGACTTTCACTCGTCTCATGTCCAGTAGACAACAAGGGCTCTCACCTGGTGTCACTCCAATCCAGATCTTCCAATGAACACCAGCAGTTCCCAGGCACAAGTTTCAGGAAAAGTGCCTTGAGTACAAGTGATTCCACATTCCAATACTGAGGCTTGCTGTAAGCAGAGAGATGTGCTTTTGATCAGGGATCAGTTTGATGCATCTCAGTATGGCAAATAAATGGGGTGCAGGAAAAGGGCAGGCATTGATGAAGAGGGAGGGGACAGAGGGAGGGAAAGGAACTGAGACAATGTAGAACTCAGTCTGGAGAAAAAACTGGTGGAACAAGAAGCAAGATTAATTTTTCCCAGCTCCAGTACCTCCTTTTTGATAGAGACAGCTATAAATCAGCTGATAAATTAGCTCAGAAATGCTAACAGTAACTCAAGGTTTTATAGTCCTGATTTTTTTTTTGTTAATTGTTGAGTTTTTCAGGTTGCGAAAAGCTTGCAAGCAATTCCCTCCTGGACCAACTCCTCTCCCATTGCTTGGAAACTTGGTGCACTTGAACTTTCAGTTTCATCGGGATCTTCTAATGGAGGTATTTTTTTTAATATACTCTTAATTGGTTATTTTTAGTCATGACTTTAAGAAGTGTGATTAATTGAAGGTTTTAAGTCTGTGAAAGTTACAGACAAAGAGTGGACATATAAAGATCAACTGATCAACCTACAACTGAGTCACCTTCTTATGTGGAATATGTTGTCTTCATGAGAAACTTAATGCCCTTAAGAATTAAGTCAACTTGGGGACAGAGTTTATGACTTATTAAAGTTGGAGAATACCAATAATCTAAAAGATGCTTCTGCATTTCTAAGTGTGAAGCTATATCCACTGTAGTGATAGCTATATCTGCTATCCCTATGTGATATTTTTTAAAATTCTCACTGGCATTGCCTAATTTGATCACAAAGTGGGTAATATGGTGCATGTATTCTTGTAATACAGGAAGGGTATTTGCTCCATATCTTCCACCAACTCCTGAAAACTGTTTGCCACTTGTTTTTAGTGACAGCTGCAGTAATTCCTCTGATGGTTTGCAGGTGACCTCTTGTTCAGACGAATGCCTAAGAGCACACATGGGCCAATGCAGAGCAGACTCAGGCTGTGATGTCCTAGCAAAAGGCATCACAGAGGAAAGTCAGAATCTAAATAAATATGAGGAGAAGGAAGTGTATGGTGTGATCAATTGGATGTCATTTTTGTGGCACTCAGACACTGTCTACCACCTTTTTTTGTGTAATTGTGGGTGTACTGAAGCAGAATTCATATTTAAACAAAGGTTTTTTCATGTATGATTGGAGTTCCTCTGCCATACACCCATCCCGGCTTGGATACCTCTGCTGAGTCCAGTGGTAAGTGCTCTCCTCAGTATTGTGAAGAAACCCTGGACTCAAATGCAGCCCACTGGCACTTCATGGCTGTTGGCCAATTTCTGTGTCCATGTCCTTTCCTGGAGCACACACATGGTGCAGGTTTTATCAGCTTATTTTGTTTTGCAAAGGCAAGACTCGCTGGAGGCACAGAGCTCCAGGGTGGTGCAGAGTGTGGCTGTTCAATTAACAAGGTACAAAATGTTGGGGTTAGAGGCAATGCAACAAAAAGTACAAAGTTTTCTTTCTTTTGCTGCAGAGTTGCTGTGGCATGCACTTTGAAAAGAAAATAACTTCCTCCCCAGGAAAAATAAAATTGGCTGCTGAAAGCCTTATTCTCAGCAAAACAACAGCTTCTTCCTGCTTCTAGCTACAACTATATGCATAGGGATGATGTTTTCAGCACAAAACTGTCCACTGGGCTGGTGAATAGCAGCTGCAATGTCTGTTCAAGATCTATATATGGGGATTCATCTGTTCTTTCTCTGGCAACTTTTCCACTTACAGCTAGCAAAAACTCATGGTAGCATGTACACTCTGTGGTTTGGGTGGACCCCAGTGGTTATACTGAATGGATTTCAAGCAGTGAAGGATGGCATGACCACACACCCTGAAGATGTTTCTGGGAGGATGGTGTCACCTTTCTTCAAAGCATTGGCCAAAGGAAAAGGTGAGATTTTCCTGCCATTAACAGTGTAAAGGAATGTTGACTTGAAAACTATTCTGTCTTGTTAGACTCTGCCCTGCCATTCAGAATGATATTCCATCAGATACTGTTCAAGTCCTCCACTGGCTTTTGAGAATATCTTACTGTTTGCCATGGTGCCTTCTGCACTGAGCATTCTCTAGCTTAGGAAACACTCCAGGTTGTTACTATTTGACCTTTTTGCTGTATTCAAGATTTTTGTATGTGATCCAGCCCAGAACTCAGCAATCTTGCCCTCATCATAGACTAATCCATCGTGATACACATCACATGAATGCAATGCTTGTTTGGTAACCATACACATTATGGTTGCCAAACACTTTCCATCATGAGAAAGAGACTTCTAAAACCCTGCTTCAGAATTCTCATTTTTGTACTTGCGGACACTCCCAAACATTTTGTGAATACCCTTTAATTGTGAGAGTGCCTCCAACACAGGAAAACCCACTTCTTCTTAGAGTATTCCAGCAATTTGTAGTCTTTTTTTTTCCTGCCCCTGCATTTGCTAGACCAAAGCAGACACAGATTGTTTAAAGCTGAGTGAAGCCTCACCTTCACAGCAGAAATTCAGGGTTCTTCAGATGACTAGAAGTGCAATCTAACAAATAATGGAGTTTTCTCTCTTCCAAGATAGAAACAGAGCCCAAATATCCCTTATCTTTCACTTTTATCACCTCAATCTACAACCATCACATTAATTGATCTATATCTCCACAAACACACCCTGTCCTGAACTCTACTCTGTGGAAATTCATCCAATTATTCCTGTCTTGAGCATGATTACTTGAGTATGGATAAAGCAGATCTCCTAAAATGGTATCTTAAGGTGTTTCAGAGTTTTTTAAGACACCAAGAAATGAAGCAGTCAGAAAATCCTTAGATTGCTCTTTTCAATTATTAACTACACTCAATATTAAGAACAGTGGTCTAGTTATAGTTTGGGTATGTTTGGCTACGATTTTTGGTTACCTATTATTTTATCTAAAGATACTTGTATCACAGTGTATTCCCTGATTTACTCCATGTATTTTATAATATTTAAATTAATTGTTCATGTCTATAGAAAATACTAACATGCCAGGAAACACCCTCAGGTATTATACTTGCCAGTGGTCGCTCCTGGAAGCAGCAGAGACGTTTTGGAATAATGACTCTACGCAATCTGGGAATGGGGAAAAAAGGTCTGGAGCATCGAGTGCAAGAGGAGGCCTCTCACCTGGTGGAGTTTTTTGTGAACCTAAAAGGTATCTTACCTGCTATGAAATCAGACACTTTTCAGTCTGGATATGGATCCACATCTTCAGTAGGCAAACTTACCTAAACCTTCTAGGTGATATATCCAAACTTACCAAAGCACAAGAGAAGACAGAGCCTAGAATTACAAATATTTCTTTCTACATAGCTCTTCATACATCTAGTGAAGCTGGAAACTTTTGAAATTCCACCTCTATGGGCTGATAATTTGTCTATGATATATTGTACAATGACACAATGCTGCTGAACTGCACAGCCAAAACATTCTCAGGTTGCCTGCCTGAGAGTAACTGAAGAGTATTGCAGAGATTACTAATTTCCTTAAATTTCAATGACAATGAGTTCCTTGCATATTTTAATGTCTACCTGGCTAAGTAACTATTGGCTAAGTAACTATTGGCAAGAGAAACAGAAAGTAGGAGGTGGGAGGGAACTTCAGTGGATTATCAGGTTAATCCTGGAGTCCATGACAGGATGATTTCTATCCAAATCACTTTTTATGAATATCTGTTTCATAACTTTAGAAAAAAAAATCATCAGAGATATGATCTACTGCTCACAGCTGAGACTGCAATAGTTTAATCATATTTACTTTGCAGTTCCTGTCTGTCTATTCTTCTTCTTAACCTTCCCATATTCCTCCAGGATTTCCTTATAATTAGTTTTTCTACATTTTTGAACATGTCTGTCACTGATTTCCCTTAATTCATCTCCAGTGGCACTACTTCCTTCTCACATTCTCTTTTTTCTTCCTCCTCACAGCTGAGGACAGCAGATTTGATGTGATATCCTAGAACAGATCTTAGCCGTAAAACATTATTTCACAGGAAGGGCTGTGAAATTGTTTTAGAGCTATGAGGAATCAGTTAAACAGTGTCCTTTGTTCTAAGACTATGTTTTATTTTCATTAATTCATATTAGTGCCACATCTCTGTCCTCATTCACACTCCAGCAGGATAAAAAGAACATTTTACTAAATCTTTAATAATATCTAGTCTTATCTGTATAAGGATCACCTGGAAAAAACCCCACTGAAAGTGAATTCCAATTACTGTGTTTGCAGGAAGACCTGTGGATCCTTCTCTCCCTCTTTTCCATTCTATTTCAAATGTAATTTGTGCTGTGGTTTTTGGATATCACTTCTCTGATGAGGACAAAACCTTCCATGAACTGATCCATGCTACAGAGAAAATATTCAGGTTTGCAGGCAGCTTTCTTCATCAGGTGAGTAAATCATATGCTTCTTTTCCTGAAATAGATAGAAAGTTAAAGAGCGGATATAAAAATGGACCTTCACCAAATACAGAGCAACAGGCAAATGTCGGCTGGTAGCTAAGAAGTGTCCTTGGGGAGGGACCTTATGACAGCATCCTTGGTTTTCAGGCCATTTTTAGGAACTCTCTTGGGCTTTTGCAAGCTTAGGGGGTTTAAGTCCTTTGGTATTTCTGAAACTATTAACAGAAACCTCTAAATTTAATTTGAGACTGGAGTTGGAAACATATTTGAATCCTGCAGTGCTGCTCCTCCCACTCCTATTTACTTCCCTCCTCCAAAATTGGGTATTATTGAACTCTTCTGCTTTTTATCACTCTACAAATCATATGCTGAAAGTTTTATTTTTTCCCCTACCTCACAAATGATAAAATATTAATTATTAATCTTTTCCTTACTGTGTTATAGCTCACCATTCACACATTGCAAAAACAATAGATACATTCTCTGACAGCCTCACAATCCAAGTTCTGTCAGAGATTTTTTGTAGCTCCTTCCCACAAAACACCATAAAGACCAACTTTGCACTTGAAGCATCTTGAAGTGCACTTGAGGTACTCCTCATGAATTAGACTGCAGTTTAGACCCTTAAAGAGGGACAAGCTGTGTGTAATGGGGAATGTGGATGGCATAGCAAATTTAATTGGCATTTGAGTTTTATAGGAAAAGGTAAACTAAAATGCTGATGTGGCAGTAAAGCTACTCAACAATTCTGTCATATGAGACTAGCACTATACAACTTTTTCCCTAGTTAAAAATACAAAAGTAGATTAAATTTGTGGATGATCAAAACCAGGAGTTAAGACACAGAAGAGGTTCAGGATATCCTGCTGCAAGAGTTTGTAAGCACTGTGGATTGGTGTTATGAGAATGGAAAAAAATTTGTAATAGTACAAAATGAAATTACAAAACATTTTAGGAATTAATGAGATTAATTAATAAGATTAATTATTCTAAGATCACTTACTATGAGTTTAGAACATTTCAGTGCAAAGGCTAAGAGGAAAGGGATTGGTGTAAACTAACAGATAACAGGATGAAAAAGGTAAACAGGATCTTAGGGTATTTTCAGTACTATTTTCCTTTGGGATCCAGTGAAATGTTACAGTAGGTTCTGTAATAATTTGTGAGACATATTCTAGGGTCTTGGACATCTTTTGTCCAGGATTCTGAAGGGAAACCAAGGTGGAGAAGCAGTAATGAAGTAACCTATAAAGTGTCACTTAAAATTAGAAAAACTTTGCTTATTAGGTGTGATAGAACAAGGAAAGGAGATAGAACTGCTCCTTGCTGGGCAGGGTAGACTGGCAGATGCTGCACAGACAGAACTTGACTCCTGGAATTGTGTTAAATTACTATCAAAGCTTTCCCTCATGATGGCAAAATCTGCTCAAAGCAATGCTAATTTGTTTATTCCACTATCAACATTTCTAGGCAAGACAATTCAGACTTTTGGTGTGTCTAAAAGCAGCTTTGTCAGTGGCAGAGACTTCATGGTACCTCTTGTGTGTCACTCCTGCAGCTGTATGAAATCCTGCCCTGGCTGCTATGTTGCCTCCCTGGGCCTCATAAGAAGGCATTGGCTTGCTATGATGTCCTGAGTTCTTTTGCAAGGAAGGAGATCAGAAGACATGTAGAGAGAGGGATACCAGCTGAACCACAGGATTTCATTGACTTTTACCTGGCTGAGATTGAGAAAGTAAGTGTTCATTCTGGCTGGTCATGCTGTTATTAAGTATAAGGTCAAACAGACCATTAAATCACTCAGTGTCACCCTTCCATCATAGTTTCTTACATTTCATAAACTTCTTAACATGAATACAATATCTTGGGACTTACTAACTCATGCGTCTCAGAAAAGCAGTTCTGTATTTTGGTTACATGAATGAATTACCATTGAGTATAATAGGAGGAGAACCCATGAGCTCTTGTCTGATTTCCATAAATATCCATGAGTGTACTTCAGTCCTATAATAAATATGAGACAGTTTATTCCTGTACTACATAACTTTGGCAGACCACCTCATCTTCTACAGCAAAGCTCATGTTTATAGTGGGATTAAATACACATGCATAAATCACTGCCCTGAAGCAGCAGGCATGCCTCTTTGAGATCCAGTGCGTTTGCTCCAGCACTGGCTGTCCTTGTGCCATGTGTGTGTCTGGTTTCTCCCTTGGCAGGCAATCATTATCCCTAGGTTACCTATAATTTCCCCACTGTTTGGAGCATGGCTGGCTTGGCCCCTATATTCAAACTGGACAGCCTAGAACACAATTTCACAAACAATGCCATAATCAGCATTAATCTTCTTCCCTGCCCAGGCTATTATTTTCCATAGTAGGAGGTGATTCTGAACCAGAGAGGCTCTGCCAAGAGCACTATGATTTCTGCTTCAAACTTTTCAGGAGATAAAAGAAGAACCTTTTTGCTAGGCTAGATGAAGTTTATCTGCTTTCTACCTCTGGCCATAAGCTTTCAGCTAGTCAGGCTGCTGTGTCCTCACAGTGTTGGCTCATGGGCTCTAAAAGGAGCTGATACATCATATTACACTTAGCAGCTGAGTGAGTATGACAAGATTTACTAAAATAAGCATTTTAGGGGCAAAGATGCAGCTTTCTCTGGTGCCAGTGGTGCAATTTATTGCCATCTGTTTGTTTGAAAATGTTTTTGCCTAACATATTTTCTCTAGTTGTATTTTAATTTTACTCCCTTGTTATTCAGAAGGAAGGACATGTTGTAGGGCACTTGCTTATAAGTGTACTCTAGGCTAACTGCAAACTTGTAGTGTGCTTTGAAGTTTTTGTGATTAGGTCATCAAGCAGAGAATTGCCTTTTTGTAATGAAAGAATAATCCACCTCATGAAAGACAGCAATGCAGACTTACTGTGCCTATTTGGGAAAATACTAAATTCTTAGTATGCATCAAAAACTGTAATTTCGACTATTCTTTGTGCACATGCCAGTTGTGGAGAGAGGGCATACAGGATAACCAAATTTTTATGCTTTAATTTCAACTTTTATCACCATCTGCAGTCTAAAGAGGGGGACAGACCCAAGTATGATGAAGAGAATTTGGTATATATCATAAATGATCTTTTCCTTGGTGGATCAGAGACCTCAAGCACTACATTGTACTGGGGACTGCTCTATATGGTGGTGAATCCAGACATCCAAGGTGAGAGTGGTGAGATTTTCCTGTTATTTTTTATTATTCTATACTAAACTCAGGCATTAAATAATATTAAATCACAGCGTATAAACCTAATGTACTATGTTGAAGTAATACATCTTTCTGTTGCTTCAAGAAGAGTGACCAGCTAAAGTATTTAACGCATTTTTCTCCTCTGAAGTGCTGAACATTTCTCCACAGCAAAAGTGCAGAAGGAGCTGGATGTTGTTCTGGGTCCTTCCCAGTTAATTTGTTATGAGGATCGGAGAAGACTGCCCTACACAAATGCTGTGGTTCATGAGATTCAGCGCTTCAGCAACATTGTCTTTGTCGGCCTCCCCAGATTGTGCGTGAGGAACACAACGCTACTGGGATTCCCTGTCAAAAAGGTAGAGACACATTTTAAGTTTCTGTTCTTTCTTTGGCAGAGAGGCATTTAGTTTTGTAATCAGTTTTCCATCTATAAATTACTCTCTATTAAACTCAGGAATGTGGTGCCTGGGGAAGAGTTGCTACTTGTGACTCCAGGAACGAAAGAAGTCTTTTACTTAGCATGTTGGTGTTCACACAGATGATAAGACCTCTGCCAGGGAAGCCTCAAGTTCCTGCTCAACATCACAATTGCAGAGACCAGCTCTGCTTGGCAGGGGTTAGACTGAGAGGAGAAACTGGTTTGCCAAAGCACTGGTTAAGACATTCCTGCCCAGCTTGGCAGTTGTCCAAACACCAACAAGCAACAGTTTTATCCATCAGGTGTAAACTGATGAGTGACAGGCACTAGTACTTGGAACTGAAACAACAGTTTCTTCTTTGCAGGGCACCATTGTTATACCAAATATAGCATCTGTTCTGTATGACCCTGAGCAGTGGGAGACACCCAGACAGTTCAACCCTGGCCATTTTCTGGATAAAGAGGGAAACTTTCTACCTCGAGAGGCTTTCTTACCATTCTCAGCAGGTAAATGCACTGGCAGTTTGAACTGGTCTGACAGATGAGATGATGAATACAGAAGTATGAGATGATGGTATTTCTTCAGATAACATCTTCAATCTCTGCTGATTGCTGCTTTTAAAGAACATTCCTGGCTTGTTTCTGCCAAAGGAGCGGCTTCTGTGCTGTATGATCCCAAACTGTTCATAGGACACTGTGGTGGGAATCCCACTCTAACTCCTGAACCTCTCGGGCTGGCTGCATGCTGCAGTTATAAACAGGTCTTGTCTATAGTATTCTTTACATGTAGTTATTTTCCTGGGAAATAATTTGTCCTATGTCTACTGGAGTTAATTGCAATACCTTTTAAAGAAACAGGTTGAAAGAAAAGCAGAAGGCATCCCAATAAACACAGAATTAGGTTCTTTCTTACAGAACTGAAAATCCAGTTGCAAAAGAAGGAAACAGGGTAACAAGGCACAGTTAGTAATCACATCTGGCAGTAACATTTCTGCTGTCTGTTTTAGTTTGTTGATAGTCACTTAAATGTCCATACAGAAGTGGTTTCTTAATTCAAATGGCTTTTTCTTTTGTTATATTTTTCTGCTATCTGGAAATGTGGATGTAATATTCACCTTTTGTGCTCACACCATTGATGCCAAGGAATGGGAATCCTGGGAAATAAACAGTAGGCCTCATGCTTTGCCTATAGTGACCAAGCCTCTGTTCAACTGCAAATGCCACTACTAAGTAATTTTGCTCTGCTGATGTTAACTCACTAAAGCAGGTGCAAAAGGCTGGCAGACGTTTTGTGTATAGTCCTGAAGTTCAACATCTTCTGGAAAAGCAAAATAGTTTTTTTCTGTCAGGTTGAGAAAGAAATTATCTTGGCACCTCATAGATTTTCAATAAAATTTTCATTTTGTGTCTCCTAATCTAGGACATTGGACAGGATCTTTTTGAGAGGGAATTCACATAGTTTTAGTTCTGTGGCTTTCATGGTGCTCTCTTTGAACAAAACAAAACCCACCTCTGCTTTCAAAAGAAATGAACTAAGTGATCATGAAACTGAAAAATTCCTAGATACTCACTATCCTTTCCTTTACCCTCTGCAGGGCACCGGGTGTGTTTAGGGGAGAACTTAGCAAGGACCGAGCTCTTCATTTTCTTTGCCAGCCTGCTGCGGGCATTCACCTTCCGGCTCCCTGAGGGAGTGACAAAGATCAACACTGAGCCCCGAATGGGGGGCACCCTGCAGCCCCACCCCTACAGGGTTTGTGCCATTCCACGCTAGGCTGCAGCAGCCACAGGCCAGCATGAGACAGCCAGCTCTACCTCCGTGAGTTTCCTCCCAAGTGCATAAACCTCCTTCTGGCTATTGATACTAGTCTATCCCAGGGCTGTTCAGAAAGTGGATGCAAGCCAAGATCCAGACTAATAGTTTTGGGGGTTTTTTTGGTCTGGTCTTTGTGAAAGTCACAGATATTCTCACAGGGACCTTGACCATATTCTCCTCTCTGAGAGCACATGGAGCCAGATGCTGTGATTCCCAGCCAAAGCCATGCTGTGCCTCTTTATGCTAGTCAAGCAAAATCATCCTCATGCTCAGGAAAATTCAACAGAGTATCTCAACAAGAGCTGAGTAGGTGCCATTTCTGTGAATGTCCTGATGACCTCAAGTAATTTCACTGTGGAAAGCACACTATTAAAGCTCTCTTTTGGTTTTATTTTCCTGAACTTAGCTACTTATTTTGTCAACAGGTTGCAAAAAAAAAAAAACCCAAAACAAAACAAAACCATCACCCAAATCCCAGGAAACACTTCAGAGTGCAGGTGCCTTCACATCTGAATTTGATGTTAAGTAGTTCCCATATGCTAGGTGAAGTAATTCTAAACTTTAAGAAAGAAACTTAAATTTGCTGTTTACAATCAATGCGAATGTGTGACTTTGCAGGCTAATTATAGTTATATTATATTGTCAAGTTGTTAGTTAGTGTTTTATTTTTAATGATGCAAAATCACACCCTATCAATCCTGCTTGGATGAAGCATTGAATGGGAGATGAGAGAGTCACTTTGCCTGTGAGTTTTACTGCTAACTCCATGACAGAGGAATGTAGAGGCTTTGGAAAGCAGCCTCTAGGGGCTACCTGAACACTCAGATAGTCTCCATTTTCTCTTTATTTTTTTTCATTGCAACCCACACCACACTTCCTGGTTTCCATTCAACTCTCCCTTGCCCTCTTTCAGTTCCTGTTCCCATCCACCCTTTATCCATATAAACTCTATTTCAGGATTCACCTTGATGTGATGACACCAAGCTTCTTTCTCCTTTTTTTTTTCTGCACAAGTATTAGTAGAGGAATCCATGCTGAGCTGAAAACAATCACTAGTGTGTTTTCAGGAGGGAGCTTGGAAAATCTAATTTATTTTTTCTTTAAGGGTCCAGATTACAGAAAGAAGAGGATAGTAACTATGGAGGGAACACTACAGGTGATTTAGTGTAAGAAAATACATAAATGACGATGTGATGCAGGAATTCTAAAATATCTGTTATTTAAGGTAGCTGCTCCTTGGCATTGATTCTGCTCAAGAGTAGACAGTTTAAGCACACAGCTGGAGGTAACAGCCAAGTTCATCTGTAACCTTGTTAAAGTGAAGTGCTGGAGAGTTCTTATATGCGAATCACTTTTGGAAAGGATTCAAATGTTGGAGTTGAGTAGAGCTGCCTGGAAGCACTACTGTAAACTTAGCATCAAATTTGTATTGAGGACCAAAAGTGCTTTTATGTTGTAATAATAAAGTATTTATAATTAAATTATCATAGTACATCTGAACTTCCTGAATTTAAAATGGAGGAGAACGTTACTACAGAGAAGTGAAACCTGTCCAGATCCTGGCATGCCTTGTAGCTCTGGCAGTGGTCTGCTCCAGCGAAACGCAGCACTGGCAGGCTTGCAAGGCTAGAAGGGAAATGAGGGCAGCGAGGGCTTTCACAAAGCAACAGCTGTAATAAATAATCCAGCCATGGATTACTCCATGCAGCATGTGTTCCAGGGTTTACACACTCCTACTCAGCCTCCTTTCCAGCTTTTTCCAGACTTCTCCTCCACCTTATCCACCCACCTCTGCTCCTCTCCAGTAGACCTGTGTCTTGATTTAAAAGACAGATGTCTGCCAAGGACGGCAGGAACCTTCCTGGGAATGCAAAACACGACCCCTTTCTCTCCACGTTTTCGTAACTTTGAAATTATGGGGCTTTCACGCAAAGATATGGGGAAAGGAATAACAGTTCTGGATTAGAATGTCTATATACCAAGACAAACAAACAACAATGGCAGCAACACCGAATAAAACTACAAACCCAGCCCCAGCCCCCTCTCAGCTGTCAAGCACCTTCCCCTACAGTGCAGTTCTAGTCAGAGCCACCAGGGGTGGGCAGGGCAAGTGCAATGATTCCCCCGCAGCTGCAGGGGGCGCTGTGGGGCGAGCTCATCCACCTCTCCAAGTGGTGAGGGTGGCAGGAGAGAGGGAAAAGGGGCTCCCCTTGCAAAACTCAAAGGGAGCAGCCAGTCTCAGTGCCACTCCTGATGGTGAAACAGGCTGTAGCAGGAACCTCAGAGCTGGAACAGCAGAGGTGAGCAGAAGCGGGGTGGCAAACAAAGTGTAGCCAAAAGCCTTGGGGCAGTGGCAGGACCAATGGGCCTCCGGGCACATGCTGGGAGCCAAGCTGAAGTGTATCCAAAAGCCCCTAAGAAGCAGCAGAAAACAGTGGGGGTTGGTTGGACCTGGGAAGAGAGAGAAGGTGGAGAGGGGTATGTGGTTTCAGGTTTTCCTCTGGCTCTCATGTGTCCCATGTGATGTCCTGGGAATGGCAGCAGCACCCAGGAGGTGCTCCCTCTGGGGACCTTTCAGAGCACCTCCTGGCATCTAGATCCTCCTCCTGTACTGTGTTCAGTGCTATGGCCAGCTTTGTGCTGGCTATTTTGTAATATTCCATACCGCATGTGGAAAATTAATTTCAGTTAATCTCAGTAAAACTCACAGCCATGTCTGGAAACTCGCTGAACAAAGTATGGTATATTTGCAGGGATGGTACAAAGGGATCTAGCATTAGGCTTCACTTGATTTACCATCCTCACTGGTGATTAAGAAGAGTTGAAGAGTCGAACATGCTTTGCAATGTGACATTTTAAAATGATTCTAAACTCCTTTCAGAACTCTTTGAGAAAAAAGGAGGTTTATGGGTCTGACTGGACATAAAAATGAAGACACAATGTTGAAAATAATTCATAGAATAAAGCATAGACAAATGTGGGCACAGTAAAACGCAGGAAAAATAGTCCTAAATTATCTGGGTCATTCTCCAGGATGCTCTGAGGAGCCACTATAAATCTATATGAATCATCTGTTAAGGTGATTTCACAGAGCTCATATTAGCTGGAGCAAATCAATGGCTTTATATGCACGTGGAAACATATCTTATAGAAACGAATAAAAAATTGTGGGTTTCACTGTAGATTTCTCCTTGCTTCAGAGGCATCCACAGGAAATAAGGCAATCAGATTTAAAAAACGCAGCAGCTATGAACCCTATCTTTTAGACTAAACCAAAAGGTTTTAAAATTTCTTCTTCCCCTTCCTCCATGTACTAAGGGGAATAATTTAAAAGAAATTTCCATTCAAAATAGCTTTTACAATTTCCCCCTTGGGGAAAGAGGGAAGTCTCAGTAGGAGCTGAGAGACTACAGTGTGCTAGGTGAGAAATAGCTGGTGGGAAAATATCATATATTAAGCAAATTTCATCTCAGCAGCCCCTGCCCTGCTGAAGGTTCTAGAAAAGAAAAATTACAAGGAGTGCAGCAAAATGGTGGGAAGGAGAGAAACCTTTTTCCTACTGCTGGAGTAAAAGGAGTGCAGCTTTTGTCGTGATAAGCACAGAGGATAGACAGGGAGCAGCAAGGAGTCAAGGGAGCATTCACCAGCTCCTGTTTTAATTTCCTCAGCAGCTCCTGTTTTAATTTCAGCAGCAGTGTCACAGCTGTGCTGAGAAAAGGAGACCACACCCCCCAAGCCAGCTCCTTTCCCCATCACTAAAAAGACTGTGCTGGCTTCAGACAGCACCACAGCCAACATAACATCTGCAGGAAGTTGTAGCAGCTTGAGTATTTAAAGTAGCTAGCAGAAAAATGATAAAATAATCTAAAGATGCCATGTAAATAAGGGATATTATATGTGGAATAATGTTGTATCTGAGCTTACTCTTGTGAAAACAAACATTAGTGCCAGAGCCCATGTAAAAAAGCATGGATTTAAGAGAAACTTCTAAGTCACAGAGGGAATGGTGCTTTAGCCATATAATTCTAAATGGTGCTAATCAGTGTCCTGAAATTGAACCATCATCATCATCGTGTCAAAACATATCTCTTAGGAAAGTTAAGTAGTAGATTTTACAGCCAAAATATGCCTTGGATACTTTAACATGTTGAGATCTTCACAGGAAGGTTTTCAGTTGTCAGGAGCTTGTATGTTTTGCACATTCTTTGATAAACAAGGAACACACAACTGCTGCATTTTCTGGCATCACCAAGGGCTCTGTCCTGCAGGATGGCACAAGAGGACAGTGGTAAGGAAATGGGATTCTATGATCTTGTCCTAAAGCTTTCACTGATACAAGAAAATCCCATGAAGTGTTCTGAATTCAGCAGATCAGCAGATCTCTAAAAGAAACACCTGCCACTAAAAAACTTTCAGCTCGATCTTTTGCTATCATTCAAATCTTTTTAACACTGCCTGTGAGACAGGGTGCTTTTTCAGACATGAAGAGACAGAAACTTAAAAGACTACTACTTTCTACTGCTCTTCACATTTACTTGGTTTGGAAAATCAGAGATTCTGCAAACTATTGTTTGCTGAAGTAATCTGGAGTTGATGACTGTATATGTTGTAATGTTGGCTATACTCTAAACTCACCCCTCTCTTGCCTGAAGATTAAAGGCAACGCCAGCTCTGCAATATGACAAAGACAACCTGGTCTGGATCCTCCACGTCCTCTTTTTGGCAGGAACAGAAACCACAGTGACCACTTTGCACTGGGCACCACTCCATATTTTGACTTATTCCAGAAAAGATGGGAGACTAATGAGGTCACATGCAAAACTGCTTGGATTGTGCTTTCTCAGAGAACACACCAAGGTCATCACAAAGGTAAATATTTGTAAAACTGCATCCAGTTAGATGATGAGATTTTGATGATTTTGAGAGCTGATAAACACATCTGATTTACTGAGAATCGTGGGCTCACCCAAGCCCCTTAGCTTCATCTTGCTGACTTGCACCTTGGCAAGAAGTACCCACTCTTCCTTTCCGTGGGAGTCAGGATGAAAGCAGAGGGAGCCGGGCACGCAACAAGCCTGTGAGATAACTGGAGATTACAATGTCTCTGCAGCTGTGCTGTGAGCACAACCAGTTCCCCAGGCCTCTCCCAGGGTGGTCCCGATGAGACAACAGCCTTGACAAATTGCACATTCACTGAGAGAGGGGAAACTCCCATCCTTAATGTACAGCTGCACCACGGGATCAAAAAAATACCTTCCTTACAGGCCACCACTGTCCTTCACCAGTACAGCCTGTTCCAAGCAGTGGCAGACTCCCTAAATGTCCTTCAGATTCCTCATGCTGAAGATTCTCTCTCAGAGAAAGGTTTTATCTGGGGGAGGAAACAGTACTGGCAACTCCTGGGCTCTTGAGAAGCATTTTGCAATGCTTCATTGTCTTTCACAATGTTTCTGAGGAATAACAAATTCATTAGATTTGTTTTCAGTCTTCCATAAAGTTCTCCCATTATTATGTCTCTCCATTCCTGAGCCATCTATACACTTTATACCTGCAAAATCTTATTAGAGCATTAACTGAGGATGTTTTAGTGCATTAGAAGGAAACAATCACCAGAGAGTGTAATATAATTTCCGTTCTCTGTAGTTCTCTGTTTACTGTCACTGGAATGGTTAACTGGGAATATATTTGTGACAGCAGCAGCCCAGGGCTCTGTGCTGCAGCTAAAACGATCAGTGAATCTGCCAAAACATGTGGTCCTGCCCACTTTTGTCCTTGGCCATGTTCTCACTCTGCTCAGTGAGGCAGCAGCCAGCAGGTGAGTGTGTTCAGACTGCTGAACCAGCAGAAAACTATTACTGCAACTAAAACTGAAAGGCTTTCCACCAGATCAGGCAAATGAATCCAGGCACTTTATAGCTCTGTGTTGCTGGATCCAATGCTGGTGAAAGGGAAAATGAGGGGATGGGACTCTTTGTTGCTCCTCAAGGCATCTTGCTTACAGGTAGATTACAGGCTGACTATAACTTGAAACTACATGAAACACCTTGTCCAGGATCACAGAGAAGATCTGCAGCATAGCAGGGAACTAAATCAGGTCTTTAAAGTCCAAGCCAGTGTCCAGAGCAGGGTACCAGCCTTGTTCTCACTGTGAAAGCTGAAAAGGGACCCACATCAGTTCACTTGATCCATTCTCCTGCTCACTCTGAGCATAGTTGAAGGGACACACTCCATTGCTGCCCAGATGCCTTTGCCTGGGACTAGACATGGGTAATTTCCAGGGATATCCATGCTCCAACATGGCTAATGCCTGTGGAGTGTGGATATGGGGGCTGCAGGCTCTGGGGCTAGCATGTCACAGCTGAGTGAGAAGGGCCATGAGAACAGCAATGTTTTCTAAAAGTCAACTTTTTGTGTGTAATTTTGTTTTTCTCTGTATCTGGATTTCTGTGATTTTCCTGAACATCCAGAGGGCCTAAAGGAAACTGCCTCCAAGACTGACCCCTACCTCTTTAGCCAGCTGTGGACACTGGAGTTCCAAACTCTCCATAAAACACTTTTGCAGTTGGTGCTTTTTATAGTTTCATGAATATTTCAGCTGTAGACTCCTAATGTATCCTTGGCTAGACTATAAAAGCAGCTTTTTGCTCCTTCCTGGCTTCAGTCTGAACTATGAGTTTTCCAGGCAGAACTCAAGCCCTGTGTCTCACTGATGGACTTTAGAGAGGACTAGTATTGAGTTATAGCAACAGTTGGAAGTGGTGTACAGTACTGAACAGTCACCTGGCCAAAAAAAAAATGTCTGGGGAATCCTGTTATTATAGCACAAGTTACAAAGAGGAAGGAAAGGAAACAGGAAGAATCACCAAAACTCCTCAATGACAAGCAGAAAGCAAAGTTTATTTGCTTAAGGAGTTAATTCTGTAGCCTATATTTTGGCAATACTGCTGGTTGTGTCTTGGCACACGGAATGGAAGGCCATGGAATGCTCCTTGGCAGTGGCCTGGCCTGGCCTGGCCAGTGTAGAACCAGCAAAGCAGGTGAAACTGCACTCACTAGAGGTGTTGCTGTTCCAGGCCAGTCCTTGCTGTTGAGAAGAGGAATGAAGGGAAAAAGATGAAGAAAAGTGATGTTCACCTGTTCCCTGAATATCCCTGGAGCAGAGAGGTGCCTTTTCATCTTTGAAGTGTCTAGCATATATTATCAAAGTGCTGCAAGTGCTCAGAAAAAGGTCACATTTTATATATATAGTTACATAAATATGTATATAATTGCATATGGTGCAGGGACAATCTTTATTCATTCCTCTGTTTTATACTTTAAAATTCTTAAAACATATGTTCAGAAATCCTTACCTCCTATCCCATACAGTCACTGGCTACCTAATGTTTCCTATCTGAAATCACAAATCTTTGTGCAAGGTAATGCTATCTCGTCTTCCCTCCCTCTGTGCAATTAAGTCTTTCTCAACTACCCAGGTCAAAGAGTGTAAAATTGGTCTCTAATTTATCGTTGGCAGAGATTTGATTTGCAGAACTACTGAAAACCGAAACTCCACTGGCAACCAGAAGGATCTGTAAGAGTTAAATACTTCCCAGGCTGTTCAGAGTACTCAACACATCTCCAAAGAGAAACTCCAGATCAATGACTGATTGAAAAGTTTGCTCCACTGGCCTCACCGGATTCTCCAGCACAGCAATGAGTGAACATTACCATCTAATGGCTGCACCTGCTAATTACAGCTATAATTCCTACTTTAATGGTGGAGGCTGGTCCTTGTGTAAGTACTGATACACTGAAAAGGCTGTAGGATTGGAAAACAAATAAACATGGAAAGATAATAAAAGCAGAATTTATGATATTGCAGTATCCATCAATCACCTCCGGTGGGCAAGGTGAATGGAGGAATCCTGCTAAAATGTTTCTGGGTGACATGTCACAGTTGCTGCACTGATGGCTACACATGCTGCAGACACATGAATAATGACCACCATAAACAATAATCCAGTGCATTAGTAACTGTGAACGGCTTTTAAGATTCTAATAGTGAAATATTATTCCAGCCTTTTTTTTTTTTTCCTGATAGCAGGATGAAATTTCTCCCATCCCTTCCCTGATCAATGCCAAGGGTTGCACCAGTCCCAAGCTTCTCCCCAGTCCTTCTCCATTTTGTTGCAGGCGTCATCTGTGCCAGTGGGCACATCTAGAAGCAGCAGAGATGATTCAGGCTGATGACTGAGAAAGCGAGGACTAGGGAAGAAAATCCTGGAAGCCTGGGTGCAGGGTGAAGCTTGCTGCCTCACTCTCAGAGGAAGAGGGGAAACGTAGATCTGTATGTGCTCATGACATAGACTCATTCTTGTTGTTTCCAGCCCTGCTTTTTCTGCTGGAAGTTGCAATTTCCACAGTAGGTTTGATGAGAGGTTTACACAGCTGCTGCTTTCACACTGGAGCCTAGAACATCATACTTGACTCACTGCTCTCCTGCTGACCCTTTATGGGAGAAAGTGACAGATAAGGGATTCCCAAATTGTGTTGATTCTGCATTTTCCTGTCGGATGAAGTCTTGCCCCAACTCATTATAAAGATGCTAGAAGAACAATCTCCCAGTTTGTTTCTTGATTCCTGCAGTCTCAGCTATTTGTGTAATCCCATGCAAATCAAGAGCTCAGCGTAACAAAGGGTCAGAGCCTATAAAAGAAGTTAATTATGCAGCTTGTTTAATTTGTAGGCATGGATCTCTCTGTTTCACTCCCTTTTGCCATAAGATGGATGTGCTTTTTGGACTTTGGTTCACTACAGAGGCTGTTACGTGCCAGAGGCTGCTCAGGATCCCAGGCCATGGCAGAATTCCATGGCACCTCCTGGCCTCAGGTGAGCAAGGGCTTCCCTGTGATTGTATCAATACCTGGCAGCATTCCTCGGTGAGCTGTGGCATGGAGTGGTTGTTCTTTGCCAAAGCACAGAGAGGAAGAAGAGCTCTTAGATAAACACTGAACTTGGCTGCAGCCAGCATTCACTGCTGCACCCTTTTTTCTCAATAATGATCCCTCTACAATCATTCCTGGCTTGCTATGCCTACAGACCCTTGAATCTCCTGTAACAGCTCTCTTCAGAGAGGCTGGCCTGACTTTACATATAGAATATGCAGCATCAAATTTGCCATGGGGCCAGAATCAGGTTTTTCCTCTTAGCTTGTACCTTGGAGGGTTTTGTAATAACCCTGATTTCCTGTATTAGACTGGGCTGCAAGAATCATCCAGAATAAACAGGACAAGCTAACATGAATGTGGCTTTGAGAAGTACAGACAAGTGTTGACTTAAAAATTAGGAAGGAACAGGTCATTTGGGAAAGACTTGACTTACAAAACTTAAGAAAAATTGTATTTAAGGGCATTTAAATCTGCCAGACCTGAAAGCTACCAGTGGAAGGCAGGTAATCTTGAAATGTATGGTAATGGTCATCCTTAACACACTTCTCTACAAGATAATTTTTTAAATAATTAAGTGGTCATGCATTTCCTATAGTCAGACAGGTAACAAATGTGGATCATTGCAATGGTTAGGCACAGTTCAGCTGTGAACATTCAGCCTGTAAGTGCTCTGTGAAGCCAAGATGTTCATGGTACTCCTCTACTTGTATTTCCAGGTGCAGCTCCAGGACACTTTACCATCATTGCTGAGATCCTCAGGCATTTTGTTGATGAGAAGGCTGCTGGCAGTGACACACCTGCAGGACCTGTGAACTCTTGCTAAGGCTGAGATCAGGCACCACTAGAAGACCTGGGTGCCTGCACAGCCACAGGACTGCATTACTGCATGCCTGAATGAGATGTTAAAGGTAACTAATAATTATCTCTTAGGCAACTGCTACATATTTCAAATGCTTCTAGTTGAAGTATTTCCAGCAGCACTCCTCGCTTCCTCTCCTCCTTTTCTTCCTGACAGACTGTTGAGCTATTTCTTTGAATTCAACCTAAAACATAAAGAGAGTGATGTTGTCCCACTCTAGACTGAAAGAAAACATACTGTGTGCTGTCTTCTGCTTCAGCAAGATCGTATTTTTTAACAGAACAACGTGGCTGCTGTCTTACCAGCTCCACCAACTCCTATGGAGCCTGTGATGAAAAACAGACCTGTTGCTGGGAATTTGCTATGCTGTTAAAGCAGTCTTAAATCTCACTGCCTGTCTCCTATCTGCAGGCAGAGGATGGTGGCATGTTCTCTACATTCAGAGTGCAGGGACCACAGATCTCTTCAGAGTGGGCTCAGACACCACCTTCGCTTCATGCTGAGCACTCCATGATGATGTATCTGGAAGTGCAAGGTGGAAAATGTGTGTAGCTGCACTTAGATGTGTTGGGTTCTTGTTCATGGCTCATGTTGACCCAGCTGCCCTGATCCTCCACTGTAAGGTGGCCTGGGAATTTTGAGTTTCTGCACAAAGTCTGCACATCGACAATTCTTGAATGTTCATTATTAGTCCTTTTTTAAAATTCAGAATGACTCCAAGAGGTGTCAGATGCTGTCATTTGTCCATCCCGTGGAATTGAATATAAGGACGGAACAACCCTGCCATATGCAAAAGCAGTTTTACAAGAGACTGTGTGTTACAGCAGCACGAGTGAACCCAGGGTTTTTGGGGATCCAGGACACCACACTGCAAGGCTTCCCTGTCACTGAGGTCTCTTAATGCCACTAAACTTTGGGTACAACCCTTAGACAAAGCAGTCAGGCATCACATCTTCTGTTTACATATTGTCCCAGGCTGCAAAGCTACCCAAAGGCGAGTTTGAACAGCTCACGAGGAACTCTTCACTGGGAATAGGGTGCTGGCTCTTACCTACATGCTATATGAACAAACCTGTACTCAGTTTTCCTCTCTTGTTGCAGAGATGTTACTTTTACCATTTTACCATACAGGATTTCAAGAGTTAGGTCAGTGTATAAAGGTACCAGTATAACGACCTTTGGCTTCTTTTAGACTCATACAAGCTAAATACAAAATTTTCTAACATTTCAGAAACTGAATTTTCAGAAAAACACTGCCTGTATATGCAATTTATTGTATCAGCAGAATACTTTAAATCCATATCCAACCTGGTGTAGGTGGTCATCCCAATAGGTAAGACCTATGTGGCTTTGGGGGAAGGTGTCTGAGAAAATCAAGGTCCAAGTCAGGGGTTTTGATCAGTGTGAAGCTTTCACATCAGTGGGGTTGAGTGATGTTCCTTCTTTTTTAAGTTTGATAACTGTAATTACTGCATCCTCTGGTGCTCTAAAATCAATCTTTAGGAGTGCCTAATAATTTCTAAATAAGCTATTAAGTAGGAGATAACAGAATTTGACCCTGTTTCTCACCCCATAGTAATTACTTGGCACTTGCATTGGGCAATTTCAAGAGAGTGATTGATATCTTGGCGACTTAAGTCATTAGTTTTTCATTCTGTGAAAAGGTTCTTTGTATGAGCAGGTCTCCATAGTGATTTGTGTAACACATTATTTCTGAAATATTTGGTAAACTCTGGTCTTCAGAGCACACAGATCCCATTTAGAGATTGCTTTTGTTACCAACCAGGAAATTCTTTATGAGTTTTATGCTACAATTTACTTCTAAATAATTTTCCATGTCTTCTAAGGTTATGAACACAGGTTTGAGCCTGTAAGACAATAGGATGGGAGGGCCAGTGGTAAGGATATTTAGCCTAGGACTTTGCGAGCCCTTTTCCCTGTTCTGCCATACTTCTGTGATTTCAGGGATATTGCTGAGACACCCATTGCCTTTGCTTTCAAATAGTAAGGTAAGAATATCAACGTTACATTCCTGTGCTTTACAAGGATGAATACACTCACACACTATAGGGCAGAGGTCATGTGGTGCCTTACATATGCTGAATACCATTTTTTCATGTTTCTGATTGACAGACTGATGAGAGATATTAGTTGTTTAGCATAAATAAGTTTTAAGTAAACTGAGTTACACCGCGTTATAATATTGTGTGATTTAATATGGGGGGGTTGCTTTGCTTTTCTTGCTTAGCATGAGTACCTGGATTATATAGGCAATGAATTTTCTGACTCTTTCCACATCACAAATTGATACAGAAACAGACGCTACAGCACTCAGAACTCTGTTTACTCACTCTAATATATAGACGAAGTTACTGGTCAGAGATTTGCAAAGCACCGTGAAAAGACTCTGTTCATGGAGTAAGGTGGGAAGATTCGTGAAGTACAAGGAGATGCTGAAGGAGGGGCTATCGCCTTTACCCTTTGTGAAGTGTCCATTATCACTTCGGGTGCTTGCAGGCTCTTTACTGGGACATTTTTCCCGTTTTCTGTGTCATCCCTCACTATACATGACGGAAAGACCGATTGGGAGGGCGTCGAGTTGGGGTTATGTGTCGCCAGCTGTCACAGGAGGCAAGGTGGGAAAACTCTTTGGACTGTCTGATTCCTCAAACTGTATTTACCGGAGCAAAATTAATTCCATGAATATTTGTAACTCTGCCTCGGTCCCCGCCGCCAGCAACGCCACGCCCAAGATGGCGGCCCTGTCCTGAGGGGCGCTCCCGGCGCGTTCTCTTCCCCCCCCCCGCTGTGCGCAGTGTTTCGGCTCCGGGGGGAAACGCGGGAGGTTATAGCGGAGCCGCCGGAAGCGGCGGAAGGGTTTTGCTGGCGGACCCAGCAGGGCGGAAGTCGCTGAGGCGAACGGGGGTGGCGGCGGCAGCGAGCGACGATGAACAACAAATTCGACGCGTGAGTGTCACCCCGAGCCCCCCCGGACCGACCCCCGGTGCGGGGCTTGCACGGCCCCGAGCTCCGCCGGCGCCTCCCGCTGCTGCCCCGGCGCCGGGCGGGCGAGACGCGATGAGTCACAGGGCTACGCACAGCCCCGTCCCTGCAGCCGGGGCCCGGCCTGGCCCCAAGGGAACGCGGGGCCGAGAGGTGTGGGCGGTGGGCTGGTGGCAGTCCCGCACCGGGGAGTTGCGGGTCTCCTCGTGGCCCCGCTTGTCTCTCGCCTTTTCCGGCCCTTCACAGGGCATGGGGTGGGCGGAGAGACCTGTGGGGTGCTGGGTGCTGGCGCGGTGTCTGGTCGCTCGAGGAGCTGCTTCTGCTGTGCTGGGGCGTGTGGGGAGCGGGGTGGGCAAGAGTCAACAGAGATACAGTGACAGGTCTTCATGTGGGCCCCCTGAATAGCACGGAACCCTAACAAGTACCTGGGGTTTCCTGTGGCAGATCAGTATCTAGCACAGACTGCTTGAGTTTGTTCCAAGAAGCTGTTTCGTGGTTCACTTCGGCTTAAAAGTGCATGCCCAAGATGCCTGTGATGGGCATGTAAGTAGAAGTAGTTTCTTCTGTGTGGGTTGTCAAGTGTAGATTTCCAAACTTTGGTGGTCCTTGTACCACGGAAGATCTTTGGAGCAGAGATCTGCCTGGGCTTGGTATGAACCTTCTCAACTGTGTGATGGCTGTCTTTGTTATTTTTCTTTACCAGATTGAAAGATGATGATAGTGGAGACCATGACCAGAATGAGGAAAATAACACACAGAAAGACAGTGAGAAGGAAAAGAATGATCGTGAGAAACCACAGAGTACTACCAAGAGGAAGGTATGGTGCTGGCATCTGCACTCCACTACCAGGGCATGGTGTGGCACTGCTAGAGACTCAATCCTCAGTTCAGGTATAAGGAAAATATGTCTTGGAGGGCTGTGGTCTCAGTGCATTGTTACTGCTGCAGTGAAGACAGAGGGCTATGTTCGATTTCAGTAATTTTATGTCGCTTTAGGAGGTTTCTCATCTGAGGGGTGAATGCTCCCTTCACTAACATAGCTGGTACCCTGCCAAGCTTTGGAATGGAAATGCGAAATAAAGCTTTATTTTAATCAAAGAACAAATTTGGAAGAGGACATGAGGAGAGGACTTTGTCTGACAGGACAGTACTGGCTTGAAGGTGGTTTATCAGGTAGTGTTTGTGACACTGTTGAAATAACTTTTAAGATGTGTCCCTGTGAGTAATGTAGCCTCATCAGGAATGCATAAGGCATATATCTCTGCTGGTTTGTTTTTTTTTTTTTTTTCATCTTGTGTTTAGGAAAACTTCTCTGTGTTAAGTAATGCAGCCCTCGTAAACTTGCCATAGTCAAGGGGAAAGTAGAGATTTAAGCCCTGGTTACCCCCGTGTAACAATATCAAGCAGTACAAGATAAGGGCTTTGATTGGGGTTTTTTTGTAAGTTTTGACTCCTGGCTAATGAGCTCTCATTAGCTTCATTTGTGCTCATTAGAAATATTTTTAATCAGAAATCAGTGTTTTGGAAGTTGAAAAGTGATCGCTGCCCACTGCTGGTGATGGGCTCTGACAAAGCTGACATAACAAGTTCTTAGATTAAACTTCCCAGAGCACTGGGGTGTTGGTTGCTTAAGGCAATTGGTGTCACCAGAGTTTTAATTGCATTTGAATCATGATTCATTATAAGTGGGGTTTATCCTTCCCAGAGGAGAAGAGTGTCTTTTTTTTCCCCCTTCATTTGAAAAAGTTAAAGCTCTCACATTTCCCTTTTTAGTTTGTCTTTTTTTTTTTTTTTTGACACAGGCACAGGACTAAAAAAAAATCAGTAATGATGCCTCTTGATGGCTTGAATGGTTGCTTTTGTATGCTGTAAATGTAAATTTTCCCATTCCCCTTTTTAGAGGAGCATACAAGTGGTAAACAGTCTTTTCTGTTCTGCAGGCTGTGGTCCCGGGGCCAGCTGAGCACCCCTTGCAGTATAACTACACCTTCTGGTACTCGCGGCGGACCCCCGGGCGGCCCACCAGCTCCCAGAGTTATGAACAGAACATCAAACAGATCGGCACCTTCGCCTCCGTGAGTGCCCCCTGCTGTCCCCGTGTCACCCAGGCATGGCGTGCTCCCCCTGGCCTGGTCCCTGTGTGCTGGCTCTGTGCACACACAGAGCTCGTGGTGGCAGTGAGGGATTTGCCAAGGCAAACGAGCTCTTGAATTACAGCAGGAGATGTGTCTTTAGCGTTAGCTTTTAGATGTGTCTTTTTCCTCTGCCCTGTGCTAGACCTCTGTGCATGGTGGTAGCTGGTATAATAATAGAAAAAAAAAGAGCAGCCATGTAGTTCATTTATGGCTGGAGCAAGAGAAGAAAGGAACAGCTTTTCTGTTCTGTTCCTGTACTGTCCCCCACACACTTCCCACCACAAAGACTGTGTTTGGAATAAGCATCTGGCACGCCATATTTGCCAACAGCCTGTGGTGGCCTGTTGTCTATATGGAAGTTATGGACAAGGTGCAGTTTAATGTTGCAGTCAAGTTCATTAAAAGGCAAATTGTTCTGCCTTTCCCCTTCCACTCTGTGGTTGCTTGTTCCTGGAATAAACTTGAGCGTGTCCTGGAAAGACTGTATTGGGTTTTTGTATGGTGCTGACAGAGTAAACCCACCCTCAAGAGCCCAAGATACATAAGCGAAATGAGTGTCCATTACTGTTCCAGAGCCCAGGAAGTCTGTTGGCTGTGTTCTTCCTTGTTCTTTTCAATCTGATGTTTGCCCAGTTTTTTCAGGGTCTCTTATAAATGTCAATTTTGCCCACCAGTACATACTGCTCTATGAGATATGATAATATGAGAATTTATAAAACCAGCCCTTTATTCTTTCTTTATTCTGTCTGAGCAGCTGGGTTGTGTTACTGCATCCACACAGGATAGGAGTGGGAAGGAGAGTGTTGATGTGGATAGTTACTGCTCCTGTTTCCCTGTGTGAGCAAGTGCTTTCAGTTCAGAGGATGAAAAATGCAGCTGCCGCTTGATGATCTGGGAATAACATTTCAGTCTGGTAAATCAGTGTAGACTTAGCATTGATTTTTAGCTCCTTAGAAGAAAAAGAGTGTTGAATATTCTGTTGTCTGCTCTTTGCTACAGAGAATTTTTGGGGCCATTGTCGGCTGAAAGTGCTGCACTTCTGTTAGGATGGAAAGAGACTGGCCAGTGTATCTGATAATGTGTTTGGGTCCAAAATCTGTTTAAGGAGATGGAAGAGCAAACTTCAGAAAGAGTTGTCTAACTAAGTCTGGTTTCAGAATTATTCTTGGCTTTTCAGTGGAAAGCTCTAAAAGCTGTGAAATGTGAACCACTAGAGGGCACATTCCCTCACTGGGGGGGTGTGATTTCCCCACGGATGTTCGGACGTGCCTGACAAACATTGATTGCTTCTGACCCCTCCTCAGTCTTGGTTCATAATTTTATTGGCTATAAAAGCAAATTCCAGGTTGGATGGCAGAGGTCACAGATTGGAGTGGAATTCCAAGTGCTGACCGAGTCATTAAGGTGTCTGATAAAGTGCTTGGTTTGATGTCTGACCCTTCCAGCTGCACTGCTGGTCTCCTTAATAGCTATTGTCTTACTGAGCAGAATCTTCTTAAAATACAGAAATTAGTATCATCTCTTCCACTGCTTTGTTTTGTTTTAAAGATCCATCCTCTCTCAAATAATTTCTTACCCAGAGATTCTCCAAAGATAAATATGCTTCTTTTAAGAACTATAAAAAATAAGTCCCTTGCTTTACAGTCAGATTGTCTCAAGCAGGTGCAGGGGTCCCAGAACGGAACTGGTTGAAGTGAAGTGATCCAAGTGTACCATGGCAAATTGTAAAAGAAAGTTAGAAGTATTTAAATAAAAATTCTGAATAGTGCCCCTGATCTTAAACAAGCACCAGAATGTATATTTTGTCTTAAAATCTGCATACAGTAAAATCAAATAAAGAAAATGTCTTATTTGAAGACTTCTGCAGTTTCCATGGTCACAGAGAGCAGTGGTTATGCAGGGTAAAGAAGTTTGGCTGTAGCTGATGCATTTGACACATATCCAGTGACTGAAAGTTTGGGCAGTAGGAGTTAAAAGATGTGTTTTGAACTGTTCTCCAGGGCAGTTGTTATCTTAGCACAGATTTGTTCAGACAAGCACTGAGTGACTTTGGAGGCACCTGTTGAATGTTTCAAGTGGTCATCTGGTAATGGAGCCAGTCAGAAACAGGCACCCAAGCTGTGACACTACTGTTGCCTTTTGTGTTGCCTAATCAACATCCTGGTGGCAAGAGAGTAGAACAGAGGATGGGAAGGTGTCTTTGGAGAGCTGATGTAAACATGGCGCCATGTTTCCGTAGAAATCTTGACTGTGAACAGTTGGAGCAGCCTCATTGTGTGGTTGGTGTTGTTGCAGGTGGAACAGTTCTGGCGGTTTTACAGTCACATGGTACGTCCTGGGGACCTGACAGGCCACAGTGACTTCCATCTTTTCAAAGAGGGCATCAAACCCATGTGGGAGGTGAGTTGGAGCTCTCATTTTTGCTGTGATATTTCCCCACAATATTTTGGAGGGACTCTTCTACAGTGGAGGGACTCTTGTCATTAAATGGCACTCCATTAGATTTTCTTGGGTGAAATTCTTTGGTCTGGGTTTCCTGTAAATTTGTGCTCAGAGCTCTCTCCCGTGTGACCTAACAGTGCTGCTGCCAGAGAGGGAAGATGGGGAAGTTGCTGGCTGCACTCCCTTGAAGGTTGCTGAACTGCCATTGCCAATGGAGGGGGTACGCCATCTAAGCTCTGTGCCTCCCAGTATAGGCCCTTGCCCCTCAGAGCTGCCTCCAGTGACAGCAGTGCAGGGCTTTCCTCTGGAAGGACAGGACCTCTCCAAGTAGGATTCAACAAAGCTTATAAAAACCAACCCTCCTTTTTCAGTCAAGGAGGTGCATATCGTTAAAAGCCTGCACACAGAGCTGGAAATGGAAAAACAACTTTGCCTTTTATTTGCTTTTCTTCTTTTTTGTGTGTTTTTGGTTTGTTTTTGGAGTTCTTTTGTGTTTGGTTGGTCGGTTTGGGTTTTTTTGTTTTTGTTCCAGGGCACTTTAGTTTCCCTCTATTTATATCCAAAACTATTGAAAGAAATTTTAAAAAGTCTTTGCCCAGCAAATCATTCTTCCAGTTCCTGGCCTGCTTCCAGCAATGACCAGTAGCATTCACAATATGAGGATTTTATATGTTTCTCTGAAGTACCTAATTACACTGCTTGGCCCTGAGAAATTTATATGTGACCCTTGTTAGCAATTATTTAAGCAAGGTGTTTTATAGCCAGTTACTGCAAATACTATTTATATAAATGTTTAACCCTCTTTGGGCTCCTGATGAGCAAGTTCCTCAGACAATGTGTTGACCTCAAGTTGATGATACCAGAATTCCTATGACGCGTTTCCTGGTATATATTTTAAGATGGAGGTAGAGAGATTCTTTGGTACTTTTACTTCTGGCCCTATTTCCTTCTTATATTTCTAGAAGAGGACCTGAGGCCTCGCTTCTGGCCTTCCATTGCTGCATGCTTTGTAGGGCTTTGTTTATGTTTCTTTCTCTTCCAAACCAATCCTTAATTACTGTCATTCTTGTAGGTACATATGTGCCCGTGTGTAGTTCTGATCTTTCTCTGCATCCATCTGTGCCTTTTCTGGTAAAGTCAGAAGCACTAAGCATAATATTCCCTGGTGATTTACTGGGCTGCAGATCATTATTATTCTGGTGAAGGAAAATCAAATGCTTGACTGAACCGAAGCTTGTTTAACCTGAAAGAAAACTAACAACAACCATAAAGCACATGATACAGCATCTGCCTTCCAATCACTGCTCTCTCTGTAGCCTTGAACCTGCTTAAGCCACCTTTGAGATATTTTTAGCAATATTACTCTCTTCTGATGCCCATTAGTCATTGTGGAAACTTTGAAGAGTTAAACCCCACTCCCAGTCTAAAGGCTGTGATATTCACAACTTGGAAAACAAGAGTATTTAACAGAAGCCAGTTTGCTTCTCACAGGATTCTGCCACATTCCTAGAACTTTGTGTTGATTTGGATGGCTCCTGTCATGCTTTGAGTTTTGTCTGGAGCTGGCACATTTCCCTTTGAGTCCAGCACATGCCTGAAAAGTAGTTGTCAGGTGAATGCTGCTGTTATGCTGACACTTCATGTTTCCTCAGGGTTGCTTCATTAGCACTTGCTGTCTCTGAGAGAGCAGACAAATGTTTAGTTTTATCTGAGCCCTAGAAAAGCTTTAAGGCTAAAGTAAAATTAACTTTATTTCATTAAGAAGGGTTGAGCTGCCTTGCTTGGCATCTTCAAGATGTGTCCCAGCTTGGCAGAGGGGATTGCTGGGGATTTGGTGAGGGATGTCCTGTTCTGTGCAGTTCCTTCTGAGTCATTCTTTGTTCTCTGTTTCTGTCCTAGACCTGTCTTCCCTTACCCTTCCTAACTGCCACCTCTTTGACTTGTTCCTACCTCTCTGTCTTCAGCTTTGGATGGAATTTGTTCCCCTCTCACCTTGTAAGATTTCCCAGCTACAGTGTTGCACTAGAGAAAGCCACAGTGTTATGCACAGAGGAGGAGCTGCTCTTTGACATGGCTGTGCGGTCTGGGGAGCAGGGAGGCCGTAGCAGTTTCCAGCTCTTTGTCAGCTTCAAGATACAGAATCACAATACTGAGGTGACAGACCAGGTGCTTAGCATAAAGTTTTTCTTTTACTCTCTCCCCTCATTTTGGTTATTTCCCTGGGTCACTGCAGTCGGGAGCAAACATTCAGCTATATGATGTGTGATAATGTCAGTAGTTCTCAGAGAACAGGGTGGTTCTTTCTGTGTTAACACAACATGTGAGCCCATTCCCTGGAAGTGTGGAAGGAAAATGTTTGTCAATTTTTTGCTTCCTTTTAAAATACCGTTTTGCAAACTCCTTCCTGGCCTTCCATGCTCTATGATGAAGGGATTCTCCTGTTTTACAGGAATCTTGTTTTACAAGCAGAACTACATACACAGAGGATTAGGCAAATGGCAAATCAGTCTAAGGTTTAGGAGTAGTTTCAAAGTCCTTCCCTCTGGGTCTGTTTGTGCAGATTGATAGGCTGGTGTTAGTCTTTGCTAGTGGGATCAAAACACTAGAACTCAACTCATCAAAGCACAGAACTTTGGAAGGCTGAGGGCCATTGTTTCAAGTACTTTGTATTCGAAGTAAGTGGTTTTCCTCTGTCTCTGCTTATATGGGGGAGAAGTGAAATAAAATGCTTTTGCTTGAAACTACCTTCCTTGCCCCACCTCATCAATATCTGCTCCTGTTTGTGGCTCTGCTCTCTTGTGGGTAACAGAAAAATAGCTAGGAGAAAACAAATCAATTTATTTCCCCTCTTCCTAGGATGATGCCAACAAAAATGGTGGTAAATGGATTATCCGTCTGCGGAAAGGCTTAGCGTCACGGTGCTGGGAAAATCTTATTCTGGCCATGTTGGGAGAGCAGTTCATGGTGGGGGAAGAAATCTGTGGGGCCGTCGTCTCTGTCCGATTCCAGGTGAGTGTTTTTAAGATCTGGCACGTGCCTCTGTGTGGCAGGGCTGCAACAAGTGCCCCGTGCTTATCCCTCCCTCCCATGCCGTTCTGCAGGAGGACATTATCTCCATATGGAACAAGACAGCCAGCGACCAGGCCACGACAGCCCGGATACGCGACACATTACGAAGAGTGCTCAACCTACCTCCCAACACCATCATGGAATATAAAACCCACACCGACAGCATCAAGTACGTGTGCTGGCCAGGGGGGCGCTGCAGGTTGCATGTGTGCTTGAGCAGCTCAGTGCACGGCACAGGCGTTGGCAGCGGTGCTTGTGTGCGTTAGGGCTGTTCCTGCAAACTGAAGTGCAAACAGCAGCAGTTGTTGCCAGCGCACTTTGAAAGCCAGATTCCCATGTTGTTGTCATGCTGTTGTTGGGGGTGTTTGGTTCCATGAGCAAAACCTTTTTAAATGTGTGATTCAGGGTTATTTTAACAATCCGCCCAGCCTGTCACTCAGGCGATGGGCAGGTCAGGGTGGCTCTGTGGCTTGATGTATTCAAAAATGAGATTGCAGTGGTGGGGGGTGTCGAATCATTTGAATAAATAGAGATTCTGGGGAATAAAGTGCGGAAGCTAACAGGGATTTATAGTGCCATTAGACTTATAAATGGTCTTGGGAAAGTGCTCTGTGAATTTACAGTGCTGTACAAATGATTTCTAATCATAATAAACGTCGTATATTAAGTCTTCCAGGCCCTGGTGACAGAGGCTCTTTAACAAGACTAGAAGATCATGGTACACAGAGAGCACAGCTGTATTTTTAAATAAATGTATTATAGCTTACAATATCAGCCCATTCAGGGTGACTTTTATTTCCCACAAAGTGACGAAAAATTGCGTATAGGTATTAGTTAGAGGTGAGTAATATGTTGTTTTTCTTTTTTTCTTAAGTGTATTATAAACCAATACACTGATTAGGTCATATTGGTTAAATTAATACTTGAAAAGTTGCACACAGAAAAAGAAATGAAACAAATGAATGAGACACTGATGGGGCAGAGAGCTTTTTAATCTTGCCTGTAATGAAGGTGCAAGTATCTTTCATGACTTTCTTTCATCATGCTGGCTAGTTCTTCCCACATAATCACCCTGTCATCAGTCTGCTGTCAGACAATTTGATGGGATCAATCCTGGTTCTAGCAGACAGCTAGCTTCCAATTTTGAGTGTGGGTCACTAGTAATTATATAGAAATCTTATTGAAACTAGATTTTCACTGTAGGCATTTAGTGTTCCATGTGGCCTTCCCTCCTGTGTGCATGGGAAAGAGAAGGGAAAAAGATGATTTTTTCCGTGATTTTCACTAACGTTTCTCATGCACTTTTTTGCCAGGAGAGGGCACTATGGACTCTCTGTCCATGTAGGGAAATAGCAACGTGCTCATGTGGACACACAACAGAATATTTTACTCGTGTTCAGCAGCAGCAGACTGCGGACTGTGGTGATGTGGCTTTGTGGTGAGAGCAGGGAGGTGTTTGACTTCTCTCAGTCTCTGTAGTAAAAAGCTGTGTATGGAGCCAGCTGTCCTAAGCTGCGGTGGTGGTTCATGTAGCAAGTGTAGAGTGGGAATGATGTGGCCTTTCCCTTATGAGCTATCACCACCAGCACTTCCTAGCACAGAAAAAGCAATGTTTGTTTTTGCTCTAACAGGTGTAAGGCCTTGAGTGATGGTGCATCCAGTAGTGTGGCCTTATTTCCCTACACCAGTGTAGCACGCTGTGCTCGCTGTCCTCTCTTCCTGCATAACATCCAAGTTTCATTTTGTGCTGCTGACGTGTGGTGCAAAATGAGTTTGTTTGAGAATAACAGGTGTTGGAGGTATCAAGTTTAGTAGCTCAGATTACAGCTGGGAGCAATTCTTAAACAGAGGCCAACTGGCTTGTCTCCCACTCATTCTTCTGTGGATAGGAGGGTTAGTCAGGAATTGCTTTGATGATGTCCCAGTCAGGTAGGTCTAAACAATTAACCTTCTGCTATGTAGGACATCATGAAAGCCCCTTTTTTCCTATTGCCTCGCTTGAGCTGCAGCAGTCTGATTGCAGTGCTCTCCAACATCTCTGTCCAATGGCACTGGTGTAAATTCAGAGCAGAACTGCTGTCAGTGGAGTTTCTGTGTAGTGATGCACAGACCAACTTCTTGTGCCTCCCTTGCCTGGTACCAGCAGGCAGCAAGGGGCAGCAGCTGCAGAGAGGTGACGGTGACTGCTTTGTGACAGAGAAGAGCAGGCTAGCCTCAGCTTTCAGTCTGACTCTGCTTGGCTTAGCTTCATATCATTAAGGTTCTCTCACTAATAGAGAATCTCTTGTGTAACTAGTTCTATCCTCCATAAAGTCTGGCTCCTTCTCCTCACCCATCTATCAAGTCCTGTTGAAATACTGTCCGTCATGAATAAACTCCACTTATGCTGCACATGTACCATGTGATTTATGACTTGGGAGGGCTTTCTAGCCAGCACTCTATATTCACACTCTGGCTGTGTTTCATGAAAAGCTCTAATGGAAGAGCTGTGCTCTAGGCTTTGTCAGGGCTGCCTTTTGAGGGGGGCTCGTGGCATTTTTCATTTGTATGGGCTGCATCTCTCCACTAGAGCTCTGCTCATGTGCGGGGTTTGATTGGCATTGATTGTGCTTCAGGGAAGGGAGCATGCTTAGCAAGAAAAGAGCAGGCATTTCTCAACACCTTGACTTTTAGGAAGTGAATTGACCTGGATTAGCTTTTGACACACTGTAAATGAATGCTTCTGTAGAAATTGCTAGCATGCCTCTCACTGTGGAACTTGAGCCCTGTGTTTCAGGTTTTGGATATTCCTTTTGTGATGATGCATTTCATATTAAATTGTTTCTAGACACCATTTTTCATGAGTTGTCAGTGAGGCTGCAGCCCCCTTTGTTTCAGAAAGTGGTGGTGCTGCCAAGCTGCATCTGAAAAGTACCTGTTGCGTCACAGCTATTCCAAGGAGCTGTTCTGCATTCTGTCCTTCCTGCTCTCAGTGGTGGAGCATGTGCATTTAGCTAGATAAGCAGATCTTTCATTGCAATTTTCCTGTGTTTGTCCTTTCTCTTGCTTGTGATATTGACAAGCTGCCTAAATCCCAGCGAGTAGAAGGGTCAGCCTAATCTGTATGAATTTCCAGTCTTGCTAAGAGAGCTAGAACAATCTCTTGGACTTTGCTTAATTCCAGGGGATTTATAGTACCTTAGACTTTACAGCACTGAGCACCTGAAGAGAACATATGTGACATTTTATGGGCTACCTTGTTTCAGTAGCTGGAGAGAAATTGCTTCTCTTTGTTCCCTCAGAGGTGCACTGAGAGAGGAGGACTCAGATGCAGTGAACCACTTAATGGGTTCAGTTCATCAGTGTTGTTAACCTTGGAGGTGACAAGGTCCAAAAGTGACAGTGGTTATGGACAGTGGTACTTCCTGTGGCTTGGAATTAAAGGGAAAAAACTCAACCTCTTTTGCTGCTGTACAGGTGCACTTTTTTGAAGGCAGAATGTTGCCAACCACAGCCCGGCCATGTCTCAGCAAAGCCACTGAAAATACTCAGGTATCTGCAGTTGGGAGAGGGGTGGAGGGAAAGTGATCACTTTCACATTTGACTTCAAGCATAGCAGCATGAAGTTTGTGGCTGCCTTGCATACACCTTTGCCCTGCCTGGGCTTATCAGCCTATCTTTTCCACACCAATAACTGAGTGATCAGTGACCATCTCCTTTGTTGAGAGCTTTCACCCACAATACCATCCAGGAATCCCAGACAAATACAGCAACACTGCTGCCAGTGCCAGGAGAGACCAGAGCAGTGGCCATCAGCGGGTTGCCACTGTTCAGGCTGGTGTGGAAGTGTTTTGGTTACTGTGTGACATTATGGATTGTCCTGTCAGCTCTAAAGCAAGGCTGCTTTTTCTGAAAACAAAGGTTCGCTTATTCGTAAGTGCCTGCTGCAGTGAGAGCTGAGCAGGGTATAAAACTATCCTTTCCTTTCAAAGTCACCAGTGATAACTAATGGGATGGCTCGAGTAAATGAGAGGAATAGTTGATCTTAATAGAGCTGGCACTGGGTTCATTTCACTGCAGGCAGTTGGAGGAAATGGCCGCAGACTTATATTGTAGGTAGGAAACAAGAGGATATCCTATGGAGGGAATAATGCACTGTAAGGAGACTGCAGGGGTGAGGTTGTCAGGACAAAAAGAGAGGAATGGCAAAAAAATGGGGAATTTGGAAGAGAAATTCCTATGGAAGTGGCAGGTGTGGGGCAAGAAGATCAGTGTTTATGAGACAGTAAGATGGTTGGTAGGATGCTTGTGAGGTCTTCCTTGTCACAGTAAAGTTCAGCTAATCCTGTAACTGTTGTGGTTTTATAGCACTGGTTTCCATTTGCTTGCTAATTTCCAAAACCTTAGGAGAATTCCTCAGTGCTGCTGTTCTGCTTGTGTCACCTTTGCCTTTGACAGTGTCCTAAATGGAGCAGGCAGGGTTAACCTTGCCCAAAGAGAAATTATTTGCAGATGGGACCCTCACACATTGTCTGATGCCTGTCAGGGAAGGCAGGTTGCCTTGGGTCTTGCCAGCTCTAGAGCTGCATTGTTTATCCCTCATCCATTCAAATCTGAGAGCAGGAATAAAATCTAGAGGAGGTCAGTGAGCTTCCAAATCTGATAGCTGTCCTCTTCTCCTGAGTCTCTGTAATACTGGCTTCATTAATTTATCACTCCATTTTCCAATTCCAGTAATGTTTCCAGGTGCTGCAAGTCTAAGAGCACTTGCATAGACCTGGTCTTTGAATTGATGGATTCATTGATTCATTCCCCATCAACATAATATGCTTTATTCAAAAGTGTCCATGACTTTGTGAAAGGCTTCCTTATCTTGGTGGCCTGTCTCTTACAAAAAAGGGTGCTTATAAGCTATTTATTTCGTGGGGTTTTTTGGGGTTTTTTTTGTGTTTTTTTGGGTTTTTTTTCAAGGAGGTCAGTTTAGCCATATTTATTTAGTTGTGTTATATTTGCTACAGGTGCTGCCAGAAAGGTGAAAGAATTATTTCAGGCTAGAAGACTATTGTAGATTTTTTTCAAGCTGTTAGTCACAAAGTTCTTCTCTGATTGTGAACAAATCCCAGGGGAAGCACCCAGAAAGAGGCTGTGCTGCTCTGGACACCTGCAGAGTGTAGTGAGTGGTCAGTGTGCTGGGAGGTTCCACGTGGGCTGGCAAAAGGGACAGACCTTGATGCCCTTTGTAAGTTACCATAAGTGCATTCTGAGCTCTCTGAATCCTTACTTAGCTGGGGAAGGAGAGGGTAAGGAGCAGGGTTGCACAGAGAAATACTGGAGGCAAACTGCTAGGACTTAATAGAGGATTTTTGCAGAAAACAGCTAGTGCTGCTTGCACAATGATGATTTGGAAAGCCCCTTGAAGCAGCAGCAAAGACTCTCCTTCCTCTTTTTGCTGGAGTCTTCCTCTTTTTTTTTTTTTTGGGAGATAGTGGCTTCTTTTCTGATTTTTTTTTTTCCTCCAACTTACTTGCTGGGGCTAAAGGAAGCCCTGTCTGGGTCCTGACCCTGGGCAGCGGGGAAGAAGGTAGGAAGTTCCAACAGTTATGGATCAGGAATGAGTGTGGAAGAACAGCTCTGGCTGGCTTTATTTAGCCTGCTAACATTTCCATTTCCTATCTGTTCAATGGGAATAAGCTAAGTGTTGGAGATCAATTCACTGAGTATCTGATCGCTGTGCAGACAGTATGGCAATAAGGTACTAAAAATGTCTATACATAAAAATAACCTCTTAGACTCTCTGGCACTGTGCCTTTGGCATGTCACAGGTCATAAAGATTCTGCCAGATGAAATTAACTGGCAGCCTTGTTCAGTATGGAATGAGAGCAGTTTGCTCTCCTGTAGTTTAGGTACATTAGGGCAGACACATCCTGGTGGATTTTTTCAGTCAAGTCAGCAGATAGTTGGAGTCATTAGTACTATAATATGTATGAATTAAAAATTCTTGGCTGGAAGAGCTTTTTCTCTCTGTCTGTGAGGACAGAGATGAAGGACTATGCATGATGTTATTGGGATGTTGGAACAAGGAGCTCCTTAGTGTGAAAGGGGTAATAAATTATCGATTATGTTGACAAGTAATCTGCCCTTGTATTCCTTCTGCTGAGAAGTTACAAGTTTGGGAGAACTATGGGAGGGGAAAGAGAGATGTGATTGTGGGTGATGGGAGTGTGGTAGAAATACAAGGGGGGTTGCAGGGAAGACATGAAGGTAGAAACTTTTTTGACAAGACTGGAAGTGTGCAAAGATTACCAACAACTAAGAGGGCTTCAGATTCAGAGTTTCTCTTCTCCCTAACTTTCTTCTGGAGAGAGGCTGTTGAACCCTGAGGTCTCTGTGTTTATTTGGGCTATGACTTGCTGGGAAAGAGCATGTGACACCTGAGCTGCTTTTGCAAATGCTGTTGGGGAGCTTGTCTCTGAGGCTGCGATAAGAGCCAGGTTGGTGGTCTGGTTTTGACACAGGTGCTGACTAACACAGGATTTCCATTTCTGTACTCTCCTGTTGTGTTGCAGTGGCCTGATGAGGCAATACACAAAACAAAATGTGAAGTAGCTGAGAAGTACCAGCAAAAAAATCTAGAGGGTGGTCTGAGTTTATGATTGACCTGGCTTCTCTTTAAGGTCCCTCCAGCTCCATGGGACTCTGTGGCTTCAGAACATGGCTTGGCATGTGCTGTAGGCACCAGTACCGTTGTGCTGGGCACAGAGAACTGTGAGGTTCTTTGATGTCTCTGATCCCAGAAGATAATACTCATGCTCACATTAACCTCAGCATGTTTTCCCTAAGATGGTTTTCAGTACGCTGCCTTCGTAAAACCGACAGCAATTTTTCAGTCTGCTGCCTTCATCCGTCAGTAATGTTCTCCACCAGGGAATGCAGTGTTGGGCCTGTCCCTCTAACTTACCTAAAAACATTTTCATTTCAAATAGTTGTGATGTTTTTACTCGGTCGTCGTTAACAAAGCAGGTTTACAAAGGAAATGAGACTTCCTAATAACAATTGGATTCTTCTGCCTGATCAAAGAATTTTGTAAGAACTAAGCTGTGTGGCATTAAAAGAAGCCCCTTTTGGGGGGGATTACCTGCATATGCAGTATGTGGCAAAGCATGAGGCCAGTAGTTGGCTGAGTTTAACCAGCCAAGGAATGTGATAATCCTCCAGAAAGACGTAACGTGGGCTATTTTATGAGCAGTAGGAAATGGATATTCCATTTGTGACTAGGAAGGTCATACCTGTCTCTGGGTATTAATGTGGCTTTATCACCAGCAGCCAGTGGGAACGCTTCATGCCTGTGCAGAACGCTAAAGCTGCCTTGTGCTGTCAGATGTTTGGCTGGATTTTAAGGATGCTTCTATCCACTAGGGCTATCAGAGAATATTGCCTTGCTCTCTGAAGACAAGTGCCTTTTAAATGTCATTGAATGTTTCTGCTCTCGTTCAAAGTTAAGAAGCCTTTGATCTGAAGTGCTGTTTTTTGGTTTTTATTTCATTTTTTTTTCCCTCTGGCTTGCCAGGGCCTGGGAGGAGTTTCATGGCCTGGTGAACAGCAGTGGCCGCTGATCGAACGCTCCCCCTCCCTCTGTTACACCCAGGGTAGGGCCTCATCTTTCTTCTTATGTGACTTCATGGCATACCTCTCAGCTTCCAACCTTCTTCCCATGGTCTGGCATGTCTCTTGCCTTATGGGCCTGATGCTGGGCCCATTCTACTGTTTGTTCTTTTCCAAAGGTCAAAATTATTTTTTAATTTTTTTTTTTTACCAGAAACCAGCATTTTCTGTTGAGGTGCTGTATGCTATTTTGCTAATGTGTCCTTCCTTGCCTCAATGAGGCACTTGTATCCCAGACTAGTCCCAGGAGGCTGAGAGGTATGTCTTCAGCTTGGGTGTGTTGCCTAGGGTTGACTGTAAGCAGGTATGGAGTGGTAAATAAATCCTAAGCACATCCTGGTGATGGACGTTGAGAGAGGCACCTGGGGCCTGACACACAGCTCTTTAACAGAAGAAACAGAATAAATTAGCTGGTCAATAAAAGCTTGTTCAGGAAGGACACTCAGTAGCTACTGTAGGTAGAAATAATAATTTTGTGGCTAATTAGACAACCACCCTCTACTGCTGGTAGTGTCAGCCAAGATGTGCAGAGAAGATAGCCAAGGTGAGCCCAGGGCTGCTGGGAGCCTCACAGCTCAGATGGTTTTTCCCTGCAGTGCCCACTTCCCTGATAGCCCACCCTTAAGAAGGGCCAGCAAGAGGCCTGGCCATGAGAGTTGGGTTGATTGTAGCCAAGTGGGATCACTGGATTGCTGAATGCCAGAGCAGAGGAATCTACTGAAAGGAAGCATTTACACTGCCCAGTTCCCATAACTGGGCAGTGGAATGTAGCTGCTCCAACACAGCTGAGCTCAGAGGAGCTCCTGGGGATCCCAAAACCTCCCTCAATAGCATTGAGCAAGCAGTGTTCTCATTCCTTGCTCTGAAGTCATGAATGAAAATAATACCTCTCTCTCCTCACAGGTTTGGCTTTTTGTGAGGATCAGTGTTTACAAAATATTACACAGGCACTTGATAGTGTTGTTATTGTTAGATGACATTCACATGTCGTCCCTCTAGAAGAGGAAACCAGCTCACTTCATGACATACCAGGCTCTGAAGGCAAATGTGCCAAGGGTACAGGAAAACAGTGGCAGAATTCATTAGCTCTCAGCTGTGTTGGGTGGCCTGTGCTGAGCAGGGATGAGCAGAGGGCCTGGAGCACAGCAATAAAGGCAAAAGGAGGGAAAATGTAGGGAAAATGTCCACTAAAGAGCTACGTGAAGTGTGCTGTCCTCCTGGGGTAGATGGCACAGGTGAAAGTCTGGTATGGGATAGAAAGCCAAACCATTGTTGCAAATTAACCAGAATCAAGTTAATGAATCCTGAATCACATTCCCAAATGGCAGCCCTGCCTGCTCTTCTGGCAAGTGCAAAGGTGAACCCCAGTCTTCTGCAGATGGCCTCCAGCATGGTTTTTGCTGTCATGTCATAGCAGAGTAACTCTTTTAACTCTAAAAAGTCGTTTTCACTTCCTTCTGCTCTTGCAGTTCTCCAGCCCACCTCCTGGAGGTGTTCCAGCCTGTGCTGGTACAGCTGCCATGCAGCACACAATGTTAGCTCAAGGGTTTGAGTGGAATTTCACAGTCCTGCACAGCACCTTGCTGCTGAAGTTACTGCCTTTGCTCTTCAACCATTTGGTGTGGTATGTCCTGGGGCATCCCTAAATGTTTTGGCTTGGGCAACTTAACAGCCCTGTCCCTGTTTATGGGAAGAGCTGCCAAACCTATCCTCTCAAGTAATTGTTATCCCCTTTGTTTCCAACACACCACCTATTAATGTGGAAATACGCTTTCCCTGTTGGTGCTGCTCACAGGCTGGCAGTAAGCAATAACAGATTTCTGTAACCTGCCCCATCTTCAATTGCTGCAGTGCCATGAGACTCTACTGAGGGAGGTTGTAGACCAGCACTCCTTCCTTGGTCAATAGCCCCTGAGGTTTGTGGCTGTACTTGTGAGTGAGTAGAAGCTGCTGAAGAAACTCTTCTATTTAAACTTGAGGGAAACACCCCTTTCAGATTAGATACTCTTTAAAGGTAGGAGAGATCAGAGAGCTAAACTTGTTGACAGTGTGACTAAATATGAGGGACAGAGGCAGGGGGAGGTCATTCTGATAGTATACTTGTGCTCCCAGCAGAATCCCCAAGATAAATGTTTGGTAAGGAAGAGATGTTGCAAGTTGTTTAAACACCAGAATCCATCAGGGAGGTTTCCACATTCTATTACGTGTTTTGCTCACAGGAGATGACAATTTTTTCTTCTAATTGAATGGGGGTGAACCAGGATCTCCTTCTGTTACAAGTGTTCTGGAGTGACAGCTGACTTGTGTGAGAAGTTTGTAGTTAGGAAGATCTGCATGGAAGATTTAATAAGTGTTGATTTTGAGTGATGTATTGGGATGGCAACACTGGTAGCTGTGGTGAGAATGGGGAGGTGCTATGATCTGAAGGAATGCACATCTTTAACCACTTTTTTCCTTCCCTCTGTTTTCCAGGGATAATTCAAGCTTTCGAAACACAAAAATCACATTGTGAGAACAAGAGTTGGCACTAAGCTCCTCTCTCCGTGTTGAAAGCACTGAGAGTGCCCTCCGACCTCTGAAGGGACTCATGGGCCACTCTCGCACTCCTCCCTGGGGGAAGGATCCATCTGAAGCCCTCCAGCAGCGGTGACAATAGAGGCCGATTTTGTCTTACACAAACTTTTTTTTAGCAGTGGGGCGGGAGGCAGCCTTTCAATTAGCGGCGGGCCCTTGGGGCCACATCTTGCAGCACTTTCCTGTCTTTCTCTACGTGGCACGCAGGATCTCTGGGATTCTGCCTCAACATCAGAGCCTTTTGCTGAGGGATACCAGTATTAAAAATCTCTCTGCAGCTGGGAGGAGCATCCCAGTTGAGAGTCAGCCCTGTGGTTTTCAAATGCCCCTTTTCAGTTCTGCCAATAAATTATTGGGTCTCTTTGTTTCTTCCAGTCTCATTTTTTGGCTCTGTCTGAAATTCAGTGGGGTGGTATTTCTCTAGCCTGCTTGCATTGTCTTTGCCTCTTCTTTATACTCCCAGGTTAGTAGGACTTTGTACCCACCCCTATTTGTTATGGAGAGGGATGTGATCTTCCCTTAAACTTGGACAAAGAGATGTTTGGTGTCAGTTGCCTTCACTCTGTCTTGGTGGAGAGCCAGCAGCACTGGCTGAATTCAGGGCCAAGCCTGCTGCTTCTGATGTGCACTGGGGTTTGCAAGTCTCTGGCCACCTGGGAAAGTGGGCCCCCACTGGATGTAGCAGAAGAGGGCAATGGCCCAGCCTGCTGCTCATAGCTGCGTGACAGCTGTGACCAGAAGAGGGGCTGGGAGTGACCCTCTGTCCTCTGGGGTGAGCCTCAAATGATGGGTTGTTGCCTGGAAAGCCAGCATGGCTGCAATTTGGATTCCACGGAAACAATAGGAGCTAATTATTTCCTCTGATTCTGCTTGACTACAACACTAATTGTACTCATTAACAGCTCCAGCCTTTTCTCCTTTTCCTTGGGGAATCGCACAATTGCCTTTCATTTTTAATGGAGCCTTTGCCTTGGGCCCGGGAGGGGAGGCTGTGGCCAGTGATGGGGCACATGTCCTGCCCCATGTGTTCTGTGTAGTCCCCCAGGAGAAGGGGCTGCTTGGGCCAATCTGCTCGTGACTGCAGAACCAGCAGGCCCTGTCTGAGACAATTACCAGCCTTGGGACCTGGGAGACCTTCAGCCTCATGACTCCAATTGCAAATTCCTTGTCTTACTATTGAAGTCTAGATTGAAAGCAGCCAGGACTGGCAGAGAATACAGTTTAAAATATTCAGTCTTCTGAAGGGTTTGTTTTCTTCATTGAGAGTGTGAGTTCTAGGCTATCTCTAGAGATATTCCTTGCACTGACAGCAATGACCAAGTGCTCCCTATGGTCAGGCAGTTAGCACCTGGCTGGGCAGGAAGCAGGGTTGTTCCCCAAGCTGTAACGGCATCCCTCTCTCTTTCTTGAGACCCATGGTCCTGTTCCTGCTTTTGGCACTTGTTTGTCACCAGCTCTCAACCAAATGCTCTTTTCCAGGCGTGGTTTGTTTTCCGTGCTGTGAGCAGGTACTACTACGGCTGCTACTTAAGATTCCTTTTAAATTCAACTCTCCCCTGCTGCTCTCCAGTATTTGTTAGGGGGGATTTAGTTGTAATTACATTTGGCAATCTAAGCAAAAATAGCCTTACAAGGCAGGGCTGAAATACTAGCTGCAGGTTCCTTTTATTCACAGCACATTTAGCTTTTTGCAGATTACATCACTTAGGGCTTTAGTCCTGTTGTTTTACCCAGCTGTGTGTCATGTCCACCTCTGTTATTTCATGTACTCGCCCACTTCTCGCCTCTGATGCCCCTTGTCTAAGCTGGTGCTGATGAGTGCAGGCTTGCTATTAAATCTGAAAATGCTGTGGCCCTGCTGTACTCGCCCTCAAATATGCTTTGTGTGTGAGCTGTGGAAGAGCCCTTCCCAGGGAGGCTGTTTCCTCTCCTCCCACTGCCCCCTTGGTTGAGATTTAGAGGAACTCAGCAAAGGTTCCTCTTACTCAGCCTTGAAGAGGGTGAGCTGGCTGGGTGTGGAGTTTGTCCTTTTTAAGGCTACTTTTCCTGAGGTCAGGAGAAAAGCAGTGGTTGATCAGTGCCAAGCACCAGGTGCCTTCTATAGCCTGGAGAGGGATGGGTCCAGACCGGTTTTTGAGCTGGACTTTGGGGTTGTGGTCCACTGTGTCCTGCTAATGAGAATGGTGAAAACATAGGTATGAGGTTGTCTTGAAGGAATGGAGCTTCTTTAGCTTTCTTTAGAAAAAGGTTTCAGATCCTCTTCATGCAGGAAGGAAGGCTCTAGCCATGGGAGTCCCAAATCTGTGGTGAGTCAAGACCTTTCCTGCTTTCCTTATCCCAAAGGCTTTGATCACCCTTGAACTTTAAATCCCTGCCAAGTTGCCTTTGCGGAAACTGGAAGAGCTTTGAACCCTGGGGCTCAAAGAGCATTCCCTTGAGTTCCTCTTTCCCAAGAGGATGCTGAGCTGTGGTGGGCTCTTGGGCCCCTGGGTGTCTGGCTACAGCTGGTCTGATGGGGGCTGATGGCTCTTCCCAGCCTACAGAAAGAAAGGGGAGCTCTGTAGAGGGGAGCAGTTGGAGGATGATGTTGCCTTGTCTTAGTACTTCCTGGTGGAGTGTGGGCATATGAGGTTGAGACTGGGCTGAGGAAGCTTTTCCTCTCACCGCACTCCCCCCATATCTTCAGAGGGTGACCTACAAGGAGTTCCCCCGCCAGATCCTGCAGGGCACATCTGGTGCCCAAGATCTGTGACATAGAGCTCTTGCTTTTGTTCTTGTCTCTGGAATGACAAACCACAGAGATCTCCTGAGGGCTCGTAAAACCATTGCTTGGAGATAGTGGAGAGATAGATCTGAGTCATGTGCTCCTGGCAGGCTGGAAGAGCTCATCCATTTCCACTTGTGTGTATGGGCATGCTGGAGCCTGAGCTCACTGGAAGAAGCAGCATCCCTGGAGTGGTAAGAAGTAGGTGACAGTACCCAGCCCTGGAGACTGGCAGCAGGGCAATAGGGACCCAGTAATCAATGGGAAATGGCCAGGCAAAGACTAACCAGAGCTCATTAATTATGCATCTTCTTGGGGACTGAGAGCCTGGGGGCTGTGGCCATGCCTCATGCTGTGGTTTGGGCAGCTTATGGCAGCTCCTGGCTCACACTGGGCCAGGAGGGTCTGTCCCTTCAGCCACTGAGAGGACATGGCTTTGGAAGGACAGGATTACTGTGCAGTGCCGTCGCTTACCAGCAAGACTGCTGTGGCCAGGAGTACAGTTCCCCAGGACCTGGTCACCTCACTGGGTCATGGCTGAGGTCCTCTGAGCAGCCCTGCCTGTACCAGTGAGCACCATGCCCACCTCCTTCAAGGTGCCGGCTGGGAGCTGTGTATTCACCTGCTGTTGGTGCTGTGGGCACTTTGTATCTTGTAGGGATAGGGCAGGAAAAGCCACCTTGCAGAAAGCAGGGGCAGACTGGTACAGCCCCAAGTGGTTCCGGGCCATGAGGAGGCTGCAGACAAACAAGAAGTGATGTCTCAGCTGCTGTGTGGTTTCCTCCTTCCTCCATCTGCACCCACAGTGCCCTCGCCTCTGTCAGACAGTGCCAGGAGCTGTTGTGGGCAGTAACCAACTGGTTTTCCCCCAGCAGCAGCAGAGGCAGCCAGTGTTGGGACTGTGAGGCTGATGCATGTCCTGGAGCCAGGGCAGTGGCATGAACTGGATCACAGAGGAGCAGATGCTGCTTGCCACCATTCTCAGCTGACCTCTTTCATCTCCCCTGCCAGCAGGGACAAAGCCAGGGGGCCGCAGAGGTCACTGAGGGGCACAGGGGGATGCAGCATTGCTGGGATGGGGGAAGGGGCTGTGCTTGACAGAGATGATCCCATAGGGCAAGGAAGGCTGGTGGGGGAGGGAGTCATGCTGGTGCTCCCAGCAGGATGCATGCCACGGGGCACACATCTCTGAGGGTGTTTTGGTGCCTGGTGGCCCAGAGTCTTTCCACCTCAATCTGCTTGCTAGGGATCAAGGACAGCACTTTAGGTGAGGCGGGTGGACGTGGAGCAGAGATGCCACGGAGTCTTGCAAGACTTGGGGGCTTTATTTCCACATTCAGCACAGCATGAGCACCCCATGTTCCTCCTTCCCCCATCTCCACTGCTTGGCTGGTGGGCACCTGTGATCATCACTGTGGCAGATACTGCTTGGGGTCCCCAGGGAAGGGCAGGCCAGGTGCCTGATTGAAGTGAGCCACGAGGAAGATTCCAACAGTGCCACATACAAAGAGAGAGGCCATGATGAAGAAGCAGACACGGTCGATCACCTGTCCCACCATCATCCACTCTTCGCTCTCCTGCGAGTGGCACAAGAAGGGTGAGGGCTGTGCCCCACTGCCCCCCATGCAGATCCCTCTCCCCCCAGCCCTGACTCACGCTACTGAAGTCGTTCTGCTCCCGTGTGGCATTGGCAATGTAGTTGCAGGCATCCACGCAGGCGCGGATCTCAGGACCTGCCTCCTCCAGGCTCTGGCAAAAGTCCTGGGTACTGCCACTTTCCAGACCACGTCCTACGGGCAGGAGAACCAGCACAGTGGGCACCAGCAAGCGCTCAGCCACCTGGCACAAAGCCCAGCTTCATAGGGAGGTGCCAACCCCCCGGGGTCACTCACCAATCTTGTCCAGCACGGTTTTCATCAGCCCATCTCTTTCTTTCTGCTTCTCAAAGAGCAGCTCAGTCCTGGCTTTCCAGAGCATGTACTCATCAGCTTTCACTATAAGCCCCAGGGAGCTGCGTCTGCGGATGGCTCCTGGAGGCCCTGGGGTCTCCTCTGGCATGGCCATGCCCAGGTAGTGGGGCAGGAGGTGCAGGAACACCTGAGCACAGTGTCACCTGTGGGGATTTGTCCCCCTCACACTGCCCAGAGCACCCAATGGGTGTGACTGGTTTCCCTGGCATTGCTTGGAGCATGATGCTATTGGGATGCTGGCACCTGCTGCTCCCCAGTGTTGGGGGTGGCTTGGTGGCACAATGTGGTCCACTGGGGACATCTGAGCCTTATCTTTGTGCCAGGACTTGCACTCAGACGAAGGCATGCCTGCCACCTTACTCTGCAAGGGACATGGCCTTGATCCCCAGATACCCATCCCATTCCTGCTGTATAAAGGGTAGGGGGAGGATGGCAGGTACCTGGCGCACTCTCTGGGACATGGAGTGAGTGTTGGGTGTTCTCAGGGAGACGTTGAGGACAATGACAGCGTTCACCACAATCACCACTGTCACCACCATGAGGAAGGTCAGGTATCTGGGGAGGGGGCAGAGAACCTCAGTAGGGCTGCTGGATCAGAAGCTATGGTCATCCAAGGTCCTTCTCTGTGCCCTCCTGAGCTGGAAGCTGGTGACTGCCAGTGAAACGTGGGCAAGTGGTAGCCCTGTGTCAGCACCATCTGGGCCGAGGGTTATTTCTGTACCAGGATCCTGTCCCTGGGCACTGGCTGCTCCACAGCACCTGAGACCCTGCTGGCACAGACAAGAGGGCTGGCACCCCCATCCCAATGTGTCACTTACTTCCCGATGAGAGGCACAGCCTGGGAGGTCTCAGGCACCTTCTGGGCAATGAGGAAGAGGAAGACAGTCTGGGCCAGGAGAACATTGATGGAGACGGTGCATTTCTGCCCACCCGCTGCCAAGAAGGGCAAAGGCAGAATTTGGCACAGGGCAGTGCTGTGGGCATTGCTCTCCTAAGGCAGAAAATCCTCACTCAAAAGCTCAATTAGACAAGTCCTGCCTTGAGGCATTAACTATGGAATGCCTAGAAATTTACACACTCACCCCAATCCAAATACTGCAGGAGTGGGTAAGAGTTGATATTGATGGTCCCCAAGCATAGAGGGCACAAGAAACCCTTCCTGGAGTGTTGCTGTCCCCTCTCACATCCCCATACCCGCAGTGGGCATGGTCCCAGTGTACCTTTGGCAGGCAGGAAGTAGACGAGCACAGCCATGGCAGAGATGAGGACACAGGGCACGATGATGTTGATGATGTAGAAGAGTGGCTTTCGCTGGATGATGAGGTAGAAGATGATCTGCTGGTACTGGATGTCATCTGGGGTGAAGTGCTCTGAGTTGATGATTTTCCGAGCGGGGCGGTGCTTGATGGCCCATTCGCCATTCTCTGCATCATGAGGATGCCAGGTGAGTCCCACTGTCCCCAGGGGGGCACTGGGTCCCCAGCCCCCCAGTCCAGGGAGGAAGGGAAGGACTGGTGATTTGCGTGGGCCCTGCAGGGCACCCAGGCTGCATACAGTGCTAGAGCCACTGTGGAATGTGCCGTGGTGCCTGGGCAAAAGACCTCAAAAAGCAGTTGGATGGTGCATAAATGGAGCACCTTTAACCCCTTGGGGGCTCCCAGGGCTACAGCTGTGGGGCTGGAGTCCCCCCATCTCCCCATTTCCACAGTGCCACAGAGGGAAGCCAAGCATGACACTGGGTGACAGCGCTCTGCTCTCCCCTGCTTTCCACGGGAGCAATAGATTTTTTTCCTAGTCAAGATCGCAGCTCAGGCTGGTAATGAAAAAATAAATCTCGTTGCCTGAAAAGCATTTTGTTCCTTCAATATGCAATTAAAATGTGATGGAAAACGTCATTGTTTGGCCATGACAGCTACGTTCCCAGCATCAATCAAGCTCGCAGGAGCGGTGCTCTCCGGCAGCAGCTACCAGGCTGCAAGAGCCCCAAGCCAGGGGGGTTAGAAAAACAAATCTCTCCCACGCTCCCGCTTCCACTAATAACTTAAGTGCCCATGTAATGGTGGGAGCTGCTAATAGTCCCTGCAGCCCTGCTTTTGGCAGCCACCAATGTAGCAGCAGACCTGTTGGATATCCTCTGTGGTGGGACACTCTTGCACCATGGCTGTGGCTGCAGTGTTACCTGTGAAAGCCTCAGGGTCGATGAAGATCCACTCCACGGTCTGGCCATCCTCCACTGTCAGCAGCAGGTTGATTTCATTGGCACTGTATGTCTGGGACCTGGGGAGAGATGAGGTGGTGGCACAGGCTGGCATGCAGCAAGCTGGATGGGCAAAGGATGCCAGTGTGGCACCAGGTCATGCTGGCCACCTCCAGCTCTTCATTGGAGCGCTTGGCTTGTCCATGGTGCCTCCTGCCAAGTGGCAGGCGATAGGCAAGTGGCACTTATCTGCCCAGGGGCAAAGGCGGGCATCCCACACTAATCCCTGTGTCCCAGGAGGAGCTGTCATGGTGCCCATGCTCACTGGAAGACCATGGTGCAGTTCTGCCAGTCGAAGGGGAAGTAGGTGACGTGGATGACACAGACGCTGCGGTAGATGGCAGGGGGCAGCCAGTAGATGCTGCCATCAGAGGACACCAGCACGTTGGTGTAGAGGGTGATTTCGAATGTCCCGTCGATGCTGGGGGGAAAAGGATGGGCTCAGCCCCAAACTATGCCCGGGGGGGCAGCTGCCAGCCCTATGTGGGGATGTGTCCTCATTGCCCTGTCCCCTACTTGTTCTCCAGGACGATGTCTGGCAGCCAGACCATGGTGGAGGGCACCCGCAGCTGCTGGATGTCATCATATTCCTCAGGGTCCCAGCTCAGGCGATAATCAGACCATTGCTGGGAGAAGGAGAGATAAGGAGGAGGGGTCATGGAGGCCCCCAGGATGAAGGAGACTGTGAGCTACCTGTGCTTTGCAGCCCACAAAATGGGCTCATTTGGGGGTGCCCACAAAAGAGGGTGCAGGTTACCGTGCCAGCCACTCGTGGGGTGCCACCCTGATATGGAAATACAGCTGGGTGTGATCCTGCCTAGAGGGATGGGGTCTCACCATCTCGATCCAGACGTTGGTGGTGAGGGTCTCCTCTCGTTCATTCTGGCAGGGAAGGAAGAAGGGAGATGGTTTTAATACCCTGCCTTCTGCCCCACATGTGGAGGCAAATTCTGTCCCACTGGGAGTACCTGGGGGAGTCTCTCACCAGGGAGATGAGGTTGGTGAGGGTGAGCTTGAGGGAGACATCGATGATCTCATCCCCCCGGGCCGGGCGCAGTTGTTGATTGTAGTTGGCCATGAGGTCCTGGAGCAGCTTCTCCTCCTGGTTCCTACAGCCCACGCCTGGCAGGGCACACGCCATGGGGACACCCAGCGGGGAAGGCAGCCGGGTCACTGATGCCCCTTAGACCTTATATGTTGCGGGGGGAGGCACAGGGATGTGTGCATAGGAAAGGGATGCCCAGGCGTGTGTTCCGGCGGGTGTGTGCGCTCTGCTCCACCATCCTGACAGTCCCGCCAGTGCCCCGCGTGCAAGCAGGGGTGTGTCCCCACCACGCCCTCACCCAGCTCATCCGGGGACCTCTCCGGAGCAGGACACGGAGGCAGTGGCTGCCAGCACAGGGACAGCCCGATGGGACGGTGCCCGGCGCGGTACTCCCAGGGATGACAAACCCGCAAGTGCAAAGGTAGGGAGGAGTAATCAGGTGCCCTCCAGGCCTCTCCCTAGACGGGCAGATCTTACCTGCCAGGGTGCAGAGGACGAGGAGGAGGCCGTGGCCACGCATGGCGGTGCTGTGGGCGCAGCGGATGGGGCTCCGCTCTGCCGCCTGCGCCGACGTGTTCTGGGCTTGTCGCCCGCTGGGACAGGACAGCTGTCCCCTGCCACCGTCAGCTGTTCCCAACAGCCACGGGGGCCCGGGAGGGACGCGTGACCACCCACTTCCCTCGCTGGTGAGGCGATGCCAGTTTGCTGGGAAGCTCCTCTGGAATTTTGTGCTGGAGAGGTTGGAATTTTGAGCAAGTGGCAAAATGAGCTCTGTGCCTTGGGCTCCCCATGTCTCACACAAAGGGATGTATCTCCTTGCAGGTTCTGGGAAAGGGGTGCCCCCCTGCCAGCACATCCCGTCCCAACCATGGCAGTGGCTGCCCCCAGAATATACGGTGGGGAAGGGGCAGGCAAGTCCCACCACATCACTCCCACTGGAGAGCGATGCCCCCCCCCCCCCCCCCCCCCCCCCCCCCCCCGCCGGGAATTCAAATCCTTCCAGCCCCTGTGTAGGAGGGTCACAGGGAGGAGGGGATAGGGGCGTGGGGGAGTAGTGAGATTCCTGGCTCAGTGGAGAGGATGTGACAGCTGTCCTGGGCCCCTGCCGATGGGGGGATATCAGCTGTGTCCCCTGAAACCAGAGCCCTGGCATCCCACTGCTGAGCTGGGGAAGGAGACACCTCTCTGGGCCCCCAGCCTTGCACTGTGGGATAGGGTGTGCCGGGGGGACACTGTGGATCTGGCCGGGGGATCACGGGGACAGAGGAGAAAAATGTGGGCACTAATAACATGTCTGCCAACTCCAGTGGGTCTGCAGGGGATGATGCCATGCTGGGGAGGCTAACTCCTTCCCTAGCCCATTCTGCCCCAAGTACGCAGCCCACAGGGTAGCAGAGCTCGTACCACCACATCCCCTCTGACAATCACCCCTTCCAGACACAGCTGGGGTCCACCACACTCAGGACATCCAACAACAACTGTTCCTTGGGTGGGCATCACCCTCCCCAGCACACACACACTGTTCAGGTTGGGTGTCGTGCCCAGTGGTGCACACTGAGAGCAGCCACCAGTTCAGCGCCCCATAGCAAGAAGTACCCAGCTTTATTTTCCCAAACCGAGACAGGGGGAGAGGCTGGCACATGGGATCCCCACACGCCCCTAGATGAAGCGCTTGTTCTCCTCCCGGTAGTCGTAGGGGTCTCCGGCAAAGGGCAGTGGCGGCGGGTGGTTGTAGATGCCCATGAGGAAGATCCAGAGGGTGCCCACCACCAGCGTGGGGGTGATGAGAAAGAAGCACAGGCGGTCCAGGGTGCGGGCCACGCGGTTCCAGTTGTCTATTTCCTGTGGAGAGAGCCAGGAGCCAGGCAATGTGGGGGCACGATGGGCACAGGGAGCCTCCCCTGCCCTCCCAGTGCCCATGGCCCCACCTCATTGTAGCTGTTTTCATCCCTCATGTGCTTGACAATGTAGTTGGCATTGTCAATGACAGGTTTGATGTGCTCGTAGAGCTGCTCCTCGCCTGAGTCCATGCCCAGTGGCGCCAAACCTGGGGATGAGAGGAGGCGGTGACAGGGGCTCCGAAGGGCTGCCAATCCTGGAGACTCCAGCCCGGCCACCCTTCCCCCTGTCCCCGGCAGGGGCTGTGGCTCACGGGCAGGGGTGATGCGGCTGGTCAGCCCGTGCCGCTCCGACTGCTTCTCGAACATGAGCTCGCTGCGGGACTTGACGCTGAAATATTCCTCCGCCTTGGCGATGTAGCCGGCCGAGCTGCAGCGCCGGATGCACGGGGCGCCCGCCGGGCTCTCGGACGGCTGTGTCATGCCCAGCAGCCGGGGCAGGCTCTCCAGGAAGAGCTGGGACACAAGAGGGAGTGTCATGTCCCTTGGCCACCTCCCCAGCGTGTTGCTACCTTGTCCTCACTTTCTGCCCACAAACTCCATCCAGCACAGATGCAATGCCAGGGCTGCGCTGTCCCATGCCCTCTGTGGGGTACAGTGTGACGCTTGTACCCAGCAGTGCACCCACCCCAGCCCACACCCCGCTCACCTCTCTGATCCAGTCGGACATAATGTGGGTGCTGGGAGTGCGGAAGTGGAAGTTGAGGACCACGACAGAGATGATCACCACGGCTGTCACCAGAAGCATGATAAAAAGCAGATACCTGGTAGGAAGCATGGTCTTGGAGCATTGCCACAGGGACTGGGCACAGGCAGAGCTGCCCTCTGGCACCGAGGGATTCCACAATGTTCCCACTGCACTCAGTGGTGCCCAGGACTCACTTGCCAATGAGGGGGATGGCGTGGGAAGTGGCAGGCAGGCGCTGGGAGATGAGCAGGAGGAAGACAGACTGGGCCAGGAGCACTGAGATTACCAGGGTCATCTTCTCACCACCTAGAGAACAGGTGAGCTCAGGGCAAACCTTGCCCAAGGTATCTCTAGCAGAGTCCCCAGTGCCAGGGTTGCCCTTTCAGTGCCCTATATAGGGGTTTTCTGTTATGGGAGTGCCCTGGGGTCCCGCATGGGATATCCTGTGCCCAAGTGCACCTCTGCCAGGATGCCTGGCTGGGGTGATGGTGTTCTGTGTGGGGGTATTCCAGTTCCAGGATGTCCTCATGCTGGGCATTGGGGTGTTGGTGTGCCCCAGGACCTGGTGCAGGTGTGGGACATGGAGGTGCCCCATGGATGTGACTCCCATTACTGGCACCCATGCCGCAGGGCTCACTCACTGTCAGCGGGCAGGTAGAAGACGAGGATGACCATGAAGGCGATGAGGATGCAGGGTATGACGATGTTGATGACATAGAAGAGTGGCTTGCGCTTGATGATGAGGTAGAAGGTGATGTCCTGGTGCTCACTGGTGTCCGGGGGAATGTCAGGGTAGACGTTCTTGCGGGCTGGGCGATGGATAATTTCCCATTCCCCATTCTCTGCCAGGGCACAGGAGACAGCATACAGCATGGGGGACACCTGCCATGACCATCCTCACCAGGTCCACCAGCACCAGTGTCCCTCACCAGGGTGTGGATAGCATTCCAAGGTGGAGTGAGTGCCAGGATGCCAAAGCCCCAGGTAGTGAAGTTTCTCCATGGCAGTGTGCCCCAGCTCCAGAGTGGCCCCCTCCTCTGCCCCCCACCCTCTTTTACAGGGTGTCCCACTGCCACAGGACATGGCAGAGAGCACCAGCATTACCTGTGAAGCCTTCGGGGTCAATGATGATCCACTCCACTGGGTAAGACTTCTCCGTGTCTGGGTCACTGTCCGTCTTCAAGTGCATGTTGATCTCCAGGGCACTGTATGCCAACGACCTGGACCACAGCCAGGGGGACAGACAGTGAGGGGCTGCTGGGTACCCACCACCCAACCCACCCTGACCTCCAGCATGATGGACTTAGGCCACCAAATCACCTACAGACCCCCACCTTGCTGCACCTCCACAGCAAGGGGAGGCGCTGGCAGCAGCAGACACCCAGGCATGACATGGCCACCCTGCTGCCCTGACCCAGCCACCCAGCACCTGAATCTGAGGGAGCAGTTTTGCCAGTCAAAGGGGAAGAAGTCAACGTTGATGAGGCAGGTGCTACGGAAGATGGCAGGTGGCAGCCAGTAGACGTAGCCCGTGTCATAGATGAGGACGTTGCAGTAGTAGGCGACCTCGAAGAGTCCATCATTGCTGGAAGGAGACAAGGTCATGGCACGGCTGGGAATGGGGCAGGGGGAGTCCAGGACATGCACTGGGAACAGTTCAGAAGGATCGGGAGGGGAAATTAAGGCACAGCTCACTTGTTCTCCAGGACTATCTCTGGCAACCACAGCTTGTCGGGTGGCAGGCGGAGCACCTCAACACCACCAAACTCAGACTTGTTCCACTGCAGGCGGTAATCAGTCCAGCCCTGGATGGGAGGATCCTCAGGTCACCTCCTCACCATGCTGGGCCACCACATGGTGGCACAACTGATGCTGTGACACCTGTCCCTACTCACGTGCTCGAGCCATACATTGGTGGTGAGCGTCTCGTCCACCTCTTTCTGCAAACAGCAACATGGGGCAGTGAGATGCCAGGGTGTCCCCATAGCCCAGGACCCCAACCCTCACCGGCCAGGGTTCAACAGCAGCCTCAGGGTCCCCCCCATGCAACCACCCCTAAGGGTGAGGCATGGCTGGGGGGCACCCCACCGCAGGCCCTGCCCACTCACCAGTGAGATTAGATTGGAGAGAGTGAGGGCCAGGTAGACATCCACAACCTCGTCAGTGGAGACCACAGGACGCAACTCTTTGTCATAGCCCCTCTCCTCAAACAGGTGGTGGATAAGCCGCTCCTCATGGTTCACGCAGAGCCCACCTGGGGGTGTGGGGTCAGGCAAACCAGAGGGCTCAGGGGCTACTGGGCCTAGTGCCATCCCCTAAGGATGCTCGGCAAGGGCAGGGTGGCATAAGAATAGAGGGGAGGTAAACAGACCAGGACACTGCATGTCTGTGCTGCATAGGAGAACAGACATGGACATGCAGGAATGACAGACATGTGGGGGCACATGGTCACGCATAGTCATGGGACAAGGACGTGGGCACAGACACAGAGGGACACACAGATACAAACGCAGCACAGAGATGGACACAGACACGAAGCATTTGGATACAGACATGATAGAACTGTGCACATAGGTGGCTGTACACACAGAACACACATGGACACGTGGACCCAGTGTGTGCAGGGACACATGGTCATAGATTCAGCACAAACAGGCTCTTACAGGGACACATGAATACAATGACACTGTGCACTGACAGCACATAGCCCAGGCAGGGACATAGCTCTGGGTGGCACAGCCACAAAAAAAGCACAAAGGACACGCAGTGAGCGGACTCTGCCAGGTAATACCCAGAATGCAGCCCTGGGGACCCTGGTGCCAAGTTTGGACCCTGCCACCATCATCCCCCACCAACCCCATCGAGGGGACCCATAACCCCATGGGCACGCCATGCAGCAGAGCAACAGAGCACCCCATGACCCAGACCCTGCTCACCCGACAGCATCAGTGCCCCGAGCAGGGCCAGCTGCTGCAGCAGGTTCCCCATGCAGAGCCCGTGGTGCCCTCACGCCGTGCCAGGCCCTGGCTGCTTCCCTGCCTGGCCTGGCTGAGCGGATGTCCGGCTGCCGGAGGGACTGGGAGATGGATGGTGCCAGGTGCTGAGGGGGAAGGGTGCTGGCACCAGAGAGCTGCTCCAACCCCTTTCTTCCGGCACCCCCACGTGCAGGGAAGGGGAGATGGGCAGGCACAGCTGGTCTTGCTGGCCTCAGGGGTGTCAGCCCATTACCTTGAGCCTGGGCACCCCACCACAGGAATTGGGCACAGGGAGCAGCCGTCCCTTCCCTGCTGCTCAGCAGTCCCAGTGATGCTGCTCAGAGAGGCAGGGTCCCCACAGCAGGGTCCCCAGGGTACCCACTGATGCCCAAGCACAGGAGTGGCACCCACCACTGACCCTGGGCACACTTGGCCCCTTCATCAGGAGGTTTCATTTTGGTCTCTGAGGGGTGTCAGCAGGGTGAGCACCAGTGCTGTGCTGTGGGTGCTGCATGGGCAGGAGGAGTGTCTGACCCCTGGAGAAGCGGCGGGGCAGTCTGTGCCAGGGTGGACACAGCAGGAACCAAGGCTGGAGGTGTCACTTCAGAGTACGGGGGGCTGGGAAGGGGAATGGAGTATGATGTTGTAGTTCCCCTGGAAAGTGCTTCCACTGTCACCCACTTTGCTAGCACTGTGTGGTACAGCACTCACTTCACATTTGCCAGCTACTGGAAAATAGAACCCTTCTTTATTGAAAAATAAACCTTCTCTGTACAAATAAATAAGAGCTCAGGTCCCTCTGGTGAAGATGGGGTGAGAGTGGGCTTGCTAAGGTGAGGGTCCCAGGGGAGAGGAGGACTGTGATTTCTGGCTTAGATGTTTCAGGAACCCACCATGGCCCCATCACCCTGGGAAAGGAAGTGCTGGTGGGAAGAGAAACTGAGGTACAACTGGGGACAAAAGAGTGGAAGAGCCTGAGACAGGGAGTGGAGTGTGTTTGAAGGACAAAAGAGACACCAGCGCCAGTGCCCTCTCCCCATGCTGGCACACTGCTCCAGGAGCACCATTAGGTTTTCAGCACTTCGAGCGCCAGAGCAACGAGGCCAGGCATGCTACGGGCCAGTGAGTCACTCTCCAGCCCCACGAGGCCAGTGAAGGCTGTGGGGCGGCCCCCTACAGTGGCCCGAACCTGTGCCCGGTACAGTCCCTGCGTGTTTTTGGAGCCCAAGTCCACCAGGATCTGTGGGGAGACAACAGCACCGTGAGTCCCAGGGGAGCCACGGGCAGAGTGGGACAGTGACGGGCTGGGGGATGGCACTGCCTGGCTGCCAGGGTGTGTGGCTTGGAGTGGCTGGATGGGGCACTCACCTCTTGGAAGGTCATGGCCAGGTCTGCCTCGGGCACCCGCAGCACCCAGGCGTACGTGTCCCGCACGGCGCCCACCCGCACTGCCGACTCGTTGAGGCCGGGGCAGGCTGCAACGCCCAGGATGGGCAGGAGAGACATGGAGGGGACATCAGGGGTTAATCGTGGGGGCACCATGCTGCTGTCCACCACAAGAAGGAGCACCCTTGCTCTGGGGACAGCAGGGGAGCAGAGAGGGGGGAATACAGCAAAAGCCTGTCCCAGTGAAATGGGACAGCCCTGAGACAGGGGTGCAAGGCTGGGCTTGTCACCGTTCCCATGGTGATACCTAGCACCCCATACGGTCTGTGGGACCTTACCTCTGCCCACAACTGCCTCTTTCTCCTCTTCCTTCTCCACTCTGGGCAGCTCTGTGGGCACCAGTTCACGTTTCTCCCTCAGTGCAGACCCTGCCACCAAGAGAGGTGTAAAACCCTGGTGGGCACTGGCCAGACACAGAGCTGGCCGGTGGATGGACACCCTGCTGCCACATTACCCCCAGTCCCTCCAGGCTCACGGGGTTCATGGCTTGGCACGGGGGTCCCTGCCAACTCTCCAGATGTCTGTTGTGGCTCCATAGCTTCCAGGGTGGTGCCAAGGTCCAACTCTGCCCGCAGCTGGGTGAGGAAGGCTCGTCCCTGTGCTACCATCTCCTCCACCACGTCCTCACCCTGATTAAGAGAAGAGGGGGACAGGATGGGTGATGGGGCACCCACAGGGCACCCATGGGCACAGCCACATGCATAGTGGCAGGGTGCAGGGCATGGGTGTGCTGGTATCAGACAGGTGACATTCAACTGCTTTGTGGCTTTGTTGAGTAAGATCCTAAGCTGCAGGGTCAGACTCATGACTGGCTCTGCACTGGTTGGACTTGGGAGCACTGGTTTCATCTGGAAAGGGTGAGATGCCCCTTCCATGGTGGCGAAGTGAGAGATGCCACTTCTGTAGCTGCACAGAGGACAATGGACCCAAGGGATGTCAGGAGGGAATGCAGGGGAACTGGAGGGGTTTGGTCCCTGGTGGCCCAGTCACAAGAGGACAGGAGGTCCCCCCAGCCTGTCCCTACCCACATACCTGCAGGAAAAGCTGCGTCTCCCCGGGGAGCTGCTCCCTGTCCCGTGTGGTCACCAGGTGGCTGCCCCCTGCCATGGTCCTCAGAGCCTCCACCCAGTCCTGCAGCTGAGGTCCCACTACCCCAAAAAGCTCTGCAAAAGCTCCCCACCTGGAAGCACAATGGGGCAAGCTCAGACTGGGTGGGCAGTGCCACCCTCTGCACCCCACCTGGGCACCCTGGAGGGGTGCCCTGGTTGTACCAGGAATAAGGTCCCAATGTTTCAGGCTGTCCCCAAAATGGCATGTCAGTGCCCACCAGTATCCCAACCACCTCCCCAACCTCTTTAGCCCCTCATCCCGTGGCCCACCATGCCTCACCTGCTGGGCGGTCTCTGGGGCCTCACTGCTGTGGGGCTGGATTGGCCCCCTGCCACAGTCAGGCCTATGGGGACAGGACAAGGGATAGAGGAGCCCTATTGGAAGCCAGGGCAGGGTACTGGTGCTCCAGCCACCTGGGGAGACTGGGGGGACCCCAAATGGGCATGGAGTGCTCCAGCCTGGGAGGGTACCTGGGGCATCCCTGCGGACACGGGGAGGGAAGAAGTGCCCGTAGATCTTGCCCAGGAGCTGGGGAAGAGTGCGGGTGAGGAAGGAGAAATCAAACTGGTTTCGGATGAAGTCCCCAGCCCGGCGCAGGAGATCCACCAAGGTCTGAGCATAGGAGTGAAGCTCTGTGGGCATAGAGGGAGAGACATGGCCCTGGTCCCACACCAGAAATGGGGTCCTTCCCTACACCCTAGCCCTGGCATGACCCCCAGCTCACCACATCGCCTCATCCGGGCGTGGCAGGTCTCCTCGGCCAGGCGGGCACAGGTGGCCCGGCCCTGAGGTGCCCGACAGGACCCAGCGTAGAAGGCGCAGAGGCGGGCGCGCTCCGGGGACTGTTGCTCGGGGGGCAGCTGCGCCAGGGCCAGCAGGTCGAAGCAGCTCGGTTCTCGGCTGCCAGGGGCAGCTGTGAGGGAACCGGCACTGCCATGAGTGCTGAAACCCCCCTGAGCATCTCTGTGACCGCGCGGTGCAGCCAGTAGCACTCACAGTCCATCTGGAGACTCAGCCAGTCCGTGAAGGCAGTGACACGGGTGTAGACTCCCGGTTTGCCCCGCTCACCGCAGCCATCACCCCACGAGGTGATACCGTAGAGGACAAAGTGGTGTGAAGTGGGGTCCTCGCACGCCAGCGGGCCCCCTGAATCGCCCTGCAGGGGAAATGCTTGTGCATTGGGCTGGGCTGGAACCCCAGCCATGCTGATGGGCTGTGGTACGTGCCCGGCACTGATTTTTGAAGTGGGATGCTGACAGTCCTTGAGGCACGGTGTTACCTGGCAGGAGTCGATGCCTCCAGACAAATACCCAGCACAGAACATGGCACTGGTGAGAAGGTCCTTGCCCAGGGCTCCCCGGCACGTCTCTTGGCTGAGCAGAGGCACCTGCGCCTCCATCACCACGTCGGCTGCCGGTCCCTCTGCCAGGCAAGGCACCCTTTACAGGGTCCCTTTTGCCCGCACATCTCCCTCTCTTTCACACTCACCTGCCCTGCCTCGGTGCTGGGGCTGGGCACCAGAGGGGGCACAGAGGGGCACACCCCACGGTGTCTCTTACCTTCGTAGAGGGATCCCCAGCCCGCGATGTAGCAGGGGGTGCCGGGGCTGGGCTCCGCGGGGTCGCTGGGAAGACACACGGGGCTGACAGTGGGTGATGGGGCCAGCGACACCGCCAGCTCCACCAGAGCCAGGTCCCCGTGAAACGTCTTGGGATTAAACTGGAAGGAGATGTGGATATATCAGTGGGGGCCCCTGGGGCATGCACAGGGAGGTGGGGGTGGTGCCCACCTCCACCGACCTTAGGGTGAGGCAGGATGCGCCGGACGGGCACTGCCCGCTTGCCTGCTCCCGGCTTGCCCAGCTCGTAGTCGCCCACCACCACTGTCCACGCCAGCTCGTTCCGGTTCCTGGCGGGGTGGGGGCAGCCAGTTACAGGGGTGATGGTACTTCCCCGTGCCCACCTCTGCAGGCACATCATCCCCGCACTGCCGCGCCCCCACCGTACCCGCCAAAGCAGTGCGCCGCCGTGAGCACCCAGGAGCGTCCCACCAGCACCCCTCCGCACATCAGCTCCCCGTGCAGCCGCACCGATACCAGCCAGGGCCAGGCGCCCCGCGGGGCCACGCTGCCGCCCATGATCCGTCCTCGTGGGACTGTGGTGTTGGCTTGTGGGACCCCGCGGCGCCCACAGCTCCCTGGGGGACAAAGTCGGAATGAACGGGGTCCTGCAGGCCGGCTGCTGGACACGCCGTCTCCCAGGTGGGCTCGGATGGCCGGGGATGGCTGTGGCAGGTGGAGGGGGTGGCGGGAGATGAGGCGCGTCGGGCGCGCTGTCAAGCCTCATCGTGCTCACGGAGGCGAGCGGGCGGAGGGCCGGGGGCACCCCGCAGCCCGGCAGCTGCCGACGCTAACCTCTGCCCTCCGGCCCAGCAGGCAGCCGGGGGCCGGGGGCGCCCGCCGGCGTGGTGGGGGGGTGGCGTGGACACGGCGGGGCCGCCCCGGCTCACCTGGCATTGCCGCCTCCGCTGCTGCATCAGGACTCGGAGCTGCGGCCACCGTCTCTGCAGGGACAGCCTGTCACGGCATGTGGAGACACTTCCCCCGCGATGTCACCACCACATCCCTGCTGTCCTCATATCTCCCCAGTTCCTTTCAGTGCCCCCAGACCCCTATCAGCCCGAACAAACACCCCTGTAACCACCCCATGGATTGCTCATCACCTCCAGTGGCTCAGTGTCCCCAGTCTCCCTTTGCCCACTTCTCCCATCGCAGATTGCTCATTGCCCCTCAGTGTCCCAGGCCAGCCCAATTTGCTCATCACTCCAAATGCCTTTATCCTCCAAATCCCCAATTCCCTTCCCAGATCCATCTCCCAGCCTTCCATCCCACCAGAGATCCCCCATCACTCTTATCATACACCATCTCGCCACTCCATCACAACACCCTCTGTCACCCCAACACCCCATATCCCTTCCAAGCATCCCCTGGGGATACCCCATTTGTTATTGTAGGGTCTCCCATCTCTGGGAGGAGCTGGGGGGTTGCGGGTGCCCACTCACGGCACTCCTGGAGGCGGTGGCTGCAGAGCTGGGCGCTGAGGGGGGCACACGTGTGCAGGGCCCCCTCCGGTGGGCACAGGCGCTGGTAGGGGGCACACGCCTGGCTCAGTGCCCAGTTGCGCTGGGACAGCTCGGGCAGCGCCTGGGCATCCAGCAGAGCCTGGCAGCTGGGGGGCATGGCAGGGGGCACAGCTGGCGCTGCAAGGACAGCAGAGCTGTGGGCATCACTATATCCTCCCTGTGCTCCTCTGCCCAGGCCACACCTGTCTCTGCTTTGGGATGGGTGGGAAGGGAGCATGACACGGCTGTGGAGTCAGCATGTTGTGGTAGGGTCTTCTGGGTACTGGGGTATGTTTTGGGGTGAATATCTGAAAATATCACAAGGGATCAGGCAATGATTTGGATAGGGCTCCAGGTGATTCGGTAAGATCTAGATAGGATGGAACTGCTTGGGAAGGGTCATTAGCAGTTAGGAATATATTTCAGCAGTCTGGGCACTGTTTCGGTAAAAGCCTGTAGGTTAAGCCTGTAGGGGATGAGTATGGTTTGGGTAAAATCTTGGGGTATCATTTCGATAAGATTTCTAGGGAATGATGTAGGCATCCAAAAAAGTATTTGGGTAGAGTCTCCAGGCATGGGTGCAGGTTTTGGTAGGATCTTCTGGGCATGGGATGGTGTTTGGATGGGATCCCTGGGCTGCATTTGGCTGGGGATCCTGGGTTCTATTCGGATAGAGCCTCCTGGGGACAGGGCATTGGGGGTAATTGGGTTGGGACTCACGTGGGCAGTGGCTGGTGATGTTGGCACAGGGTGGGAAGAGGCAGGGGGCACAGAGCCCGCAGGCACCCCACTGCCGCTGCTGCTCAGACAGTGCCCGCTCCAGTGCCAGCAATGCACTCCTGAGTGCCGCCTCCAGCACCAGCGTCCCCCGGCTTGACAGTGCTGTGGGTACACACAGGGTGCTCAGACCCCCAGAGCCCCCACTGCTTCCCCCCACCACAGCCATGGGGTGCACCCAGCCCACCTGGTGCCTGTGCCCTGATATCACCATGGTGAGCGTCAGGCTGGGCATGGCCTGTCACCCCTTGACATTGCATAGAGTGACAGCCACCAGTGTCACCTCCCTGCTGGGGCTGGCACATGCACAGCTGGGTGTTTGCCTAGGTCTGTGTGTGTGTGCCTGTTGTACATGGAGACAGGGTGTGAGCCCAGGCAGGTGTGCCCACATGTGTACCTCTGTGCACAGTTTTGAGTGCACACATGTGTGTACCAGGGCCCATGTGCCCGTGTCTGCATGTCCCTGCATGTGTCCATGTGTGTGCAATCCTGTGCCTGCCCTATGTGTGCATCCCCCTGTGTGCCCATACCTGTGACTGCCTGTACCCACACAGAGCCACCTTCCTGCTGGCCATACCCTGGCAGAGTGTCCCCTGGGACTGGCACAGGTACTAGGGCCAGAGGGAGTGTTGGTGCTGCAGGGCATAAACCACAGCACTCCCTGCACCCCCTGTGTCCCCTAGTGCCACTGGCAGCACTTGACACCCAGTCCAGGCAGCACATGTGTGCCCCTGGTTCTAGGGTGTTTTGACAGGAACCTGGCCATCCTGCTAGTGCTGCCACCTTACCTGAGAGTGCACCCAAGGGTCCCGTCTCCTACAGCCACCCCATCTGCAGCCAAATTCTCCCACAAAGACGCCCCCGTCCCTGTGCCCTACTGACCTTGCAGGATGCTGGCCGGCATGGGGTACAGCCTCTGGCCCAGGGGAGCGCCCCCCACCAGCTGCAGCAGCTGCAGCAAAAGCACGAGGGGGACCAGCCGGACCCTGAGAAGAGCGTCCCGTGTCCTCCTCCCTCTTTGCGCCATCCCTGGGCGGGCAAAGGGGGGCAGGCGGGGGGAACCCCCGAAATGCCCGAGGCAGGCAAGGAGGGATGGATATATACGGTGCCCCCCGGGCGGTGGGAGGAGAGAGGGGCCGGGGGAACACAAACAGGCGAGTTCATTAATGTCGCGCCAAGATGCCAGCTCGGGGCGGGGGGCGCGGAGGGGGGGGGCGCAGCCGGGGCCTCAATGCCGCCTTTGTTCGACGAGGCCTCCGGGCGGGCAGCATCAGACGGGCGCTGCGCTCCGGCGCTGCCCGCGGCCCTTGATCATTTTCACGCCAAGCCCTGGCCGCGCCACCCTCCCTCCTGCGGGCCCCGGGCGGGTGGGAACGCACCGGCGGCTGCGGGCGCGGGGGGCCCGGGCTGGGCGTGGGAGCCCCGCCGGCAGTTTCAAAGGCGGGCAGCGGGCCGGGAGCGGCCGAGCGGACAAGGCGAGGGAAGGGAAGGCGGGGGTGTCCGAGGCGGGGGGTCCCCGCTCTCTGTGCCAGCCCAACCCTGGCTGAACGGGTCCCCCGCGCAAGGGCACTGCACCTCCGTGCTCAGCAGCGGCTACCCCCGGGGATACCCCCACGATGTCCTGTCCTGCCTAGGGTGCAGGAAGGAGGACGTGCCCTGGCGAGGGGCAAGTGGGACCATGTCACCCGCTGTCCTTGCTTGTTGTCTTCTTCAGCAGTGAGCCCGGCTTGGGGGCAGCTTTGGCCCCAGGGATGGGGAGGCTACACTCACCAGCCCAGCTGGACAGTCTGATCTGTGCCAGCTGCACGGCTGGTTATTGGCATCACATTTGGGATGCCACTGTCCTGCCCCCGTTACCACCCTCCTGTGCCCACGAGTTCAGCCTCAGCTCCCTTGGTGAAAGAGTGCAGCTGCATCTCCATCACCTCTTCGGAGGGCAGCAGATGCCCGTGCTCCCACCTCTGTCCCTGTAAAAAGAACTGGGATTTCTGCGTCCCATGTCTATTTCTGGGGTCCCCATCTTTGCTAGAGGGAAGAGATGGGTGCCCGTGTCCAGACCTCCGTCCTTGCTAGAGGTAGGAGGTCTCCCTGTCCTTATGTCCACTGAGGAACAGGAGGTGGCCGTGCTCAAATCTCTGTACGCCGTAGGGGGTATCCACGCCCCGCTCTCCATCCCCATTAAGTGCAGCAGGTGCCCGTGTCCCCATCCCCATTTCGAGTAGGGGGGCTGCTCGTCCCCATTCGGGGCAGGAGCGGCTCTGTGCCCGCGCTCCCCCCGGCTCTCCCGGCCGCGATGGTGCCAGCGGGGCGCGGACAATGCCGCTTCAGTGGCACATCAAAGGCGCGGGCTGCTCGCGGCTGGCACCGCGACAAGCCCGCCGCAGATGAAAGCCCTGGCCCCGCGGGCTCCCACCTCGGCCGCGGGGGCACGCTGTGCCTCCGCCCCACGGGAGACGGCGGGGCCGAGTCGGGGGGACACAGCACCACGGCACATAGGGGAGCGCTCTCCCGTCCCGTCCCCCTGTCCCTCATGGATCCCCCCACCGGTGACACGTGGGGGCCCGATCGCTCTGCTGACCGCAAGTGGCGCCCACGCGGGTACTCGAGGCCAGAGTGATGTTCGCCTCCGGCCGCAGCGTGCCCCCCGCTCCCGGTACCAATGCCAATCCCATTAACCTAATTGGCGAGGCTCTCGGCCGCCCCGGGCGGCGGCGGCAGTGGGACCCCGGGGCCCGAGCAGATCCCAGCCCTGGCGGCGGGCAGGGGGGGACGATGCCCCCGGAGCCCCGATTGTCCGGTAATTGGCGCGGGCAGCCGAACGCGGCCGGCAGCGCCGCGGGGCGGGGGAGCGGACACCCGCGGGGGCTGTACCGGAGTTCCCGGGGCTGCCGCAGTCGGTATGAGGGTGTTGGCCATTGGGGGGTCGCGGACAGTGGGCGCGTGGCGATGCAAGGGGGG
>VZSR01000247.1:8648724-8666488 GCA_013398615.1 Brachypodius melanocephalos
TGGCGAGCTCGGAGCGGAGCGCGCTGCTCACGTACCGCCTGTGCGGCGGCTCAGCCGAGGAGGAGCGGGGCCGGGAGCGCGGCCGGGCCGCCGCCGCTTCCCGCAAGCTGCCCACATTCCTCGGCGTTGTGGTGCCCACGCTGCTCTCCATGTTCAGCGTCGTCCTCTTCCTGCGCCTCGGTGAGTGCCCTCCGCTCCCGGCCGTGGCCTGGGGCCCCCCGAGAGTCACCAGCTCTGCCTCGGTACCCCCAGCCCGGCCCCCGTCTAATCCCGGGTCCCCCTCCTCTGGAGCCCCGAGCTACCCAGTGTGGGTCTCCAATGCCCTCTCCTGAGCCTCCGGCTCTGCTGCAGTCGCAGTGCTCCCCTCCAAACCCCAGTGCCCACAGTCTGGGGCCCCCGTGCCCTTCCCCTGCCTGCTCAGTTCCGCCTCGGGCCGGGGTTCCAGTGCTGTGTGTCCCCACCTGACCGCACTAGGGTGGGGGTTCGGATCTCAGGACTCAGGGACAGGAACTCAGTTAGGACCTTAGGGAACCCGTAAGGGACCCTAGTTCAAAACCCTGGTGTTCCTGGAGTAGGACTCCTGTGTCTTCCCAGCGCCTTCCCTAAACGGCATTCCAGTGCCCTCATATCCACCTGTCCCCTAGTGCTGGGACCCCGCTGCTTCCCAGGCATCCTCCAGTGCCAGGATCCAGCACCGCAGTTGTCTCCCACATCCCATCCAGCGTCCCAAGGCAGAACCCTGGTGTCTGTCCCTCAGAAGATACTCAGCTGCCCCTGTGTGTGTTGTGCAGAGGGCACACATTGTTTCCCAGTCTGCCCCCAGTTTGGGTTATGAATCTGTTACTGTGACCCCAGGGAGACGTAGGGGGCAGGATGGGCATGAACTGGGGCAGCTGGCAGCCTTTTGGGGCGCCTAAAGGGAGTAGGTGCTCCAGTGTGTCCCGGGGCAGGCGGGGGCGGGCAATGTTTGCCCTGGGCCGGGAACGGGAAAAGCTTTTCCTCTTTCGCTTTCCGCCCACGAAAAGCCCAGGGCGGGAGTTGGCTGCGTGCCCGGGAGGTCCCGCTGGGCCCTGGAGGGGGCCTTGAGACCATTCCCCTGTCTGGGAGACCCCCCAAGCTGGGGGCACGGCGCTCCCCTGTCATCATTCACCCCTTTCCCACTCCCCTGCTTGGGGTCTTCATACAGGCTCTGACCAATCCCCCAACCCCACAGCGGGCACCGGTGACTCCCTGCCTGACCCGTCCGGGGCTGTAGGGGAGGTGTCGGGTGGAGGGGAAGGAAAGCTGCCAGGAAGAGGAACTTTCCCACTCTGGGGGGCCAAGGCTCTCCCTGTCATCTCCCCGCTTCCTCCACACATCATACGCTCCCCAGATCTCCTGGGTTAGCAGCCCCTCCTACTTATGCCCACAGTGCATTTGGGGCATCCCTTTATTTCCACCAACACCCCCACCCACCTTTATATTTGGCACTCGGATGCTCTCTGGTGACCACAGCGGGTGCCCCCAAACCCAGCCTGTCGCCCAAAGGGCTCCTTGCGGTGCCAGTGCCCCGGTCACCCCCCCTTGCCTCTCCCGCGGGCACATCCGCGGCTTGACTTGTGGCTGAGATAGGGCATCACCCACAGCCGCGGGCATCCCCTTTCTGCCCGCAGTGTCGCCAGGCAGGATCGCTCCCGTCACTCCGGGCAGGGCTGGCGGGGCTCTTGAGCCTCCTCTCTTCGGGAACACCCACCCACAGCCCCTGGGAGCGGTGCCGTGGCTGGCAGGGACACCCGGACTGCTTCTACTTCCTGCTGTGTTGTAGGCAGGCAGGGCAGCAACGGGATCCCTGTGGGGAGCTCCTGACTCCCCACTCTGAGGAACAAGGGTGGCAGCAGGGCACGGGGGTCCTAGAGCAGAGCCCCTTCCTGTTTGTTTGGTTTTTGGGCACACCTGGGCCAGACACGGGTGGAAGATGGAGATACCCTGAGGGAGGGGGACTCTGGTGGGGTGCTGCTGTGGGTGGGAGCATGCTCATCCTGTGGAATGTATGGGGCTGGCAGGTCCTGGGGGAAGCTGTGGGCACAGGGATGAGAGTGGCCGTGTGCCTCAGTGGGGTGAGGTCTGTGTGGTGGCAGTGCCAGGGACTCTGTCCTGCAGGTTGTCCATGCTCAGCTAATGGGCATACTGGCCTCTCCCATCCTTGGCAGGGTTCGTGGTGGGTCATGCTGGGTTGTACCAGGCCCTGGCCATGTTTGCAGTGGCATATTTCATCATTGGCATGACAGTGCTGTCTGTGTGTGCCATTGCCACCAACGGAGCACTGGATGCTGGAGGAGCCTACTGTATCCTTTGCTGTGGGTGCGGTTGGGACAGGGCACGTGGGACAAAGCTGAGTGACTACCCAGTGGCCTTGGAGTACCACACTGAGGCTGGGACCCTGTTGGCCTGGGAGAGAGGAGTGGGAGCATCTGATGATGGTTTGTGCTGCTGACATCTTCCCTTGACTCGAGCAAGATATGATTAGCCGTGCCTTGGGCCCAGAGTTTGGAGGCAGCATCGGCATCATGTTTTTTCTGGCCAATGTGTGTGGCAGTGCCCTATATGTGCTGGGGCTGGTGGAGGCAGTGGTGGACAGCTTTGGGATCCCGCCTGGTGAGTACTACCCTGCATGGTGGCAGGGGACAGCAGGTGTCCCTTACCTGAGCAGCCCTAGTGCTGTGCCAAGCACCATGCCCAGCATAGCCAGCCATGGCTCATCCAGCCCTCTGGCCAGTGAGTTGGTGCCCATCATGGCTGACACAGCACTGGTAGCTCTCAGCTCTCAGTGATGCCCCCTGTGAGCCTTGCTGATCCTGACTTGTCTCTGCCCAGGGCAAGAAGCGGGCACAGGCGTCCACGTCCTGCCCCAGAGCTACTGGTATGAGCTGCTCTATGGTACCGTGCTGCTGGCACTCTGCCTCCTCGTATGCCTTGTGGGTGCCTCCATCTACGCCAAGGCCACCTTCCTCATCTTCCTCATCGTCGCAGTTGTCCTGGGCACCATCCTTGTCAGCTTCTTCGCCACGCGTCCCCTAACAGTGCCCATCCGCCTGCCCAACCTCAATGGCACTGATAACGGCCTCTTCACTGGCTTCTCCCTCAGCACCCTGCGGGACAACCTGGGCGGTGAGGAGGGGCTTCCCCCATCCTGCCTGCCATGCCTGCTGGCACTGCCAAATCACTTGCGGCTTGCTGGAGGGTGAAGGCAGTTTGTGGGCACAAAGCAGGTGCAGTGGGGTAGTTTCTCTTGTAGTTTGTATGTGGAGACATTGAGGAAAGGGCATATGGTGGGGCTGTGCCATCCTGGACAGCCTGTCACTGCCCCTGTCCATGTGTCCTGCAGGTAATTATGGGGTGGACTACACCACCGGGCAGATGATGAGCTTCAGCTCCGTGTTCGCGGTGATGTTCAACGGCTGCACTGGCATCATGGCAGGCTCCAACATGTCAGGTATGGACAGAAGGTGCCTGGCAGGATGGCACTGGGAACAGGAGCTGAGGCTGGGAGAGGTCAGGGGTGAGCTGTGCCTGTGGGCACTAATGCTGCCTGCTCCTGCTCACAGGGGACCTGAAGCGCCCAAGCTACTCCATCCCGCGGGGCACCATCTCTGCTGTGCTCTTCACCTACCTCGTCTACAACCTGCTGGCTTTCCTCATGTGTGCCACCTGCAACAGGTACCTGCAACCTGTCTGCGTGCCGGGGCGTGCCTGGTGCCAGAGCATGCTGGCCTGGGCTGAGATGGATGCCAGTGTGTCTGTGTCCCTCTCCAGGATCCTCCTGCAGAAAGACTATGGCTTCTTGCGTGACATCAGTATCTTCCCACCACTGGTCACTGTGGGCATCTATGCTGCCACTCTCTCTGCAGCCATGAGCAACCTCATTGGGGCATCCCGCATCCTGTATGCTCTGGCCCGGGATGATCTCTTTGGTGAGTCCCCAGATGCACTGGCACTGTTTGGAGCCCACTCAGCAAGTTGTCCTTGCTGGGAACCAGCCCTGACACCAGGGAACTCCTTTCTTGGTATGCAGGTGATGGTTTGTGGGTTGGTGTGTGCCCATTTGTGTCACCTGCATGCCCTGGAATTTGCCCCCGCCCCAGCGCTCAGGGTGGGGATGGGAGTCCTGGCTGGTGGTTGAACCTGTGCCTGCCTGCTGGGGTGTGCCAGCCCAACCTCCCTGCTCTGCCTTGCAGGCCGGGCACTGGCACTGGCCAAGAAGACATCTGCCAGTGGGAACCCAGTGATGGCAGTGATCCTCTCCTGGCTGGTGGTGCAGGTGAGTTTGTCAGCTTCTTTCCTGGCCTTGCTGGGTGAAGAGTGGTTGTCACCTGGGCTAGGTGCTGTGGAGCCTGGCACATCCCCCTCCCCCTTGGGATTCCTCCCCCAGACCTCCCTGCCCTGCATGTCCTACTGCAGTTGTGCACTTCCCTCCCTGAGGTGGGAGGTATCCCATAAATTAAAGATAAATCACAAAAAGGGAAAGAGACTCCTGTACCCTTACCTGTCTGTACCCTTACCTATCTTACCTCTGGGATACTCCCCAAGTGGACAGGGATGGCTTAGGCACATGAGTTTGGTGTACATTCACCCTGTGCTCTCTGCAGGTTGTGCTCTTTTCTGGGAAGCTCAACACCATTGCAAGTGTTGTGACAACCTTCTTCCTCCTGGTTTATGCCACTGTCAACCTGGCCTGCCTGGCACTGGAATGGGCCTCGGCCCCTAACTTCAGGTACAGAGGAGAGAGGCTGTGCTGTTATGTTGGCAGGCACCCATCCCTCCATTCTTGTATCTGTGGTTTCCCTGCCATCCCTGTGCCTGAGATTTGTGATGAGATGGTGGGCAGAGATGCTGAACACCCCTCTCCTGGGCATTGGAGGGGCAGAGACACCCCTATCCCTGAGGAGGGAGAAGAGGACAGGTTGGCACTGGCTTGGCACGGTTCTCGTGCACTGGCACTGCTTTGCTGACTGGGTACAGATAAATCCAGCACCACTGGGGACCACCCGCCCCCTCTCCTTAGGCTTTCCAGAGGTAATTTATAGCCTGTGCCCGGCCGGCATCCCCCAGGCAGTTTGCCAAGCAGTGATGGAGCCCACTTTCCATTAGTGCTAATTAAACTAACAGATAAGAGGGGAGGGAGGAAGGGGGATTCTGGGTGGGAGGAGGAGAAAATATCTTCCAGGAAGAAGGAGTATGTGTGGCAGACAGCCCCAGACTGGGATGCAGGGTGTGGGGTACTTTGGTGTGAGGTTGGGCTGGTAGGGCTGTCCAAATCTGGGGTGCAGGGGATGGCTGGGGAGTGCCTAATCTCCCTCCTGGGTGATGCCCACTGCCCTCAGTGCAGCATGCTGACTCCACAACAAGGAGAGAGTGCCCAGGTGGGCAGAGGTGTTGCACAAGTAGGGCTGGGTGGCACTGCCTGGGAGTCCCTCAGAGGCCCCATTCCTAAGGGAGAGCTGATGCCTGTGCCAGGCTGTGGCTTGGCCCCCATCCGCCCTGCCCAGCTGCTTCCTTGACTTGGCACAGAATGGGACAGGATCAGTGCCTGGGGGGAGCCTGCTGGGATGGGTATCAACAGGCCACTCACCCACCCCACATCTGGTGCTTCCCCCCTCCCCTTGCTGAGGTCTCCATCAAGCACAGTGGAAAAGGATTTTAATTACCTTTCAGGAAAAACAGCAATTAGAGAAAATAACAGCTTCTCTCCTCCCTGCCTCTGCCTCCCTGCACCAGAATGAGTGGGCACCATGGTTGCTGGCACTGCCATATGCTGCCTGATACTACCTGGGTGTGCCAGGACATTGCCAGCCCTATGGCCATCACTGCCCTCTTTGCCCAGGGCTGGCAGCACAGGCTGCCCAGTGCCCTGGGAGATACCATCTCCCCTCCATAACTTCCCCTCCAGGCACATGGGGTGCCTGACATGCCCTGGGCTGGCACAGCAGAATCACTAGGGGTGGCTGGTGTGGCCCTTTGGCACAGCTCCCCTTGCTGTGCCTTCCCTATAGGCAGCATGAGCACCACATGATAGCAGGTGTCCCCTCCTCCCTGCTGCAGGCCCACTTTCCGGTACTTCACCTGGCACACGTGCCTGCTGGGCATTGCAGGCTGCTGCGTCATGATGTTCCTCATCAGCCCCGTGTCGGCCTCGGCCAGCCTGGGCTTCCTCCTCCTCCTCCTCCTTGCTCTTCACTACCTCTCACCCAGCAGCACCTGGGGCTACATCAGCCAGGCTCTCATCTTTCATCAGGTAAGCCCTGTCCTCCTGTTGTCCCTTTATGGGGTGGAAAGCTGGTGTTCCCATGGCAGCTCAGCTGTGTCCTGGGCAGCCTGTCCTCAGGACTGGCATCCCCAGGGGTGGTTTAGTGAAACAAAAAGGGTTCCTCACCTCTTTCCCTGCCTCCGTCCTCCAGGTGCGGAAGTACCTGCTGATGCTGGATGTGCGGAAGGACCACGTCAAGTTCTGGCGCCCGCAGATGCTGCTGATGGTGCAGAACCCCCGAGGCAGTGCCCGCCTCATTGACTTTGTCAATGATCTCAAGAAGAGTGGCCTCTATGTCCTGGGCCATGTGGAGCTGCAGGACTTGGGTGAGGATCTGCACTGTATCCTGTGCTAACAGCCTCTGCGCTTTGCTGTGGTGCCAGGAGACTCCCAGGCTTTTTAGGTTGACACTGCTGCGCAGCTGATGGCTGGGGAATGTCACCATTTTGGGCACACGTGTGGCACATCGGGCTTGGCTGCTATAGGGGACATCAGTGAGTTGTGTCTGTCCCATACCTCCTGTGCACACACTTACATACATGCATGTGCACAAGTGTCCATGCCTGCACGTGGGGCTCCTGCATGTGCTGGTGTTGGTTTGCATATGGAGCATGTGCCAGCCAGGTTAGGACCTGCACACACCCGGCACATACGTGGGCACACATTCATCACAGCCATGCACATGTGTGTGCCTGTGTCCGTCCTCACCTCATGCCTGCTGCTGTGTGTCCACGTGCCTTGGGGGTGTTTTCACCCTCATGTGTGTTAGTTTGCACATGTGTGCTCTCCCTGGCACACGTCATGGCTGATGCACAGGATCTGTTCCCCCTTCCCTGTTGTTGCTGTGGTGACTAATGGCCTGAAATTGGGGAGTGGGAATGGGGATGCCTGGGGTTTTTTATACGTTTATGTATAATATTATTTCTCTCTCTGTAAGCACCTGCATCCCCTTCTCCATCTCATGAATGCTGGGGTGGGCACAGGGTTTTGCAGCAGGGGTGGACACCAGGGTTAGTTCCAGTATGGCATATCTGTCCCACTGATGCTGGTTTTGACCCCCACCCAGACATGCTGCCCTCGGACCCGCTGCAGCCCCAGCAGGAGTCGTGGTTGAGCTTGGTGGACAAACTGAATGTCAAGGCCTTTGTCAGCCTCACCCTTGCACCCTCAGTGCGGCACGGTGTCCGGCAGCTCCTCTTCACCTCTGGCCTTGGTAAGTGGTGCGTGGTTCGGGCATGGGTGAGGGTCCATCCTGCTGTTGCTGTGGGCTGAGAAGTGCCAAGGGATTTGGAGGCACCTGGATGGTCGATGCCAGAGCCAAGTTTGCTCTTGGAGATATCTAGGGTGAGCGGTGCTGTAGGCAGTCTGGGGTTTGGAAGTGTCACTGTTGGCAGCGTTGAGGGGCTTGAAGACACCTGGATGAGATATGCCAAGGGCTTTGGAAGCACGAAGTGTGGGCAGTCCCAAAGCCCAAAGAGAGGTATTGGGTGGACAGTGCAAAAATCGAGTCAGGTCTTGGGGATATCTAGATGTGATCCTGAGGGGTCTGAAATTGGCAGGGTGAGCAATGCCAAAGTCAAGCTGTGGCTTGTTGACACCTGCAGTGCCAGGAGGGCTGTTGGAGCCCTCTGCCTCTGCTCAGCTGGGCTGGCGCGGTCTCTCTGGCAGGCGGGATGCGCCCCAACACCCTGGTGCTGGGTTTCTATGACGACGAGGCACCGCAGGACGGTCTAGCCCGGCACCCCGCCTTCACCAGCGCCCGTGAGGAGGTCCCCGTGGGCTTCCCCCCTCTGCGGACACCCACCACTCCCAAACTGCTGTCAGCCCAGGAGTACGTGGGCATTGTGGCTGACGCCCTAAAGATGCTTCGCAATGTCCTGCTGGCCCGGCAGCTGGAGAGCCTGGACAAGGCCTGGGAGCTGCGGCGGGCCGCCAGCCCCGCCCCCACCATCCACGTCTGGCCCGTCAACCTGCTGCGGCCCGACAGCGCCCGCTACGCCGACACCTGCAGCCTGTTCCTGCTGCAGATGGCCTGTGTCCTCAACATGGCGCGGGCCTGGCGCCGGGCCCGCCTGCGCCTCTTCCTGTGCGTGGAGGCAGGCACCATGCCCCATGCCCAGGAGGAGAAGCTGCGCCAGCTCCTCAAGGACCTGCGCATCCAGGCCCAGATCCAACTGGTGCCCTGGGATGCCATCACCCGCCTGCACTGGCAAACCTGCCAGGGATCCCCAGGAGGGCCAGCGGGGGAGGAGGAAGAGGAGGAAGGGATTGTGAACTTCCCGACCAACACCGCCCAAGTGTCAGATGAGTACGTGTGTGCCGCCAACAAACTGGTCCTGGAGCAGAGCCCCGCGCCCACCGTGCGCTTCCTGTACTTGCCGCGGCCGCCGGCCGACACCAGCCTCTACCCGCTCTACCTGCATCAGCTGGAGCTGCTCACCCGTGGGCTGGGCCCCACCGTGCTGGTGCACGGGGTGAGTGCAGTCACCAGCACCCAGCTCTAGGTGACCCCCAGCACCCTCTGCCAGCTCCCTGCACACTCCTTTGCCCAGTGCCTTCAGCAGCTTGAGCCTGAGGATGGCCCCAGTGTCTCCATTCCTGGTGGGCAAAGAGGGTACCCCACAGTGAGAGGTGGGTGCAGGGAGGGGGTTTGATTTTTGGGGATGTCTCCTGCAGAGGATTAAAGCTGCCTTGGCAGGATCCCTGGGCACAGCTTTGGGGCCAGATGGGCAGCACGGTGCATTCACGGTGCCTTTCTTTGGGGTAGGGCATAGCAGGGTCCGGGGCGGAGGGGGCAAGCACTGGGTGCCCCAGTTGTCTGCTGGGAGCCCCTTAGTTGCACCCTGCAACCCCCTCTGTACTTCCTCCCCTGCCGCAGCCCCCATCCTCTCCTCCGCCGGCTCCTCCGGGCACCCAGCCAGCAGCGGGGATTGATTAAAGGCAGCCTCGACCTTGGTGCCCCAGCTCCCCGCCATCCTCCTGCCTTTCATTAGGAAAAATTAAATGGGAAAGGGTGGGGGAGGGGAGCCCAGAGGCCTGGGCTCCCTGTGTGAGGCGGGGTGGGTGAGGGAAGCAGCCGGGTGCTGGCCCTAATGGCTGCAGTCTATGGCACCCTGGATCTTGCTCAGTACCCCCAGTGCAGTTGGATGGGGGCCATCCAGATGCTTTAACTTGTAGTCCCCCCACTCCTATGGATGTTGATGCCCTGCTCCTGGCAGGAAATGGGGAAATAATTTGTGGTGGGATCCTTACCCACACACCTGGGTCTCCTGACCTGTTTCTTGGGGCATTGTTATTTCCCCAGATGCATCATGACCTGCAGGGGGAAGCTGGCCTTGCCCCCGCCCTCCCTTATTGATTAGAGAAGGGCAGGAAATTGCCTGGGTGCTGGACGATAAATCCATCGGGTGCCTGGCAGGTGGGCAGTGTGCCCAGTGCTGCCTGATGGATTGCTTCCTATTAGCCCCAGCATGGGGGGCTGCTCCCAACCAGGCTGGGCTCCAGCAGGAGTGACAACTGTGGCACTGCTGCCTGTGCTTGCTCTCACCAAAACTGGCACTGCTGACTGGCAGCCCTGGTCAGGCAGAGGGCTGGAAAAACCCAGGTGGTTGGGTGCAGCTGGGGGGAAAAATGGTGGAGGCCCACATTTTGCAGTGGATTGTGCCCTGGCTGAGGGGTAGAGGGCTGGGGCTGGCTTTGCTCTCTGCTGCAGGTGCTGGGTGCCCTGGGGTGGGCACCACACATCCAGCAGGATTTATTTACAAACAGTTGGAAGCTGGCACAGGGCAGCCTGGCACCAGCGGGACCCAGAGGCCTATAATGTTAATTATCACCACGTAATTAAAAGCCCATAAAAAGCCTCACACTTCATTAAATTAAAGCTTCCCCTCACTGTGCCCATGGGCTCCAGCACAGTTAACCTTGGCCATGCCAGCCACCAGCACCTCTGCAGCTGGGGACCCGGGGCGGGGGGTATATGGCACCCCAAGCTCAGGACCATGCAGCCCCCCACAGCATTGTGGGGGGATGCAGCACTGCACATGCATGGGCACTCTGCAACGCTATTTGTGCCACACCTGGGCCACATGTGCCTGGACATATCCAGGGCTGCTGTCCCAGTCAGAGATGCCCAGACACAGACACGGACACGTGTGCCCATGGCATCACTGCACACGCTTCGTCACACACACTGTGGCATGGGCAGGGGGCTGTCACAGGCACACACATGCACAGCCAGGTGTGCACATGCAGCATCACGGCCGCTGCAAAGGCAGCACCACCGCGGCTCCGGCACACCAGCTCTGGCACGCAACGCCCACGCGGCACACACCTACACAAACAGCGTTCTTCCTCTTTCCCAACAGCCAGAGGTTCAGACAAACAGCCACACTCGCACCCCTACATCTCCTCCAGACTCCCACCCGTTGCTGTCTGTGCCCAGAGGGAATGGGCTGTGAGGAGAGCACCCATCTATGCCTGCCCCCTCTGTGCCTTGATTTCCCCGAGCGCTGGCTGTGCTGTGGTAGAGTGGGGTGAATGAAGGACCCCCACAATCTCCTGCTGGCTGAATGCTCTGGATCAGGGGTGTTATGCCAAGGTCTGAGGGGGATACAAAGTGGGGAGGGAGCCCACCAGCCCACAAGGAGGGATGTGTGTGTGTACATGGTCAGGCAGGAATATGCATAAACTAGGAGAGTGTGCCTCCATGTGCACATGGGAGGGGGTGCTGTGCTGGGGGCTGTGCAGGTGCACACGGGGTGTCTGTGTGTGCACACACGTTGGTGTGGGTGTATATACCCACCCCTAGGTGTGACACGCTGGTGTGCACACAGGGCTCCAGGAAGGGCGAGCCAGGGGAGCACACATCCTTGTGAACTCGGGGTGTGCAAACTGGCACACGAATCTGCCCAGAACCCCAGGACTCCACTACCAAGCAGGGCCGTGGGCAGGGGGCTGCAGGGGTGGGTGCCCATGCCCTGGCCCTGCGGGGGTGGGCAGCCAACAGGGCCTCGGCTATTTCTTGGAAATTTTGCAGCATTCATTTCAGTGCAAATAAAAGCTGTCATTGCCGGAGAAATGATACTGATCGGGGTCTGAAAAGACAGCAAATTACCCGCCTGAAAATGCACCGCTGGAAAAAAATGCATATTAAACACACAAAAAGGCACTTTGCCATCAGCCGCACTTCCCCCGCCGCTCCAGAATAACCACACTTTACATAATTCTCCCTCTCCACCTCCGAATTAATTTCGCAGACAGAGGCAGAGGCAACCCTCTGACAATAGCAGAGGGGAGACGCGGCGGCGGGGAGTGGGGCTGGGGGAGTGCCTTGCTCTGGGCTGGGGGCACGGCAGTAATGGGATGCCTGGTTTGAAGATGGGGGAAACCGAGGGCTTTGGGAGTGGGTTGTGGGGGGGGACTGAGGGGTTTGGGAAAGGTGAGTCCATGGGCGAGAGCTATTGGTAAGGGGTGGATGTACTCAGCTGTGGGGTGGAGCACTCTGGTACCTTGGGTGCTGGGGATGGGGCTCCTTGGGGTGGGACTTGTGGGGTGATGCCCACCCTAAACAGGCAAGTCTTGGGCCAAGTGTTTCCTATAAGGGACAACCCTTCACTGGTGCCAGCCTCCACCAGACATGTGGGTGCACCCAAAGGACACGATGAGGCCGTGTTGCCCACCCAGGGTGACACTCCCAAACTAGCACCCCTCTAAGAAACCTCCTGGAAACCTGCCCTGTTTTATTGGGCATGAAAGCACCATGCCCTGCACCCCAGCACTGCCGAGGGAGCGCAGTGGGTGGAGCAGGGGTCTAGTGGTGATGGCGTGGGGGGGCTTCATCGGGCTGGGTGCTCAGCACTGAGGGGCTGACAGAGGTGAGGGCGGGTGGCGGAGGTTGGCACCGCGCTGCTTTGCATTTTCAATGACAGACCCATGCCGGGTGCTCGGGAGAGTGGAAAAATCTTATTTGTCACCTGCTGGCGATGCGCGGAGGCTCCCGCGCCGCGGCTAATCTTGGGGAAAATGAGGATGCCGGCGGGGTGGCCCGCGGGATGGGCAGGGTGGAGTGGGGCTGGCGAGCTGAGTGCTGCCCGGGGCCTGCTCGGGATCAGAGCGCTGGGCCAAGGGACAGTCACACCCACCTGGTGATCACTGGGTGTGTTGGCTCCATGGCACGGATCCTGCTGTTGGGTGTGTGTGGGCTGGGCAGCGCTTGGGCATCCAGAAGCAGGTGCCCTGTCCCCCAGCCCAGTCTGCAAAGGGGTAAACTCTTTTTTCCCATCCCAGCTCCAGCAGCAGCTGCTTGCCTCACAGTACCAGTTCCACAGGTTGCCACTGCCTGCACATCCTGTCAAGGCACTCAGCGGACTTTTTTTGGGAAAGTCTGCATTTGGAAGCGTGTGCAGGCACTGCCTGATGCCCCATATTTACACACAGATGCCCATCCCACACCTGCTGTACCCTGGCTTTTTGAGATGCCAACACCTGCGGGACACCGCAGCGCTCTGCGGCCAGCTCAGATTTATCCATTATTTTATATCCACATGCCTTTAATTTTTACAGCCCTGTTGGAGCAATACCCAGGGCTGTTAATAACACCAGGCCCTCCCCCGCCCCCCATGTGCATCCATCATGCTCCAGCCAAGGTACCAAGTGTGTCTTGGGGCTGAATAAGTGCAGGCATGGTGAGGCTGGAGCGTGGCACCCAGTCCCATGCCCCTATCTTCCAGCCAGCACCCTCATGAGCAGCAGGGTTGGATTCCCTGTGCCCACCCATGAAGCAGCCTGACTGGGTGCCCTTGTATCCCACTGGGGTTGTTGATACCTGGCTGGTTGGGATGCCTAACCCTGGGGCATTTCTCTCTTGGGATTCGTGATTCTCTCTGCCTTGGCATGTGCCCTGTGAAAGCTGAGCTGCAACACCTGAGCCTGTGTTTAGTGTGCCACGGTACATGTGGATGGCAGTGAATGCTTGAACATGAGAGTGCGTGTGGAGACACGGAGTGTGTGTCTGTGCTGGTGCATGTCAGTGTGTGTGGGGGTACATGTGATGTACCTGTGTGCCACTGCCTGTGCTGGTGATGCTGTGTCTTGCTGCTGCAGAAGGCACCATGTCCAGGCCATGCCCAGAACCCCAGCACAGGAAAGCGCAGCCTCAGCAGCCCCAGGCATTGACAGCTGTGCCTGGGGCCAGCGCACAGTGCCCACAGGACAGGACAGAAGGTCCCACATCACTGAGCCACCTGTGCCATGACAAGCAGGGCCCTGTGCCACAGCACAACACCCAGTATGTGCTGTCCCTCCCCAGCACCCAGGAGACCCAGAGGCCCCTCTGAGCACCCAGGGATGTGCTGGCACAGGAGGGTGAGGGTAGCCAGGCACCCCTGAGCACGACAGGCAGGACGGCCACGGGGGGCCAGAGTACCCAGGCTCTGCAGGGGGCCACCGTGGGAATTGCTGGGCTATAAATCTCCTTGCTGGGCCCCCCCGTGGCAGAGCAGCTCACGATATTTATGTTGGGGATTTATCTGCAATGCAGTTTAATATTCCCGGACCTTTGCATGAGTGTTTGAACGCACGGCTTCCTCCTCGTGCCACCCCGTGCCACCCCCGTGCCCACCCTCTCACCCGGAGCCTTCCAGGCTCTGCCTCCTGCCCAGCCACAGCCCTGGCCCCTTGCACCCACCCTGGCAGAACGGGATCAGGTCGGGATGGGCCCCCCAAGGTGCCCGGGCAAGGAGGGGGGTGCCGCGCCGCCGGGATGCTCCTGGCACAGGCCGTCGGCCATGCCCACCCGTGCCCCTCCTGGGTGTCCGGCTACCGGGGGGCGGCGGCAGTGTCCCCGGACGGGGAATGCCAGGCGGACTGGCACTGCCAGCCCTGTGCCAGCCCCCTGGGGCACAGGAGCCCAGGGATCCCCCTGCCCTACCTCCCCGCCGGCGGGGATGAGGTAAGGCTGGCGGGTGGCACAGGGCTGCTTCATTTGCATAATAATCTCGTTAATGGAGCCTGGCCTGCGGGAGAGCCGGGCTGGAGACACCACCCCCTCCCCGCCCCGCCGCCTCCCTCCGGCCCCGCCGCTCCGCCAGCCGCGGCGCGGGGCGCGGAGCGGAGCGCGGGGCGCGCAGCCGGACGGGTGGCGCGGGGCCGGCCAGCCCCCGGCAGCCTCCTGACACCCCCCGAGAGAGTCGGTGAGCATCCTCAGAGCCCCCCGAGCATCCCGGACAGCGTCCACGAGCATCCCGGCAGCATCCCGGGAGCATCCTCCAAGTATCTCGGTGAGCAAACGACGAGCGACCCCCGAGCACCCGCGTACTTCCCGGGGAGCAGAACGAAGATCATACCCCCAGCATCACTCGAGTACCTCGGTGAGCAACCCGCGAGCAGCCCGGGGAGCAGTCCCCTTGCCTGCCGGCGAGCGCTCCGCGAGTATCCCCCGAATATCCCGGGCATCATCCCGGGGAGCACTTCCCGAGCATCCCTCGAGCAACCCTCGAGCATGCCCCCGAGCACCAAAGGCATCATCCCGGCCGGCATCTCCCTAGCACCTCCCGAGCATTTCCCTACCATCCCGGCAATCACCTTCCCGAACATCCTGGGCAGGCAGCATCCTCCGAGCATCGCGGGCAGCATCCCCCGGGAGCCCCCGAGCATCCCCTGAGCATCTCGGGCAGCATCCCTCGAGCTTCCTGGGCAGCCCCCTGGCCCCTCCGCGCTTTGCCGTGCCGGCTGCCTTCCCCCCTAACTTTCCGGCGGCAGCAGCTCCCTGGCACGGGCACTGCCGGGCTGCTGTGCCGGGGCACAACTTTGCCCAAGTTGTGGAAGGAACGGGGGCGTGGGGCAGCCGCGCTGCGGGGATACTGGCCACCTCCCAAGCAGCTCTTTGTCTCTAACCCCTCCTCCCTCACCTGCAAATCCGGATACCATTCTGCACCAAGCAAGAAGCAGGGTCTCCTTCTGAAGCCCCCCCAAACCCATCTATGTCCCCACCCTCCTCTCCCCATGGGCAGACTCCCTCCTCCCCAGCATGTCACCCCTGACAGACACCCCTGCCTGTCGGGCACCAGCCAGTGGAGGGAGAGGGGTTGGGTGGATGATGGTGGTGATTGTGGGGGAATGCTGCGAGGTGTCCATGGGGTCCCAGGGCTCTCCCAGACTGGAATTAACTTTGTTCACACATCACGCACCGTGCCACAATTTGACACAATGCAATGCAACACGGCGCACCACCACCCCACACATCACAATGCAACACCACCCACTACGGCACAGCACCACCCATGCAAGCCAACCTGACCCAGTCCATAGCATCCCAAACTCACAAATCTCCCCAAAGCCCCCTTTCCTCAAGATGCTCAGCCCATCCACACCCGACTGAGAGGGGCTGGGAGCCTTGTGCTCCCCCTGGTTGGGAAGGGTTCTCATGGTGCTGAGTTTGGGTTCATTGGAACACCCTGGACATCAACCTAGCGTGAGTGCTCTGGCTGGAGCGTTGTGTGGAGGTGTGTGAGATTAGCTGTGCCAGGAACTGAAACCTACCATCATGCAGGCAGGACCCTGACCTGTCACCAAAGGAACTGGCAGAGGGGACAGCCATGTGGTAGATGTACCACTGAGCTCCTGGCACTATGGCCAGCCCCAGTGCCAAAAGTGGGGCATACATGGGGATGGATATACAGGCAGCAATGATGACAAGAAGCAACTCCGCTGCCCTTGCTCCTCCCAAACTCCCCCTCATCCGTCTCCTCTGCCTTTTCCAGGAGCTTCCTTACTCACCCAAACATCACCACTTCCCTGTGGCAGCCACGGCTCCAGCATGAACTGTGGGCTGCCTGAGCCTGCCCTCCACCTGCCCTGAGCCCCCTGCACCAGTGCCGCTGGCGGGGAGCCACATCCCTGGCCATGGAGAAGACCTATTCGTTGACAGCACACTATGATGAGTTTCAGGAGGTGAAGTATGTGAGCAAGTACCAGAGCGGGACCCTGCCCAATGGCTTCGCCCTCCAGCTGGGCGCGGGGGCCAAGAAGCGCCGTGGGGGGCTGCCACGCTGGAGCCGCCGGGAGATCTGTCTGCTCTCGGGGCTGGTCTTTGCTGCCGGGCTCTGCGTCATCTTGACGTGCATGTTGGTCCTCAAGTACCTGGCGGCCGAAGGGGACAGCTACTGCCTGGAGGGGTGCCAGGAGAAGAAGGCCTTCCTGCGGGCATCCCGCTTCCTAAGCGCCAACATGGATGCTACCATCGACCCTTGCCAGGACTTCTACTCCTTCGCCTGTGGCGGCTGGCTCCGGCGGCACGGCATCCCTGAGGACAAGCTGGTGTACGGCACCATCGGGGCCATCGCTGAGCAGAACGAGGCCAAGCTGCGGGCGCTGCTGAGCCGCCCCGTGCGGCGCCGAGCCCGCGCCTCGGCAGAGAGGAAGGTCAAGGAGTTTTTCCGCTCGTGCCTGGACCGGGCTGAAATCGATCGGCTCGGTCCCCGGCCCATGTTGGAGGTCATTGGGGAGTGTGGTGGCTGGGATGCCCCTCCAGACCGCAGGGACATCAACGAGCTGCTCTACAAGACGCAGGGGGTCTACAGCGCTGCCGTGCTCTTCTCCCTCACCGTCAGCCTGGATGAGAGGAACACTTCCCGCTACGTCATCCGGGTGAGGGCACCGTGCCCCTGCGGCTGCTCCCTGCCCCAGCCACCCACCAGTGCCACTGACACCTTCCCGATGTCACTGTCTTTGTTGCAGTGGCTCTGGGTACCTCTGCAGTGTGTGGGCCTGGCTATAGGGGATGGCTGGGGTGGCGACCCCTCCTGTCCTTGGGGATCCTCTTGCCTTCCCAGCATGGGACCCCTGTGTCAGGCTGCCCTGGGGTGTGGGTGGGACCTCCAGGACAGGGCTGGGGGCATGGGCAGGGGGATGTACAGAGTGAGGCAGTGCCACCTGTCTGGGTGTTGAGGACAGCCCAGCAGGACACTAGCGTCTCAGTGGTGGCAGCCAAGCTCCTCACCTTGGCATTGTGGCTGCCATGTGTACACAGGGGACAAGCCCCAGGCAGGGGCAGGGAGGTGCCCAGCAACCCCCCAGCACTGTGCCAGAGCATTTTCCCATGGCTTTCTCAGTCTTTCCCACCCCTACCAGACCATGTCACTCACCCTGTGGTGCCACCAGAGTACAGGTGGGCTTTATCTGGCTGGCCGAGTCTCTTGTGGGTGAGGGGGTGCAGCGGTGGGCATGGTGGGAGCACAGCAATGGCACAGCAGGGACGCCGTGGTGGTCTCGATGATGGGCACGGAGGTGGGCATAGCAGGGGCAGGATGGGCATGGGTGCGCAAGGTGACGGCGTGGTGGGGACGAGGTGGTGGTGATGGCGGGGGCATCGGGGGGACACAGTGATGGAGACGAGCCGCCCAGTTCCCAGTGAGATGGTGGGGCTGTGGGATATGGGTGTGAGCGGGGCCAGGGCGGCGCGCTGCCGGCTCCGGGCCGCGCGTG
>VZSR01000247.1:8666588-8680039 GCA_013398615.1 Brachypodius melanocephalos
GTGTGTGTGTGTGCGTAGAGCAGGGTTAAAATGGATGGTGTGTGTGTAGGGATGTGAGCATCCGTAGGTTTGTGTCCAGAGGGGTGAGTTACCTGTGTGCTTGTGTGTGTGTAAGCGTGCACATACGTGCAAGCGTGCTCAGGTGTGTGTATGGGTTGGAGGCTGTGTCTGTGCTTACAGCACAGCAGGAGTGTGTGTGAAGAGCGGGGTGTCCATGCAGCTTGCCATGCAGGCTGTAGCATAGGAGTGGGGATGGCCACGGGGCAGGTGGGGGGACACCAGAGAGCAGAGATGGGGCAGAGAGTGGTGGCAGCACATGGCAGGCTGTGAGGCAGCCTGTGTGCCACTCAGGCCATGGAGCAGGGGCCTGCTCTCTGCCTTGCACTCCTAAGCCTGTTGCATGCTGCCTCTAGCAGAAGGGAAACTGAGGCACCAACGTGCCCATTGCTGGGGCTGTTCCAGCACACTGCCATCCTTCAGCTCCAGGGACACCAGGGGCACTTTGTGATATGAAAAAGGCAAGGGGTGCCCCCTCTCCCTCTGCTTACCTACTGCCTCTGTCTCTTGTCCCCAGATCGACCAGGATGGGCTGACCCTGCCCGAACGGACACTCTACCTGGGGCAGGATGAGGAGAGTGAGAAGGTGAGGGGGGCACAATGATGCCTTGGGGACACCAGGAGAAGGACCAGCATGCAGCATGGTTGGCAGACAGAGGGCACCCCGCTGCCAGCAGTGCTGGGGACTGGGGTGCCACAGGACAGTCAGGGGTGGCACTGAGCATCCCTTCCCTCTGAACAGATCCTGGCTGCATACCGAGTGTTCATGGAGCGACTGCTCACCCTCCTGGGGGCTGAGCATGTGGAGCAGAAAGCCCAGGAGATCCTGCAGCTGGAGCAGCACCTTGCCAATGTGAGGGGGATGTGTGCCATGAACTTTGGGGCACCCTTGTCCAGCCCTTGGACATCCCAGTCATAGATTTTTGTGGATGTCCATATCTGCTCCTGAGCAATCCCATTCCAATCCCTCCATGATGGCTTCCACTCCCAGCCCTTGGGGATCTTCATACCTGGAACTTGGGGATCTCAGCCTCTTGAGGACCTCATGGCAGAGCTTCAGGGACCCAGTCCCACATCCTGAGGACCCTCAGTCCCAGCCCTTGGGACAACCACTCCAGCCGCACATCTACTCTTTGTGAGGCCACTCCAGGCCCTTGTTGATTCCATACCCAGGCCTTGGGGACCTCAGTCTGCACCTTGGGGGGATGTGTGTTCCCATTCCTCAGATAACCCAATTCCTTAGGGACATTTTGACCAGCTCTCAGGGTCCCAGTGGCAGCAGAGAGTTCCTGGGGCAGAGAGTGGGAAGGATATGGGTCACTACTCACATTAGAGATGCCCTGTTGCCCCAGAGGTGTGCCCCATGCCAGTGTACTATCCCTGTGTCACCCTCAAAGTGGGCAGTGGGATGGTGACAGCCATGCCCACCCTCTGCAGATCACAGTGTCCGAGTACGATGACGTGCGGAGGGACGTTGGCAGCATGTACCACAAAGTGACCCTGGCCGAGCTGCAGCGCATCACTCCCACAGTGAGTACCCCTGGTGCCAGCCTGTCCCCCTGCTCCCATCTGCCTGTGCCCCACACTTGTCCCTGTCCCCCTGCTCCATGCCCTCAATGCCCACCATCTGTCCCAGTTAAATACACTTGGGGAAAATGCACTCCTCTGATGGGAGGCTGGAAAGCCTGGAGGGGGTCCTCTCCAGGGTGGATGGAGTGGGGGTCCCTGTGCCCCCCTGACAGTACCTGCCCTGGCAGCTCAAGTGGAAGCGCTTGCTGGACCGCATCTTCCATGACAACTTCTCGGAGGAGGAGGAGGTGGTGCTGCTGGCCACTGACTACATGCACAAGGTGTCCGACCTCATCCGTGTGACACCCAGCAGGTGAGGGGGGCTGGCACCCCCTGTGCCTCTGGCACCTTTCCCAGCCTGGCAGGGGGCACAGGAGAGCTGTGGCTGGAATATCCTCCCAGGAAGGCTGGGCTGGGCACAGAAAATCTGGGAAAGCTTGTGGGAAAAGGCACTATTGTGAGCCCCACAGCATCCTGGTCGTGCCTGGACACCTGGTGAAACACTCATGCTGGAGGTCACCAGATTCATCACACATCAGGGAGGGACATGGTGCCAGACTGTCCCTGTGCCCCCATCAGCCATGGCCCTACCGTGTCCCTGAGCAGAGGTGTCCCCAAGCAGGGGTGTCTCCACCCTGGCACATGGTCCCATCCTCCCCTGTGCCTGGGGACATGCTGAGGGCTGATCCTGTCCCTGTCACAGGATCCTTCACAACTACATGCTGTGGCGCATCGTGGTGGTGCTGAGCGAGCACCTCTCCACGCCCTTCCGTGACGCCATCCACGAGCTCTCCAAGGAGATGGAGGGCAATGAGAAGCAGCTCGAGCCGGGTAAGATCTGCCTGAGCCAGGCCAACAAGCACTTTGGCATGGCCCTGGGAGCTCTCTTCGTTGAGGAGCACTTCTCCTCTGCCAGTAAAGCCAAGGTAGGTGATGCTGCCTATGGGCATGAAGCCACCACAATCTCCCATCACCTTGCCAAAGTGCCTACTGCCCCCACCAAGGGCTGTCTGGCTGGTGATGGGTGGTGGGGATGCTGTGCCAGCACCATGGTGACCCACCCACCTTAGGTGCAGCAGCTGGTGGAGGACATCAAATACATCCTTGACCAGCGCCTGGATGAGCTGGACTGGATGGACGAGGAGACACGGAGAGCAGCCAGGGCCAAGGTAGTGGCTCCTATCATGCCCTCCTGTCTTTGGCCCCATCACCAGCGTGGGGACACATGTGATAGGGGCCTGAACCCACCACTCATTTTGTCCACAGCTCCGGTATATGATGGTGATGATTGGGTACCCCGATTTCCTCCTGAAGCCAGAGGCCATCGACAAGGAATATGAGGCAAGGGATAGCCCAGGAGCATGTGAGGGCATGGGCACATGGTGGGGGAAGATGGTCCCTGCATCAGGGTCTGTGGGAATGGCACCCCAAAACCAACCCCTTCCTGGTCCTCACTGTGCTCACTGCTGGCAGGGTGCCCCACACCAGCAGTGCCATATAGTCCCTGATGTCTTCTTCCCCACATTGCAACCCCCAGAGCTCAGCCTCATCTTTGGCAAGGGCTGGGGGTGCTGGCGTGGCCCAGGGACCTCACAGAGCTGACAGAGAAGCAGCTGCCCCTGTGGGCACACAGCATGGGACATGAGAACACACTTGTGACACATCCACACAGTCACCAAGGATCACAGGGGTGGGAGGGCATCACAGGCCTGCCCTCCACACTCTTGGGGCTGGCATCTCTCCTGATGTGGCTGTGCCCCTCCCCAGTTTGAGGTGGATGAGAAGACCTACTTCAAGAACGTCCTCAACAGCATCGCCTTCGGCATCAAGCTCTCGGTGAAGAAGATCCGGCAGGAGGTGGACAAGTCCGTGTGGGTATCCCCTTGCCCTGGGGGGACATGGAGGGGCCCAGCATGGTGCCACCAATGTCCCTTGCTCCCATGCCCAGATGCACCCCACAGGGTGTAGACAGAAGGGCACAGGGATGCCAGGAATGCTCTCCCTGTTCCCCAGCTGTGTAAAGGGATGGCACTCGTTTGCAGCCCAGCACTGCTGTCTCTCCTTGCAGGTGGCTGTTGCCTCCCCAAGCACTGAACGCCTACTACCTGCCCAACAAGAACCAGATGGGTAAGCACTGCCCGCCCCCGATCCGCCCCCGGGGCGGGAACGAGGAGGAGCTGGGATGTGGACAGGGCCCAGGATCCCCTGGTGCTGGGTGATGCTGCGGGTGGGTAGAGGGCACGGTGACAACCAACTGCACTCTTGTCCTGTGTCCCCAGTGTTCCCTGCTGGCATCCTGCAGCCCACCCTCTACGACCCCGAGTTCCCGCAGTGAGTGTGGGGCTGGGGGGTGGCTGGGGAGTTGCCATGTCATTGGGTCGCCCCCATCCCTGCCAGCACCGTGCTCTTCACCCTCTCACCTCTGCTCCCCACTCAACAGGTCGCTGAACTATGGTGGGATTGGCACCATCATTGGGCACGAGCTGACCCATGGCTACGATGACTGGGGTGAGTGTCCCTCCTGCCCGGATGTGAGGATGGGGTGAGGCAGCCAGGCAGGACGCCTGGGTCCCTTGGGACTGCTGGAGGTGGTGGTGTCCTTGGCAGGGGGACAGTATGACCGTCACGGGAACCTGGTGCACTGGTGGACAGAGCGGTCGTACAGCAAGTTCCTGAAGAAGGCGCAGTGCATCGTCAACCTCTATGACAACTTCACTGTCTACAACCAGAGGGTGAGACCACCCTCTCCTGCCAGGCAATGCCCTGCAGGGCACAACTGTCCCACGGTGGGGTCCCTGCTGCTCCATTGATTAGGGCTGGGTGCCTGTAGGAGAACTGATTCTGCCCAGCCCAGCCCTGAGACCCAACAATTCATCACACCTTAGCCTGGAAATTCCTCAGGGCACTGGGTGCAGCGTCAGTGCCAGGGTGGGGATGGGGACACCTCTGTTCATGCTGTCATTTCTCCTCTCTTGGCAGGTGAATGGCAAACACACACTGGGGGAGAACATTGCTGATATGGGGGGGCTCAAACTCGCCTACTACGTAAGTGTCCCCCCACCATGGCTGTCACAGCCATGGGGCAGCTGCTTATGCCATCCCTATTGAGTGGGCAGGAGACTCCCCCAACCCTTCCTTACTGCCTGCAGCAAAGGGTGGGCATGATCCTGATTGCTGGGGTCTGGGGGCTTGGGAGTGGGTTCAGGGAGGGTTTGGGGAAGTGCCCAGGCCATGCTGAGGGCAGCCCTTGTTCTCCAGGCCTACCAGAAGTGGGTGCGGGAGCACGGCCCCGAGCACCCCCTGCACCACATGAAATACACACATGACCAGCTCTTCTTCATCGCCTTTGCCCAGGTGAGCCCCTGTCCTTCTCACATGTAACAGGTATTGGGGCAGGAGGGTCACCTTGTATGGGGTCAGCCACCCAAAGGGATGGGGAGAGAGCCCTGGAGGACCCAGGGCCCAGGGCCAGGAGCTGGGTTTGCCTGCATCAGCAGGTCCTGGGCTCAGGGTACAGAGCTCAGCCCTGAATGAGCACCCCACACTGTCCTGTTGCTCCTGTGGAGCTCACAATAATAAATTAGTGTGTCTCCCACGACTTCCAGAGGCTCCACAGCAACAAATACATATGACCCCAAAATTCTAGGAATCCTGCAGCCAGGCAGCTTACAACCCTGGAGACCCTACAATAACAAACGTGACTCCCCACTCTCCTAACCCACTTATACCATGTACACAGGCTCCCGGGAGACCCTACAATAACAAACTCAACCAGGGTATCACTGCCCTCAACCCCTAGCAGCCAGAAGGGCCATCATGTCCTGGTGATTGCCAGGACCCAGGGTACCCCATGTGGCTTGTCCATGGAACCTTTCTCCCCTGCAGAACTGGTGCATCAAGCGGCGATCCCAGTCCATCTACCTGCAGGTGCTGACAGACAAGCATGCCCCGGAGCACTACAGGTACTGGGTGCTCCCAAAACGGGGTGGGCTGGGGGCACGGTGGGTGCCAGCCTTCCCCACAGATACCAGTGCTGTGCAAAGTGGGATGAGCACCCTTTGGAGTGCTGGTGCCAGCAGAATTTGGGTGATATCCCTGGGGCAGGGGCCGGGGTGCTGCTGGGGTGAGCATGTGCCCCGAGTGGGGTGCAAGGCAGCAGTGCGGGGGTCAGGGGGTGCCCAGCTCTGAGGTCCTTCCCTCTCCTGGCAGGGTCCTGGGCAGTGTCTCTCAGTTTGAGGAGTTTGGACGGGTTTTCCACTGCCCCAAGAACTCACCCATGAACCCGGTGCACAAATGCTCAGTGTGGTGAGGCCGATCCCCCGCCAGCCGGCTGGGACCCTCCATCCCCACCCCTGCCTAAGTGACACCCCGTGCCCACTCCCCAACTTCCCATCTCCCCTTCCTATTCTCCAGGTAAAGGGGGCACCCTCGGGTGTCACAGGAGGTCACCCCAAAGGCAGGCACCTGCCATAGGGGTCTAGGCAGCAGAGACACTTGGGCTGGGCAGCTGCCTCCTGCCCATCCCCCTCCTACCCACTGCCCTGTGCACTCAGGGGTCCTCATTTCCCATGGAGGAAAGAGAGCACGCCCAGGCACCCCCGTACCCCCTTTTCTGTCCACCCACCCCAAACCCTTTGCCCAACCCTACCACATCCATCCCAGCATCAGTCAATGCAGGGGAGACTGCAGAGATACCATGGAGCTTCCCCATGCCAAAAGCCTCCTCTGCGTGGTGCCCTCCCTGGCGTTCCCCATGCCAGCCCATCCAGCCCATGCACCAGCCCTGCCGGGGTGTGGCACAGTGGTGGAGCTGGGGCCAGGCAATGCCAGCCTGCCTGGGAGCATGGGCACATGCACACTGCTGTATTTTTCGCTGCTGTTTCTGGTCAATAAAGCACTGGATATGCTGGGTGGTTGCCAGGGGCCATGGCCAGGGGATGGGAGCAGTGGGCAGCACCCCCAGCCCTGCTCACATGGCACAGGCACCCCCACTCCATGAACACGCCTGTCCCACCGGTGTCACACCCCATGTTTATTTAACACCCCACTGCCCAGGATTTGGTGTCCACATGTCTGCTGCATCCAGACACTGTGGGGAGGAAGGGGAGTCTGTGAGGTGCCCTAGGTACATGGGATCAGTGGAAGAGGGGCACAAGGAGGGCAGGCAGGAGCAGGGCCAGGGACGTGGCACGGATGCCGGGGGCAGAGTTCCGTTGGCGGCAGTCAGTGTAGGGCTCGATGCAGGCGGCGTAGGCCATGACATGGGCTACATAGGTCTGCTCCTGCACCCCGTGGAAGAGGTGGGCCATGGGGCCCTTGGCCAGGATGGCCACATCCTCACCGCCATGGGTCTCCGAGTCGAGGGGCACAGCCGCCTGTGCCAGGTACTCGAACTGCACTGGGGAGGAGAGAGAAGGGGGTGAGGTGGGGCAATGATGGCCTCCAGCCCCACCCCACCACCCAGCCGTGGTCTCTGTGCCCTCACTGGCTGTGTCTGAGTCCACATCAGTCCGGTTAGGGCCTGGGTATCCTGGCCCATTCCCATACAGGATGGATGTATAGTTCTTCCCGTCAGTGGCTCTACTGGGTGCCAGATCTGGGGAAGGGGAAATAGAGGAGGAGGATCAGCCAAGGAACACCTGTATCACCCCTCTGGTCACAGTCAGGATGCCACAGGGCTGGCAGTACCCAGAACAGGGCAGAGGCCCACCAAAGATGGAGGAGCCACGCAGGGTGTAGCCACCGAAGGAGAAGACGTGCGAGTGGTCAGCGGTGACGACAGTGAGGGTCTCAGCCTCGTCTGTCAGGACACCCGCCCGCTCGATGGCCTGGTCAAACTCCACCGCCTCCGTCAGTGCCTTATGGGCTGCACCGTCGTGGTGGCCATGGTCGATTCTGCCACCTGCAGATGGGCACACACAGTAGGCTGGGGACCAACAGTAGCACTCCCAACTCCTACCCACACCCTACACCCCCCTCTCACTGGCCCCAGGGGCGTGAGCCCCAGCTTATCTTCCACAAAGAGGTAGAAGCCTTTGGGGTTCCTGCTCAGGATGGCGATGGCTGCCTCCATCATCTCGGTGAGTGACGGGTCCAGGGTGGTGTTTCGCACCAGGTTGTACTTCATGTCCCCGGGTTCAAAGAGACCTATGAGGGGATGTTTTGGGGACAGCATCAGTGCCTGAGTGTCCCAGCGCCTGTTGGGTCCTGGCACAGGGGTCATTTGTTACCCATCAAATAATCCACGCTGGAGTCAGCGGCAGCAGTCAGCATTTCTGTCCTGTTCCAGACATAGCGGGCACCCTGTGGGCAAATCTCTCAGGGGATTAGTGGGTGCCCGGCCCTATGCCAGGGGCAGTGGGCAGAGGATCGTCCCTGATGCGTCACCCACCGGCCGTTCCTCCAGCCACACGTCGATGAGGTTTTCCCCATCCTCACGTGTCCCATTCTGCTTGCTGTCGGTGGGGTACTCAGGGTCCGGCGTCCCCACGGGGGTCATGTATTTCCGACCACCACCCAGGATCACCTGGAGGGGATGAGGTGGATGAAATGTTAGTGGGGGTGCCCTGAGAGGGGTCTGTCCCCGCTCTCCTCCTCCTGTGCACGGGCACTCACGTTGATGTCGACGTTGTGGACCAGCTGCCAGGCGATGTCCTTGCAGCCCTGCAGCCGCGCGTCCTGGGGCATGTTGGCGTCCGCGTACCAGTTCCGGTTCACCACGTGTGCGTAGGTCCCCGAGGGCGACGCGTGCTGCACCCGTGTCGTGGTCACAATGCCCACCGCCTTTCCTGCCCAACCCCACTCATCAGGCCCCACGGAGGGCAACACAGGGTCCCCACCGCCGAGCTATGGGATGCTCATGGGGGAAAAGCCCCCAGTGTGGCATCCCACAGGGTCCCCCCAGCCCTGCATCCCCCGTTACCAGCTTTGCGGGCTCGCTCCAGCACTGAGATCACCTCGTTGCCGGCCGTGGTGTTGCACTCCGAGTAGCGGGCGGCTGCGCTCAACCCCACAGTCTGGTAGTTGCCCTTCACCCCACAGAGATAGGCTGTGGCTGTCCCCGCGCTGTCGGGGACCTGCCTGTCCACATTGTAGGTCTGCCGAGGATAGAGGGGCTCAGGGCAGGGGTCCCCAGTGGGATGTCCCCCCGGCACCCCCTGCCATGCTCATTCACTCACCCATGGACTCATGTGGGACGGGGAGGGACCCCATGCACAACTCATGTGCAGCCCTGGGGTGCCAGCAGCCCCATGCCTGGGATAACTATGGCCCCATGCCCAGGATCACCATGGGCCCTTTCCAGCACGCTCCAATTTACCTTAGAGAGAGCCACGTAGGGGAAAGCATCCAGGGCAAGAGGGGTCTCAGGGCCCAGCTTCCCCTGCTGCTGCCCCTTTAGGATGCGGGTAGCTGTGATGGTGGGGATCCCGAATCCTGGGCAGAGAGAGGGGCCTGGTCAGCCTCTGGACCAGGTGCCCTCCACACATCCCACTTAGCAGAGTGCTGGCTATGTCAGCCTGCCTGCCGTGGGTGCCAGTGGGACTCACCATCTCCAAGGAAAAGGATGAGGTTTTTGGCCTGGCGTATCCTGGGCTGGATGTTGAAGGAGGCTTCGATGGCTGCAGCTGCCTGCTGGTTCCAGAAGGATGGATCCTCCTCCTCCTCTGGGACAGGGCAAACACCCATCAGTCCCAGCTCACCAGGGCCTGCTATCTCCGGGGCACCCCTGCAGGGTACCCACACCCCAGGGATACTTGTTTCCTGGGCACTCCCATGCTGGAGCCTCCTCTAATGTGAACCAAGTGGTTCAAGGGGATATTTGGGGGAGACCATGCAGGCTTGCACTGAATGCTTGGCCCCAGGGTCCTGAGGCAGGGAACAAGGGGGGACAGCAAAACCAGACATGATGGGGAGTTATCTGGTGAGTGGGATGGGCCAAATCCATGGTAGGGAGTGGTGATAGAGGATAAAGGCACTTCCCCCAGACCAGCCCCCAGCACAGAAGCAAGCGAAAACCTGGAGGAAAACTGTCTCAGAAACCCCAGAAGAGCAGGTGTAACTAACCCCAATTAATCCTTGTTCAGCTGGGCAGCCCCAGCTCTCCTCCCCAAGCCCTCCTTGTGGCCAGCCAGGCTGACACCTTGCTTCCCTGGACACCCACCACAGCCAGCCGGGCACCCATCCCCATCCTTGTCCCCACCTGGGATGACAGCAGTGCTGAACCCTACGCAGAGACAGAGGGCGAGGGACACCAGGAGCTGCATGGTGAGATCTGACACCAGCCAATGCTGCTGGCAGTGTCTGTAAACCCAGCTGATCTGAGGAGGGACTTTGGACAGGGATCAGCTCTAGCAGTGTCAGGGTCAGGGTTCAGGAAGTCTCTGCCTCACAGCTCGCACAAAGGCCATGGGGCTGGGCTGATGGCACGTCCTTGGCACAACACCCTGTGCCTGCTGAGCACGGATGGGCTGGGGGCACAGATGCAGGGACAGTGGAGGATGTGCAGTTCTGGCAGGAAATCCTGCCCTGGCCATGGTGCTGTGGTGCCAGGCAGGGCAATGCCCTATCCCAGGGCAGCTCTGACCATTGGACCTGGGATAGCGGTGGGTATGAGGAGAACCTGGGGTCACTTGTGCACCAAGCATCCTACTCCCTGCCCAGGCTTTCTTGAGCAGTAAGTCCACAGATACAGACTAAAACTCTGTTCCTTGCTCAGCCCTTGACCGAGATGTACCAACCCTTGTATACTGTGCCACAACTGGGCAAAGCTGGGGAGGACATTGCCTCCCCTCTACCTACATTTCATCATCTCCTTCACCCCAGTGCCTCCAGTGCTGGTCCCAGGGGAGAACCAGGAGCCACAACCAACTGGAGAGGCAGGCATGGGGCAGCACCTCAGGAGGTGACCACCACTGTGAACCTTTGCATGACACATGGAGACAAACAACCTGTGCTTTATTGCATCCCTTGGTCCTTTCCATAGTGGGACTCAGCCAGAGCTGTGAGTCTCAGCCCCTCACTATGAGGGCAGCCATGCAGAGGGTCAGGAGGGCAAGCAGGGGCTGTGGGGAGCACTGTGTGCCATGAGAGGCCCTGCGGGCTGCCCTGCACCCAGGCTCTGTGGCATAGGGCTCGAGGCAGGCAGCGTAGGCCATGGCATGGGCAATGTAGTGCTGCTCCTGCACCCCGTGGAAGAGGTGGGCCATGGGGCCCTGGGCCAGCACCACCACGTCTTCCCCACTGTGAGTCTCTGTCTCCAGGGGCACAGCTGCCTGCTGTCTGTAGTCCTTGTCCTCTGCATGGGGGAAAGAAGAAATGAGGATGGGGGTCTGGCTCCCTGACATGCCACAGGGGTGGGGGGACAGCTCCCATCACTCTTGCATCAGTGTGATTTCTGCCCAAGTGACTCCTGAGCCTCACAGTGGCACCAGGACCTTGTGTGGCACCTGTGGCCATGCCAGTGGGATCCTGTCCCCAGCCATCCTGTGCCTCCACCCAATCCCCAGCAGCCTCATCAGAAATCTGTCCCCAGCCACCCCATGGCTCTGCCACATCCCCAGCAGACTCGTACCTGCAGCAGGGAGGCTGGCAGCTGGACGGGCCCCGTCACGGATGCTGTAGCCAGGACCATTGCCATAGAGGATGCTGGTGTAGGCTCGTTTGTCCTTGGCTTTCTTGGGGGCCAGCCCTGGCACAGGGAAATACATTGTCACCCCCTGTCCCAGCTGGGTACCTCTCCCCAGCTCCCTGCCTGGGCAAGCTCAGCATCCCATGGGAGCAACACAGTGAGGTGGAAAGAGAGATGATCATTCTCCCTTGCCAGGACCCACCAAAGATGGAGTTGCCACGTGGTGTGCTGCCCCCAAAAGTGAAGACATGGGAGTGATCGGCTGTCACCACGGTCAGGGTGTCAGCGGGGGAGGTGAGCTCGCCTGCCCGTGCCACTGCCCGGTCCAGCATCACGGCCTCCATCAGCGCCTGCTTGGCCCGGCCACTGTGGTGGCCATGGTCGATTCTGCCACCTGCACAGGGAATGTGGCTGTCACCCTCTCCGTGGTCCCCTTGGCTGGCCACCTGCTCCCAGGACCCACATCCCACCTCAGCCCAAGCCACACTGCCCGCCTGGAGCTACTCATCTTCCACAAAGAGGAAGAAGCCATTGGGGTTCCTGCGCAGGATGCGGATGGCCTTTTCCGTCATCTCCACGATGGAGGGGTCTGTGGATGCGTTGCGGTTCAGCTCGTACCTCATGTCCTTGGGCTCAAAGAGGCCTGGGGGAGGAGGGTGAGGGGGTCCATGCTGGGGCTGCTTTGTGCCCCTGCCGACACCTCCAGAGAGGGGAGGAGGAGGAAGAAGCATTGCCATTAGTGCAGGCAGTGATACTCCTACCCATAAGGTGGCTCACAGAGTCATCTTCGACTGCATCCAGGCCTTTCTTGTCCCAGACGTAACGGGCACCCTGCCAGCAAGAGCAGAGCCAGTGCCAATGGCACACACCCTGTGCCTGGAGGCACAATCCCTCTTCCCCCACACACTACCTGCTTGGCACTCAGCCACTCAGCTATCAAGTCCCGGCCGTCCTTCCTGGTGCCATTTTGATCCGGGTCCTCTGGGTACTCAGGGTCCGGAGTCCGCCTGGGGGTCATGTACATCCTCCCGCCGCCCAGGATCACCTGCCGAGGAGCTCAGCAGACACTCCCAGCGCTCCTGGTACCCCCTCCCTCCCGCTCCCGCTCCCCAGCTCACGTTGATGTCAGTGTTGTACACCAGCTGGTGGGCAATGTCCTTGCAGCCGTCCCGCAGGGCCTCCTTGGGCATGTTGGCGTCAGCGTACCAGCCCCGGCTGGGCGAGTGCGCGTAGGCTGCCCCGGGGGACGCGTGCTGCACCCGCGTGGTCGTCACGATGCCCACAGACTTGCCTGTGGCGTGGGCAAGGGTTTACAGGGAGTCCATCCAGCCCTGCATGGCACTGGATGGCCACGCCCAGCTTTCCAACAGGGTTTCCTGCCGCCCTGTACCTGCCAGCCTGGCCCGGTGCAGGACCGAGTCCACCTCATTGCCAAAGGCGGTGCGGCATTGTCCATAGACGGCTGCCCCGCTCAGTCCCAGAGTCTTGGCATTGGCCTTCACCCCGCAGAGGTAGGCGGTGCCCGTGCCGGCGCTGTCAGGCACCTGCCGGTCGATGGTGTAGGTCTGGAAGCAAGATGGGTGTAGTGGGGTTTCGAGCAGGGGCAGCAGGAGTGTGTCCCCCCCAGCACTGCCCCACTCACCTTGGCCAGGGCCATGTGGGGAAAGGTCTCCATGGCCAAGACGCTCTCCTCGCCTGAGCCACCAGCCAGCTGCCCCTTGTAGATCCGAGCTGCTGACATGGTAGACAGCCCCATGCCTGTGGGCATGTCTGAGTCACTGGGTGGCAGGGGGCCAGGACCAGGGACAGCCCTGCCTTCTCCAGGCACTGCCTGGGAGTTTGCCCCAGCCCCGTCTTCTCATCAGCCACATCCCCTGGCTGCTGGGGAGCTGCAGGGCCTGGCACTCACCGTCACCCATGAAGAGGATGATGTTTTTGGCCCGCTGTGCTGCTGGCTGCAAGGCCAGGGCCAGCTCCAGCCTCCTCCTGGCACCTTTATTCCAGTAGCCCGGGGTCTTCTCAGCATCTGGAGGTGAGAGCAGAGCTGGGAGCATCCAGGTGCACCCCTAGGGGTCCAGCGTGGCCATCTCTCCCCGAGGTGAATTTAGCTGCTATAAGCCCCCCACCACGGAGGACCAGGAAACCCCTGGAGATCAGCACGGTCTTTTGCAGACCAGAAAGGTTTGCTCAGAAACCA
>VZSR01000247.1:8680289-8826334 GCA_013398615.1 Brachypodius melanocephalos
GGCTCTGAGGGTTCCCGTTTGCTGGAGTCCGAAGGGAAGGTGACATGGTCCCTGGAAATTCCCAGGGACCCACCATTCCAGCATCCCCCACCAGAGGCTCTTACCCCACTGTTCCGCACGTCCCCTGTCACCAGAGGCTGCAGCGGCGAGCTGGGCGAGGAAGCAGAGGAGAAAACAGGTTCCAGGGCAAAGCGGCTGCCCCATGCTGCCCACCCCGGCTCCCGCCTGGAATGCTGCCCTAGTCCAGGGCGAGGGGACAGCCCTTTATGGCTCTTCCCTGTCCCGTGAGACGATGGGCTGATAACATTCACGGACTATCTCCCAGCCCTTCCAGGGCCCTCCCAATGGACTCACCCTCCCCTGGGGCCATCCCTGCCCCCCGCCAGCAAGGCAGGACTCCAGCCTGTCCCTGAGGACCAGGACACGTCTGGGGCCCAGCTCCCATGGGGGCGGTTGCCTGCGGGACCCCGGGGAGCGGGAGGGAGAGCACGGGGCAAAGGGCTGTTTTTGCAGACAGGCTGAGCTGGGCCAGGCTGGATTTGCCTGGTTTACCTGAGACAAACCTGAGGAGGGGGACACTGGGCTGAGGGGTAGGGTGCATCTTGGCTTTGGTGTCAGTGTCCTCTGATCCCCTCTCCCAACAAAGTCACACACTGCCTATCACCTCCTGGGACAGCTGGTGCCTGACACACTGGGTGCCCTGGGGCAGCCCCTGCCAGCACACCTGCACAGCAGGATACCTGCTGCGGGCAGGAAACAGCCCCATGTCACCAGCACCAGGTGACATCCATCCGTGATTGCACCAGGCCATCTGGAAGGATGCTGCAGGAGCACAAGTCCTGGGGACTACAAGTGTCTCTGATGGCTTCACCCTTCCTAGGAAGTGTGCTGTACCCAGCCTTGATCCCCCATCCTGATCCAGGCAGTCAAGGATTGTCCAGCTCCCGGCTCCTGCAGAGGGCTGATGTGCTGGTGCCAGGGCCATGGCTGTCACCACTGATGGGGCAGAATGATGCAAGACTCCCTCCCTGCCTGGCACAATGGATTAATTCCTTCTTACCAGATGTCAGTCCCTTCACCAGCCACTGCTTGGGATGACGTGGAGGCTGCCAGAGCACGCCGTGCCCCCAACACATCCTCACAGTGTGGCTGGGGGACAAGGGGACAGAGAGCGGGCAGAGGTGGCTGGAGATGGCAGAGGTCAGTTGGTCAGTGAGGCACTGGATGCAAGGACATGGTGCCATAGGGTCCCTCAGCAGGGTTAGGCTGGACACCAAGGTGTGAGGGACTGGAGCAGACACACAGGAACTCCTGGTGAAGTCAGAGGGACAGAGGGAATACCTGCTGGATCAGGAGCTGGGAACACCTGCCCTGATCTCACATCTTCTGGCCAAGCATATCTGAGGCTGGGACAGGCAGTGAGGCCACCTGGATTTCATAATGCCTGGGCAGGCAGGGGAAGGCAGAGGCCTCCCCAGAGACGAGTTAGTGCTGGGATCCCCCAGCTGGGGGAACACGGAGGGCACAAAATAAAACCTGAGTGAGCTCCACACACAGCTGCTGACCCGGCTTTTATTACATGACACACAACCCTGCAAGAAACCCTCCTGCACGGCCCCTTGGCTGCATCCTACTGCATCCACATCCCACCTGGGATGGTGGAGCCAGCCCCTCTCCATTCCTGGAGACACATATCCCCTCTCAGCCCTCACCACAGGTACTGAAGCTGGAGATAAGACACCACTGCCTTAAAAAAAACATTAAGAAAGCATCATGCTAAAAATACCCAAGAGTAGAAATGTTCTGCCTGGGGCAGGCTCAAGCCCTGAGCCCTGCTCCCAGGTGGAGTTAAAATCCAAACCAGGAATAAAACCACAATGGTTTTAAAACTCAAAACTCCAAAGTCCTTGTGGGTCCCTTCTGTCTCCAGTGGGTGCTGGAGCAGGGCCTTGGAGGTGAGGGAGCAGCAGCAGAGGGAAGCCCACAGAGCCAGGGCTCTCACTTGTCCAACCTTGGCCTCTTGAGCAGGGCACTGTACTTGAGGGGGCCACCATCCGCCGTCAGCACCACTTCCACCAGCGTGAAAATGGTGATCACCTTCATCAAGGGAGAGAAAGAGAGAAAAGAGGGTTTTCAGGCAGCTTGAAATCACACAAAGATTTGCTTAGAGCTGTGCTGGCTTTTGCTGCCTCCATCAGTGCACCCATGAGGAGCCAAGGAATGGGGCAGGATGGATTCAGTTAGCTCTGCTGGGGTCCAGGGTGCTCCTAGGACTGGAGGCAGCATCCTCAAGGACAGCACCATGGGCTCTGACACCAGCCGGGGCACCCAAACCAACCTGAGTGAGCCTCCCAAACATCCTCACTTAGCCCAGCCTGATCACGCCCCAATCTTGTTCTCCAGAGTTTGGGAAGAATTGTGGGTATTCGTGTCCTTGGCTTTGGGTCCCAGCCTCCCCTCAAGGCCACCCGTGCCTTCCCTCTCCAGCCGCAGAACTGCGTCATCCCTTAATGGAGCCTGGCCGAGAGCCAACGCTGAGCTGCGGCGAGAAGGGTTTTCCACATGACGCTGAGCATTTAATCAGCATCCCGTAAGGAGGGAACAATCTGTCTGTGCTCCCACAGTGAGAGGAGACCCAGGAAGGGAGCACAACAGGTAAGAGAGATGCATGGGAACAAAGACCCCAGAAAATCAATCCCTCCTGTTCAGGAACTGCGCTGCTGCTGCCACCTCCCCGCTCCTTCGACCGCAGCTCTTCCTGTGATTGTATGGATTAGAAGTGGAAAGTATTGATCTGGTCTGTCCTTGAGGCACAGTTAAGGGACGGCTGGGAAGGGCTGTCCTGGGGTCACGTGCAGGCATTTGGGGACTTTGCTTGCTGAAGCTTGTCCCCAAGCCCTATGCTGTAGCAGGGCTTGCTGGTGCCATCTGCTCAGGGCTGGCCCCAGGAGAAGCAGGCACAGAGCTACTGGCATAACCTTGTCCAACTCCTCCCAGCTCATCCAGTGCCGGCTGCTCCAGATTAATCATTCAGAACAGGAAAATCTCATTGAGAATTAAATGTACCAAAGTGGCCAGTGAGGAGCAACCTGCAGGAAAATCCTATCACAACTGGCTGCCAGAGAGCTGTGGGCTACTGAGCACCAGCCCCTGCCCACCCCAGCTGGCTGCAGTGCAGGGAGTGGTGTTCATGGGGAAGCCCCCCACATATGGGGGGAGTCAAAGGGGAGTATCAGGATTCTCCCTTGCAATCTTGCCTTATCCCTTTGCTGAACTGCCATGAAACAGCATAATTTCACATCAAATCTCTTTAGATTTACTTCTTAGTCCTAGTCTTAGATTTACTTCTTACTCCACCCCTGAGTGATGTCCACTGAGGCCCTGGTCATCTCCTGGAGATCAGAGAGAAATGGGGGCAACACCTCCCCTCTGCAGCAGGGCCAAACAAACAGCCCAGACTCCAGCATAGCTTCTCACTAGCAGCCATCCCTGATGCTCCCACTGCCTGGCCAGGCTCAGCTAAACCAGGAAGCAGAGGCCAAGTGCTGGGGCCAGGTGGGGAGCTGGGGTGCTTGGTGCTGTGGGGTGTCCAGGTGACATCTATCATAGCTCAGCATGGCTCAGAGGAATCTGTCTCATCCCAGGGCTGGAGATTTATAAACTCAGGGATCTGCTGGCTTGCAGGATAGCTCAGAGCCTGATCCCATGGGAGAGCTCCAGTGTTTTCTTAGGAGGTGTGGAAGGTTAGTGGAGGAGTTTCCTCTACCAACTGTTTGCTTAACCAAAATGGGCCCTGCTCACGCTGGGGCATCATTTTTCATCAGCTCCCTGCTAGGGTGTAAGTGATCCCTGCTCCTGTAGGAAAGGGGGAACTGAGGCCACTCCAGGCTGCATCCACGGGGCTTCTCTGAGCCAAGCTGAGAGAGGAAAGCTCAGCTTCAAAGGGAGGGAGGCGTGCAGAAATGTTTGCAGAGCTGGATCCAACTCTGATCACAACATCCACCCTGGGAAGGGAAGGACTCTCCAGCACATGCATCACCCCAGCTGGGAGGGTCAGCCCACTCTGTGTCAGGATCCCTAAGTGGGCAAGGATGGGACGTGCTGGGCTCAGACAGAACTGGGGCTCAAGCGCAGAGCCCCTGGAGTGGTGCAGGGAGAGGCTGGGATTCAGCCCTTCAGGCAGGGATCACAGCAGTCAACACAGCTGGGGTTTTATAGCCATGCCAGATAAAAGCTGGCAAAGAAGCACCACTTAATCAAGCCAGACAAATGTGATTGCTCCCTTTGATTGAGTTACCACGTTAATAGATGACAGGGACACAAGAGAGAGATTTCTAGATGCTGTTAAACCATTTGACACTGCATCTCAGGAAGTCTGACTTAAAAAAATTCTCCTAATTGAGGCTCGACCCTGTCACAGGGATGGAAACCCCAAGAAAAAGCCATGTCAGGGGTGAAGAATGCCAGAATGGGGGGAAGGGTCTAGACAGGAGCTGCTTTAGGCCTGATCTTACTTAACATTGTAATTGATGATCTGGAAGGAGGAAGTAAACAGCATGTTAATTCAATTTCTGGAAGAAACTGAATTGGGAGGCAGGGCAGAGACTGAAGGCTATGGAGGGGTCAGATTGTGAGGGCAGTGATGGGATTGGGCTGGGTGGCAGAGGAGGCTGAGGCTGAAGTTGGGCTCACTGGGAAAGGGACACAGAGGTACAGCAGGACCTGACACTCTGCGAGGCAAGTCCTGCCTCCCAGACCTGTCCCTGCAGACATCATGGGATCAACATGTTCCCCAGAGTCTCCGTGCTGTTGTCAGCCTGTCCCATGCTCTGGGGTTCTTACCTGGGGCACAGATTCCTCCTCCAGCTCCTCTGGTTCCCATAGCAGTGTCAGCTCTGGCTTCTTCCCTGCCTTCTGGAAGCGGAAGTCCACCAAGGGCAGCGCCTGCAGGCAGGGAGAATGTTGGGAACGTGCACCCCCTAGCTCTCTTCCTCCTCACCAGTGGATGGGGCTAAGGCTGCCTTTGCCCAGCATGCTGCCTCTGCAGCTCTTTAACAACTGGGATGCAGCAGCCTGTGAGCCTGAGCCTAGCATGTAAATCAGGGGCTGCTGGGATACACCACCAGCCCATATATCACACTCTATGTCCTGTTTAAAGATGTCATTGCCAGCCATATAACCAGGTTATTAAGAGAGGATGCTGTCACCAACTGCAGGTGCTGGCCCACAGTGCTGCTGTCACAGCCCCAGATAAACTGTCTGATTAAATGAAATGAAAACCAGCCTCACTCCCTGTCCTCGCTTCATTTCCATGCTTATCTCTGTTCCCCTGAATCTGAATTTATTCCCTTTTACCTAGGCTAGATCAACCCCAGCACATAACAGGGAGAAGCTGGTCCTCAGAGACTGGGCTGATCCAGACTCCCCTGTCCCTTGTGCCTGCCTGGGCTGAGGGATGGAAGGCAAACTCCAGGAAGGTTCCCTCCCCACTGGCTGGCCCAGCTTGGGCACAGCTCTGCCTGTAGGGACATGCTACAAAAGGGCACCAGGATAGCCACTGCCTGCAGTGATGCCAGGCTGCTCTGTGAGGCAGTGTTGGCACTGTCTCACATTGATGAGGTACCTACATTGCAGTAGATGCGCTTCTGGACTCCAAACTTCAGCACCAGGACATCAAAGGCCTTGCTCAGGACACCCATCACCATGGCTTCTGACTCCAGAGGACCACATTCCTGTCAAGAGACAGGGCTGTCACTACACAGCAGATCTCATTCAGCAATCTCCTAGGGTAAACAGTGTCCAGGAATCCAGCAGTGGTGCTTGCTGAGTGTGTCCTCTCACTGTATGCCTTGCCTAAAGCCAAGTGGGCAGACACAGCCCCCTGCCCAGTAGCATCTAGACTGGGCCTTCACAGGGAAATCCAGAGATGCTTTGGGAGAAGATAGCCTTGGGTCTTACCCTGACAAAGACGGAGAAGAAGAGATCAGCACTGAGCTCCTGCACCCTCTTGGAAGCCATCTTCCGGTCATTGCAGTGATCTGCCTGTTTTTGGATGGCCTCTTTCTCCATCTTGATGGGGGGTCTGGTACCTGCAAAGTGGACAAGTGTCAATAACATGCCCATGCTCCCTCCTGCTGCAGAGCCATGCCATGCCCCCGTCCCCCAGTGCCCAGCCCATGCAGGTGAGCAGCACCCACCGAGCGAGGCGGAGAGCAGGCGGTGCACGATGATGTCGGCGTAGCGGCGGATGGGAGAGGTGAAGTGAGTGTAGAACGGCACGTTCAGGGCGTAGTGGTGAAAGAGGGTCTCATCCTCCAGGACGCCAGTGCAGAAGTAGAGAGCCATCTGAGAGGGGGGACAAATGAGGGAAGGGCGTGAGCAAGGGTGGTGCCATGAGGCTGGAGGGAAAGCAAGACACAGCGCCAGCAGCCAATGGCCCCTCTGAAGACATCCTCTCTGCTGGTGGTCCTTCACCTGCTGCCCAGTTTGGGCTGCACAGGTACTGCAGAAACTGAGCACAGAATAAAAGGGGCAAAGCCACTGCAGGGGGCTGCTGGCTGCCAGCTGTCCCTGCCTGGCCCCAAGGACGACATCAACTTTCATATCACCCGTGGGTCTAAGCAGCTTCCTGTTTCTGCTCAGGCCCTGGGGCTCATTTGCCATCGTCCCATCTTCCAGGGGAGAGCCCAGCTTGTTCTGTGCCCACTTCAGATGCTCTCCCACCAAGGGGCCTCACAGAGTAGCTCCCATGCTGGGTCTTTGGTTCTGTTTCTGGGTGCAGGCTTTACACACTCATTGTGCACGCTTGGAGAGCACTGGGTGCAGATATGAGTGGCTTCCAAGGAGGAGAGACAGCCCTGCTGTGATCCCTGCTGCTCCATCCTGCCAGGACAGCTGGGGAGCTGAGCAGCTGAACTGCTCATCTAAACCAACACCAGGGCAACAGCGGCACCACTGCTCAGCAGCTCTTCAGCAGGAACCTCTCCTGTGTCACCCCTGTTATCCCACAGGTTACAGCTTTTATTTCCACATCTGTGAAACACCAGCTCTTGGGGCTGGGAAAACACTGGGGGCTGGGCCCAGGCGGGGAGGGGAGGCTGTGCAGGTCAGGGGGGTGGCGGCGGGGTCACGGCACAGTGGCGATTGAATGAACCCATTTAAAAATAAGAGCAAGTGATTTTAAAAAAACAGGAGTAGCCAGCTCTGATTACAGAGCTGTCCTGGGATCCTTGGTTTGGGCAGCTGTATCCTCTACTCTCCAGGCCAGTGGCGCAGCCAGCTCCTGCTGAGCAGCAATGCACTGATCCGGGCAAATAAATAGAGCAGGTTAAAAAAAGCAGCATCAGTCCCAGCGTTATTATGAGACCCAAGAGCTGGGATAGGAGCTGTGGTTGCTGCCAATTTCCACAACCCAGAATTAAATTGTTTCTGATGGACTCCATGAAGCACGGTCTCCACTCAATTAGCTCGGCTCCCAGCGAATGAGGCTGGGCAGGGAGACACGGCAAGCTCCATAGGCTGCTGTGGGAGTGGATGAGTGCTCTTGTGCTGACAGACAGCATGGAATCACAGGGAGCTCCCAGGCACTCGTGCCAGGCTTCTGGGCAGAAGGCAGGAAGGTCCCTACAATGCTAGACAGGCAGAAAGCAGAGCACCAGTCAAAATCCCTGCTCTGAGGAAGACACTGGGAAGGGCCCATCCCTGCCCTATGCCCAGCAGTGTTTCAAGTTATACCCCACCCTGTTTAAAGTTAGAAAAGATGCTGTGAAAAAAGAAAAGGTCCTGTGCTGCTTGCTGTTGTCTGGGCTACTTTGTCTTGATTGATATGCTGGCCACTGTGGGGTCCAGCACCGTTTTGGACACCCTTTTGGCAGCCCATGACCCTCACTGACATTCGCAGCAGCTTGAATACCACAGCAAAAATACTCCCCTAGGCCACGGTAGGGTTACACCCTGCAGGGAGCCCAGTCTGATACGGATCTGACACCCATCCTCACCGTGACAGTACAACCCAGTGACATCAGCTGGCATGAAGCAGATGTTTTCTCATTAACAGATTTGACTCAGAAAAGGTCTCAAATCCCCAGAGTTCGCTGCAATCCCCGGAGAACTGTGAGGAGCCTGGAATTAAATCAGCCCCAGCCAACCAGGGGCAGCTTTGCTTTCACGGACAGATTGAATCCCCGAGTGACTGAGCCCCTGAAAAATGGTGTGTCACTGCTCCTTCATCTGTTACAAGGCTCCTGGCATGCCAATCCAGGCATTCCCTCAGGCACACACATTACCAGTTGCTTCCCATCTCCCTCCTCCTCCAAGAGGCTGATGTCTTGACCACCAGCATGCAGTGATGAGGGAAGACACAGGCTTGGCACGACCAGGGGTTAAACCTGTGGACAGGTTGTTTAGGCTGATTTAGCTGCAGCCTTGTCCCTGAAACATCAGCTTTATCACTGGGAGCTGTGATGTGCACAGGGATACAGGTGATTTCCCAGTGCCCTGACCAGTCGGTCTCGCTGCACCATCTGTCAGAGCAATGGCCCAGCCCTCACCACCAGCCTGGGCCCCTCACTGGTTGTGCTCTGCAGCTGCCAACACTCAAATCTGTCCTCTCCCCAAGGAGGGACCATGACATCCAGAAGGATGGGGCTGATTCTTCCATCTGTTCTCATGCTGGTGGCAGACAGCAAAAAAAATGCTCTTCACAGGGAAAGCTCCTTCCTCCTGGAAGCTGTTTGCCCCTTTCCAAGGTGTTTTGCCTATAAATGGGGATGTGCCAGGCAGCAGGTTTGCCATGTACGAGTGGACTGCACAGCACACCTGAACTTATAGGTACCTTTGTCTCCTGATGATGGAATGAGACTAGCTCCTGCCAAAATCATGCCTTGTGGAGTATTTCCTTTAAAAGCGTCTCTTTCTCTGTCTGGTATCTACTCTGCAGAAGACTTCATCCCCAAAACCTTGACAGCTCTTTCATGTAATGATCTAACACATTCACAAGGCTAAATCTTAGTGAGAGCTACTGTGTGGTATCTGAAAGCACTCCCACCACTTCTCCAACCCCAGTCTCAGGACACCACAATAGCAAGATCTCAGCAAGTCAGTGGGTCCCCAAAAGCCCATCTCCTCCTTGGTGCCATTGCAGAACTTTCTCCTTGCTCATGGATCCTGGCCAGCAGCCAGGCCTGCTCCATGTGCTGCTACTGGCAAAGCCCAGGCTTGCACCAAAGTCAGCAGGACCAGAGAGGGACTCAAATGAATTCATGTCACCAGTGCACCTTCCACCAGAAAAGGATGTGACAGAAAGGACCAGGATAACCCACAGCAGGACATGAGATCTGGGACAACACTTTCAGCTCCAGAGGACACTCCCTGCCCTGTACAAAGCAGCCCTCCTGAGCTGGACACACATCAGGAGGGTGACTTACTAAACGGCCTCATAGCCCAGTCCCAGTTGCAAACAAGCATTAAGTCCTGGAAACACAGCAGGACTTCAGGCAACTGCTAATGTGTAAATGAAGCAAATAAGCTAATTAGAAGAGTGACAGTCAAATGAGTGATGTTGGGAAGACGATTCATTCCTGCAGTGATAAGCAGAAGAGATCATTTCAGGAATGTGCCCCTTCTCCCCATGGGGTAGGACTTTCCTCAGAAGAGATTGTGCCACACCCAGCTGCAAATGCAGCTGATACCTCACAAAAACTTTTTATGGTGGTGATAAAACACCCAAATAATTGTCCTGAGCTACAGATGCACCAAGCTTGATAACCGGTGTGAGCAGCACAAGTCTCCATTGCAGAGACTGTCAAATAAAGCCACCTGGGCTGGAGGGAGACCGAAGGGTTTCCAGAACTTTCCTTCTTCCAAGAGCAGGTACCAGACTGTGCTTATGGCCAGTTGCACACCCCTACTCTTAATTCTTTCTTTGGACCAGCTGGGAAACCACAATGTGAAGAAATGCACAAACATGAACCATGGAGTCCACCACCACCAGCTGTTCACAGGGCTGGGTCCTTTTGAGTCTGCTAACAGTCCTCATGCAACTTCAAAGGTGAAATATCCCAACCAGTAATAACAGGGACACTGAGGGCAGTGAGGGAAAAACTCAGCCTGACCTTGCCATCCAGTGAAGCTTTGTTGCCCAAGGGATACTCTCACTGCCAGCTACACAGGGCTGGAGGGCACTGGAGGAAGCTGCTGGCAGCCCTGGAACACCACGTTCAGTATTAATTCCCTCCCTCTGTGTACAACAACCAGTTTGGTAATGCAGAAGGAGCAAGGATTGAAGACGGAGCCACAGCAGAAAGCTACAAGCAGACATGCCTGACAGCACAAGGTTGTTCTCACCTGCATGGGCCTGGAGAACATGTAGGTCAGGACTTCTTTCCTTGCTCTTGAGTATTTGTCAGCACCAAATGTTTCACTTAAGCTTTTCTGGAGGAGAAAAGAGAGAGCACTCAGTGTTGGCATGTTATGGTGCTAAAGGGACTCAGGCAGACGTTACTGGTGCTAATAGCAGCTTGTCAAAGCCAAATTCCCCTTTTTCCTGAAAATCCCCTTGTAAAGCAAGAGGTGCACATGAAATTTGGTTTTGCTGTGGTCCCAGCAGCCCCAGTAGGACTGCACACACAGTCCTGAGCACTGGCTCTCCTCCTGGGGTCAGTGGCAGGGAGCACCCAGTGCATGGAGACTGCTGGCTCTGTCCTCAGTTGTGCAGTGTGAGACAGAGCCTGTAAACCCTCTCCTGACCTGTGCCTGGCTCCCATCCAGCTCCTGAGAGCTTCAGCACACAGACTAATGGGGCTCTGGGGAGACTTGGATATAGGAGGTTACTGCCTGGGGGTAGCAGTGAGGAAGGGCTGCAGGGTTCAAAGTGCAGGAGAGGAGCTGATTGAGCAGCCCTGCATCTGCTGACATAGGCTGGGCACAGCCAGCAAGAGGGGAAAGCAGTCCCAGCTGATGGAGGGGAGCGCAGGAGGCCAGCAGGGACGAGATTAACAGAGGATTATCCACAGTCCAGTTGTGGTGAGTAAAGAAAATCCTGGAACCTGAGTTGTGCTGTTCAGCTGGAGTTCAGCCTCAGGACATGCTCAGCAGAGGAGTGGTTGGATACTTCTTGCGCTGGCTGCATCTGACCTTTCCCAGCACTGCTCTCCAGTCCTTCCCAGACACCCCACTCCCCATCCTGCCCTCCCTGAGACCTGCAGCAGCCCAGACAGAAACAGCCCCTTGCAGAGCTGCTTTCTTTGTGGAATGGAGCAAATTCCCTGCCTAGAGGAGGAAATCTGGGTGTCTCAGTGAGTGCTCCTGCACTGAAACATCCTTCCCATTTCAGGGAGGGCAGTGCAGGGGTCACTTGCAACGTCCTTCCCATCCAGCTCTAACCTCTGTGCACAACATGGTTGACCAGGACAGGTTGGGCCACCCCCACCCAGCGCTAATGGGATCAATGGCGAGTGAGGGAGGTGTTTTGTTTTGGCATGGCTCAGTTGTCAGCTTTGCTTGGGCAGAGAGGGAAAGGGGGTAAAGCACATGCTGCCACAAACATGCCATCCTGTAGCTGCCCACCCTCAGCCCCCATAGCCCTACCAGTGCACTCACATGCAAGGTCCCTGCGCTGCTGAAGTCGATGTCGAGGCCAACTTGGTTGCAGAAGTCCATGAGGTCTTTGAGCAACTTGGTTTGGGGTGGGGGGTGGCGACGGAGGAAGGCCTGCTCGGGGAAGGAGCGGTAGATCCGATGGGCCACGGCCATGTTCGCCAGCAGCATGAACTCTTCAACCAGCCTGCAGAACGAGAAGATCAACCCCAGGCCCCGGTTAGACAGGGGAGGCCCCTGGGAAGCCAAGCCAGTCCACAGTGATGGGGACTAATACGACACAGGGGGACGGGGGAGCAGCTTGGAGTTGCTGTCATAAGCACAGATTAGCTGTGAGACTTCAGCAAATCCCCCTAAATTCTCACTTTCTAGCAGGGGTTTCCCCAGGGACTCAGAGTAAGCTATCCTGCTGGCGCAGACAAGCAGAAGTCAGTGATAAATTGACAGCTTGAATTAGGATAAAATAATCTCCCTTTAGGTCATTTTATCTCCTAAAATGCTTGACAAGCAAAACAAACACCATGCGAAAGATAGCATGGAAAACAAACACACATCTCTGTCTTCCTGGGCCAGAGCAAACAGCGTCTCGCTCGCTCCCTCATGCCGAGCTCGACATGTGTGGCCAGGCCCAGGCACTGAGCCCTGCCCCACGCCAGGCTCCCACCCACAGCACAGCACAGCACAGCACAGCACAGCACAGCACTGCTCCCGGGCAGGACAAGCTACCAGCGCTCTGCAGCGAGGCTGCCTTTGGCATCCAGGAGATGCAGGGGCTCCACAGGCTCCTCCACACAACCTGCAGAGTGCTGGGGTATTCCATGCTGGGGTGAGCCCCTCAGTTTCCATCTCTGAATGTACATTCATTGATTGGAAACCTCTGAGGTTACACAGTGCTCAGGAAAGCAATCTCAGCACTAGAGATCATCTTTGGTGTGTGTATGGGTTGTGCTACCAGCGGCAGGGCTGTGCCTTGTTTAACTGGGCTTGATAAGCAAGGGATGTGCTTAACTGGGCTTCCTGCTATTTCCTGCATGTATTCCCAGGGCTCCTAACTGGTGCTAACTGCCAGAAAAGATAATAGATTTACAGAAGTAACCTCATCCTCCCAGCAATGCCTGAGTGAGCTATTGCTGATTTATGCCAGCTCAGCCTTGTTGCTCCTGCAGGCAAAGCAATGATGTTGCAGGGCTGGCTGGGGGACCAGGGCTGGCTGGGGGACCAGGGCTGCAGCCAGTGCTCCTGCAGCTCCCAACCCCGGCCACTGCTGGGGAGACTGGCCGGGTCAGATGTGCAGGGTGCTGCACTCCTGGGCTACTCCTACAGCAGTGATACATTTCCAGCCTGGGATTACTTGCCAAGAACTCAAAAGAGAAAGGAAATAAAGACAACCCTGAAGGAGGAATAAGCACCTGACAGTGATCATCAGCAGCAGAAATATTAGTCTTTAATGGGAAGGAGCTCCCTTATTAAGAGCCCTGTGGATTCTCACAGAGGGTTTTGTGCCAGAGGCCAACACTTCAGGCCCCACAGGGAGGGCAGCAGGGACATCCTGGCCCAGGGGCAGTGTGGGCGGGGCAGGGCAGGAGCAGCACGGTCTCAATGGGAATGGGCTGCCTGCCCTGTCCTCTGGAACACCTGCCCATGGGGACGTGCTACCAAAGGCCAAGGGCTGGGTCGCGGGTGGGCAATGCCCTGTGACCCGGGCAGGATCGGGACACACTCCTGAGGGGCCCCTTCAAAGAGGGCTGAGCCAGGCTCCTGCTGTTCCTGTGCAGCAGAACCGGCAGATGGCAACCTCGGTCCCTCTATGGCCACCGGCTCCGGGGGGTGCGGGACAGTGTGGCCCGGGGTGTGGGGCAGCATGGCCGGGGGCACTGGACACCCCGGCCGTGGGACAGCCAGTGGCAGCCAGCGGGTTACGGCACGGCCACCCCCATCTCCTGAGCGTGGGTGACACCACTGTCACCGAGTGGCACGTGGGGAACAGTGGCCTGAGGACGGGTGTGGGGCTCTGCCAGCCCATGCTCACACCCGGGCAGCCCTTTCTGCCCGAGCCAGGTCACAGCGAGGCACAGAAAACAGGGCAGACTGCAAAATGCAGCACCTCTCCTTCCCACGGGCTTTGGTGCAAGGAAAGAGGGAGGCATTTCCAGCCTCAGCTACGCAGATGCACGCTTGGGCAAAGGTCGGCCATGGAGTCCCCCTGCATCGCCCATGAACTGCAGCCTCTACAGAAGGAGATGCAAGCCCATTTTTAGGGACAAAGCAATAAACACCTGTGAAACACCTTTATCAGAGGCAATACGTGCTCATTGCATGTCCCAGAGATGAACACCATAAGCAAATGCTGCAGCAGACCCTGCCATTCCTGCTCCTGTTGAGCACTGGAGTGTAAAACCTTCATCTCTCATCTACAGTGACACTTTTGGCTGGATGTAATTTCCACCTGATTACTAAGTTCTGCATTTTGTTTTGCCATTCTGTGGCTTGGGCTTTTACAATTTCCTGGAGATATCCATGTTCTGAAGTTGTAGGTACTGAATGGAAGCTCATACCTGAGCACCCTCCTGCCAGGGATACTTTTATTCTTGAAGTAAAACTAACAGCACATACTACCCCACTTTGCTCTGCAAAATCCCACCCTGGGAAGCACCCAGGAGCTTTGCACCCATGATGGTGTGCAGGATGTGACCATGGATATTCAGAATTGAAAAGCTACTCTTGCTCTCCCACCCAAAGGCAGAGGAAGGCTCTGAGAGATGCATCTGCAGTTTGGGCTTTCAAGGATCAGGTGACATAGATAAGGCTGGACACTCTCCTGTATTTGGGGGGAAAAGAAGCCCCAGGACCTGATGGGTTGGTTTGTGTCAGCTCAGAACAAACCAGAGTAACAAACCAGAGTGCCCTGGGAAGGCTGCAATGCCCTGTGGGCTGATGCCAAAACCCCCTGCAGGGACAGGGGGTCCTTCCCATCTCTGGATCACTGGGGAGTCATAGAGCTGCTCCCAAAATGCACCCTGCTGCTGCAGTCCTGCAAGCTTGAAAAGGAAGAAGAGTTTGTGGGGCTGCTCTATAACTCCTAGTCAGATTTGTTCTAAAAATCAGGAGTTCAGGGAGAAAAAAGCAGCTTCCAGAAGGCACAAGTCACAGCTGGGGTAATCCAGAGCATGTGAGAGATTGCCAGGGTTACAGGGAACAGGCTGGGGACAGTGAAGGAGCTGGGACCTGTGCCTGGAGTTAAGCCACGTTACCTCTTCCAGCAGAGCAATGGTCTGGGGCTCAGGACACATGGAGGGAGACAAGATCTGCATGAAACAGCTTACTGGGGTTACCTCACTGCATCTGAAAGGAAAACCTTATTCCCAAGAGGAGCTCATGCTGAGACTGCATGGGATCTTGGTGACTCAGGAGGATAAGCCAGCAAGGCTTCAGGTGCTGAGGAGCTGAAGGGCACAGCAAAGCTGCTGCCTTCCTGCCCTCCCCATGTGGCCTTCCAGTTGCACTTTTAGCTCATGTTCTCACCAGGGCTTCAACCAAGCAAGCACTACACTGTGGCTTGGAGAAAAGCAATGGATGCTGAGGCTGGTGGGAGCAGAGGTTGGCTGGCAAAGCATGGACCCAGCCCAGTGGCCGATGTTGCTGGGAGCTGTGCTGAAGCCCTGCTAACTTGTCAGAAGGTCAAACTACAAGAGGTTTTGGGGTTTGTGTGGGTTTTTTTCTTAAAACAGCCTAGCTTGGAGTCTGGCTCAGTGCAGCTGGCAGACAAGAGTACAAAGAAAAATATTTCATGGCTAAAAAAACGGAGACAGAAAGACTGGTCCATCTGAATGCACGCTGAATGAATCCCATGTGAAATGCATTCTAACGCCATCGCTACAGTTTCCTCTGGATTAGCTGAGCTATCCTTGGCTCCTGGCTCCATAAAATCCCATAAACAATCTGATCTGAACTTTTGCCCTTTCAGGGCTGATGTGAGGTTTCCTCTGCTGTCTCACAGACAGGGCTAGGGGTCAACAGGTGGCTGTCCCTCCCAAAGGTGCCTGCAGATCCCAGCCATCCTGCTAACCATGCTGCAGGAGGGAGCACTTCCAAACTTATTCCATGCATCACTTGACATGTGCACACGTGAGGGGAAGGAGAGGGAGTGATGGGATGGCTTTTGAGCTCTGTAACATCTCCTGTTAGCTATTTCAATATCCAGGTTTTGTTTATGAGTTACGTGGATGAAACCATCCTCAGCCTGCCTCATCCAAGAGGTCAGCTGGAGTGTATGGCTTACACTCACCTCTGAATTTCCAGTATGACCAAGCTATGCCAGTGCCTAAACCTGACCAACTTCTGGGGAGATTTCAAACTCCTGAAATCCTCTTAAACACAAGTCTTGGTGCTTTCCAAAGTATCTTTGATATTCACAGCTTCTGTAGGGAAACAGTCACCTATGAAACCATCCAGCTGAAGAGGACTGATGATATCTCGATTACAGACCCAAACTCAAGCTAGTGGGATGTAATTCCTCTCAGACAGCTCCAGCCAGTGCCAAACATCTATGGGATGTGGGAAGAGGTGCTACACATTCAGACCTTTGACCTGCTTTAGTATCAGCGTTATTATTTGCTCCATTAAATGTTATGTAGACCCTTCCCAATCTCTGGATAGCAACCTTGAAAAACTACTGATGCCCTCAGGAACTTGGTTGGTTGATGGCAAATAAAGTAGTGGTTTCTCAGGGCAAATCTGCAAAGAGGCAAGGCAAATAAAATGCCTGTTTGGCTGCTTGTCTCCATGGCAATGCAGCTAGGCTGCACAGCAGCCATCGAAGTGCCCACTCTCCCTGATTAACTTGACAAATGACATTAGCTAAGAAGGGTTTGCTGAAAGGGAGAGACAAGGAGTACTTTGTGTGCAATCCAGTAAGTGCAGGAAGGAGGCAGGCAGCTTCCTTAAAGCAAAAGGACACTAAAATACCTGCTGCTGTTTCAGCATGGCAACAGACCCAGGGGCTTCAGAGTAAACAGCAGTGAGGTGGGGCTGGACAGATGAGCTGTTACCCCATAGAGCCTTCTACACCTCCACCCCCTCCTACAAGATGTAACTTGATAGTCACATCCAGGTGTTGGAAGAGTTACCACAGCTGAGGTGTGAGAGATAAACCCAAAACACCACACAGCTCTTCCATGGCAGGGTTCTTTGCTTTTGATGGGTTGGAGAAGTTGGTCTTTTCTTCACATGTAGCTCATTGTGGAAGCCTGCTCGCAAAAGGACAGAGCTGAACTGTTCTGAGCTGGAGTCTGAGCTCTCCTTCCAATGGTGGTCCCTCTGGCTGGGTGAGCTTCCACCAAGTAAATCCCCGGCACTTTCCCAGCAGCTCAGACTAGAGCCAAATGTGACCAGTCTCTCCTACAAGGGGTACCAAACTTCCTTCTCCTAACCCATTACAATATCTCATCTGCTCCTCTCCATCTTGTCTCTCCCTCTTAGAAGTTAATCCCTCCTACATAAGGAACAAGACTTCTGCTGTTCAAATTTCTTCCCATCTATGGATATATTTACCATCCCAGATCAGCATGGGTTAGTGGTTCAACCTGTAGTCAAAGGCCTCTGGTTTCTCAGCCAATATCTATGTGCCTGCTTCAGGTGTGTCCAGCTCCATGCTGGGTCCAAGCATGGTTAGGACAGTATAGCTTAGACAGCTATTGAACCAAGCAGTGTCAGAAAAGGCTGGTGCTGAGAAAGGCAGGCCTGATGTGTCTGTCTGTGTCTGAGAGAGCTCTAAAGACTGATGGATTTATATCCCCTTGCTAAGGGCAGTACACTGCTGAGAGCACCCCCACTCTGCTGGCTTGGAAGCGATTATTGTTACAGCACAATCTCATCTCAAACAGGAGATCTACAGCCACCTCCTGCGAATGGGACTTTAAATCCTGCTGCATTCACCCACAAAGTCACCTTCCACAAAAGGCTGCAAATAGTCCTGTTCACATCCAACAGGAGCAGCATCAGCTGAAGGAAAACAGTAAAAAAACAGCACCACAGCTCAACCAACAAACTCTCTCCAATGTGTTAAGTTCAAAGATGCTGGATGTGGTATGACTTTTTCTTCTTTAAATCGTGTTCGTTTATTTTTGATTACAGCTCTTCCATGAAGCAGAGGAACTTGAGAGGTTTCCATAAAAGCTCTTCTAAAACCAACATTAGCTAATCCCACATCTCCTGAGAGCTCAGCCAATGACAGAATCATGCTCTTTGGTGAGTAGCTGGGCCGGCACTTGCAATGGCTCTTTTCCACACAAAATTATGCCAGAACAGTGTGCTGTTTTCTTGGTGACACTCTGCCTATCTGACAGACAGGAACATCTTCAGCCATCCACTCTGGAACAGCAGTGCTGCCTGAAGAGCCATGAAAATCAAATCCCCTATTATCCAAAAAAATTGGATTGCAGTGTTACATATGAGCCTTGCAATGTTGGTGAGAAGCTCCTGTTGCCAATGACAGTTGCCAAAAGACCAAAAGACCTACTTTTTTTTTGAAAGAAAAAGTAGTAAAAGGCAAGAATGCTGGCGGTTCCTGGCTTGATGAAAGTCATTTGTGCTCCTCTCACAGCTAGTAGTAGCCTTGTACAAAGCAAGCTGAATAATGGAATTACTCCACTTTCTGAGATTGCTCAATTAGCTCTTGGTTAAAACTGCTAACATTGAAACTTGATGAGAATAGCAGCTCTGAGGCAGTTTTAGATTCATTTCTTACTAAGCTAGAATGGCTTTTCCCTATAATGAACACTTTTTCCGGGGTATAAAGAATGCCCTTTATATTAGCTATGGTGCCTTCCCAGTAATAGATGCCTACAACACAAATGCATGGGAGGGTTCTCTGAATACAAATGTCACTTACAGACCACTCTCACACCTTGAGGCTGGAAATGCCACAAGACTACTCCCTTTGCTTTATCCAACTTATCTGTGGTACAGTGAAAAACAATTTTAAGTTCTCAATACTGACGCTGGGCTCCTGAAGGCATTTGGCATGATCAGGAATTAATTGCTTAAAGCCTGATGTGCTGGTCTGCACACAGGGATTTAGACCGCTAGAAAAACCTCAGCCATTTGCCTGAGTTCCTTAGAAATTATCAACGCCACTTTGCAGCCCTGTTAAATGAAATTGCTGACTACATCTGGCAGCACAACGTCAGGCCAGACGTCGCAGTGCTGGATGGCAAAAGCGGCCACAGAGCCTTTGGGATCTCTTGGCTCTCAGCTGTGTGGGTGGAAAATGCACCCTGCCCAGCCTGGAGCTCCTCACCCTCATCTGTGGTTCATATGGAAGGGATAAAGTCAACATCTGCCTGTCCTATCATCCTCCCTCTTGTCTTGATTCAAATGGCAAAGGAGGCAATATTGGGCTGAAGTGTCGGTGTTGCAGAGGATGCAGTCATTGCAGGCTGTGCCTCTTCATTAAAGGTTAATATGACTGCAGTCTGCTCCTTTTCATGCAAATTGGTGACAACCTTCAGACTCCTGGCATGGTGCTGAAGTGCCGCTCTGTGCCAAAACAGTCTTCAGCTGCTGTGGGCCAGGGATGAAAGCTTAGACCTGCACACAGTTGCTGGGCCACACAGGACGTGGAGGCACAACTTCAGCAGGCTCCCTCAGTCTCAGCTCCACTGTTCTCCACAATTTTCTCAGGACTATCACATTTTGGTGTGAGCCATCAGCTCACCAAGATCTCAGCTCTCAGAGGCAGCTATGATGGCAAGGGTGCTGCTCCCACTCTGCAGAGCCATAGGGCAGGGGTAAGGATGGATCACTCATGCACAATGCTGTGCTCAACTAACAGGACTCACGAGAGCGATGACCACCTGGGCTGGCAAGCCTTACATCTGGGAATGCATTAGGATGCTCCCAAGCAAGGGTGCTGCCCAGCCACTTGGGGCCATAGCAGTGACTTGAGACCTGAGTTTTCTCCAGCTCATGATAATTCTTGGTGGGTGAATGAGCTCAGAGCCAGGCTGAGATGGGGCATAGGAGCAGGGAGATACCTCACAGTGAGTGTCCAAGCTGGACTGGCAGTCCACATTCCTGAGACAAGCAGTCTGATAGACCACTGGCTCCAAAAGCACAGTTTATGACAAGACACATAATATTAATGTCATCCAGAGTCTGCCTAAGAGGAGAATGGAAAGAATTCCTGAATGAATGCAGACAGTCCCTCTGCTGACGGGAAAGTCTCCAGTCCTACGCATCAGGCCAGCACCGTCTGTTATCAGACTGCCTTTCCCACTGGAAGGAGGAAGCAGGAATGAAAGGCACTTTTCCTCACCATTAAAAGTTTATGCAAGTGATTTATGGGTCAGAAAAATTAGCAAACACATTGCTGAGTGCTACATACAGCAGCGTGTGTTATGTGGCTGCTGACCAGAAATGCCAAGACCCATTAGGTGAAAGCAAAGGGCAGATGGAAAGTTAAAGATGCTTTTTGCCGATTTAATTAATTAGCCAGGTCTTTTCTCCATCCCCTGCAGCCTTCATTAATGTAATGTTGAAGTGAAGAAATATTAACAATTCAGACAACACATTAATATTAACACAACACCTGCAAAATGCAAGTGTAAGTCCATTAGGTAAACATGATCTTAAGCCATTGAGGCAGAAATAATATTCTGACATTTCCTAGCACAAGTATCCTGCAGAGATACTGTCCATCACTTATGCTCCATTATAAGCCATGGCCCCTGGTACATGGGGGGCTCTTCATCTGTTACTAGTCCCTGAAATGATGAGAAAAACTTACATTTCCATTAAGACATTTACCCGTTCCATATGGAAAGTGTCTTTATAAAGTGATGTCATGAACCAGAAAGATCAAAAGGGATTTTTAAAAGGATTTTATCTCTGTGCCAGCAAAGGATGGAGATAAAACCTGAACCTGTAAATAGCTTGTAAATATTAACCTACGCTTGGGAATGGTCCAGAACATCAGCTTTCTATTATGGTGGTTTCATCTGAGACAAGTTTTCATTAAGGGAGAAACAAACAGTTAATCACCTGGAGGAACTGATAGTGCCTCAGGGAGTCACAGACTGCTAGAATCAGCCTTCCTGTTTCACATTCCCCATCAGCTAATGCTCTCCCAGACATTCCTGCAGAGGAGACATTCACACCCTGTGTGTGTTACACTCTTCAGCCTTTGGATTTGCTTTTTCCCAGTTTACCTGGCATTAAAGATTACTTCCAAAGTAGAAGACAATCTGATGGAGAATTTATCTGGGAAATAAAGAATACTGGATGAACATTCCAGACTAGAAGCATACTCGATATGGTCCATGACAGGAAGAGCATACATCTACCAACCAGGATGTGACCCAGGGAGAAACAAGGAGTCTGCAGAAATTCATGAAGAGATGAACAACAAAAGATAACAACAACAACAACAACAACAAAAGTTTAAAATACCAAAACCATTGAAAGTAGTCTACATAATCTGGCAGTCAAAGGCAGTGGTGGCATGACAACTCAACATACATCCCTGATGTTCATGAAGTCAGGCAGTGACTTGCTAAGTAATGCCCTCTTCTGCTGCAAGTCTCTGGTCCAAGCAACGCAGAGTTACTTCAAAGTTGTGTTAGGCTGGCCTTTTCCAGTTGACTTCTAGCAATCTCCAACTTCAACTTTCTCACAGCCTCTCTGGGTGCCTGTTCCAGTTCTTAACCATGCTCACAAGTGTTGTTTGGGCTCATGGGAAGAGACCTCCAGGAGAACCAATCACCCAGACTGGCCAGCCTTCAGCAAGGGCCCTGCCAGAGGAGGACTGCTCAGGAGAAACTGGCTGCAGATCAAGGGAATGAGAATGACCACCGGGACCATTGGTTCTGAGAAGATCTGTGTCAGAAAAACATATGTAACTTAGCAAGTTCCTAAGGTCCCCAGCAGACAACACCCAAAGGCAGCTGCTCCCTGGCCATGGGATGCTCTGCTGGGGGTGCTGCTTTCCAGGCAGGGCCATGGATCAGGGCTCACAGCACTGCCCAGCACTGCTCCAGCTCAACCTCAGATTTGCAGTTGTAGCACTGAGTGTGGGCAGGTTAAGGGGAACAGTTGTATCAATACAGAGCGAGGGATCCAGCTGGCTCTGGCTGTATTATCCTTGGTCTGAAATGATTGCAAAGCAATCATGAACCTTTTGGTTACCAGGATTTTCAAAGACATGGAAACCCGAGCGGGAGGGAAGCAAGGTACGGGGGACACCGACAGCAGATTGGGGTTAAAACAACCAATAAAAGTTGTCAGGCAAATGGAAGGGAAACGGGCAACACAGAATTTGGGGGTGATGTTTTCTAAATATGCTACTAAAATATTCTGGATAACTTCTGCTTTCAAGCAGCCTCTTGGCAGATTAAAATGTCCCAGAAGGTTTTATATCCAGCTCCTACGATCTTAAACTAAATATTAGGTGAGAAAAACATGCTTCTAAGGAAAAGCCAAACACAGCCCTGAGTGAAAAACAATGATCAGGAGAATGAACATATTGGGTTTGTTGAATATACAACCAACATCAGTTTTCTTGCCCAAAAAATAAAGCCAAGGGAATAAAATGCAGAGATGAGCAGAATGGAAAAGCTGCAGGAAATTTAGGCAGTCTCCCCCCACCCCACATATTTCCCCAGGCAGGACTCTCACCCTGCCTGGCCTCAGCCAGCAGGCTTGGAGCTTTGCCTTGAATTTCTAAGAGAGCCTTACCCCCTCTGCAGCAGGACAGGCTCAAGGTACAATGGGTCTTTTCCATCTGTAACTTCTCGCCCTTGACTTTTATGTGCATCGATTCAAAAGCTGTTTGATTTACTGATGCAGGGGCTGTGAAGAGTCTAGTTTGGTCTAAGGACAGCCTGAGGTTAAAGGCAGCAATGCAATTTCATCACCCTGTCCATTACAAGAAAATGTTCAGATCTGGATTTAGTCACATTCCAGCGAGCCCACACATCGTGCCAGGCTGAAATTAGCCTCATTTACACAATGGGATTGAGGAAAAACAGATAAACATTCCACTGGAGTTGGACACCCCATGGAGAAAGCCGAGTGGTCTGGGAGCTGGTCCTGAACAGCACCTTGGAGGGTGTGTGGCTGTGAGGGACAGAGCTGTTTGTCTCCAGATGGAGCTACTGCCAGCCAGATGGCAGATGAGGATAGATGAGGCAGTTTCAATGACACCATAACAGGTGAGGATGAGTGGCATGGAACCTATCAAGGGAGTGCAAGGGAGAATCATATCCTTCAAGTCCAAAGATGGGTATGATGACTCTCCAGAGCTGCATTGTAAGAAAGGACTTTGTTTCATGTCCCAGTTCCTCTACTGAGATTGTATAGAAGTGAGAACAAGCTCTCTTGATGCCAAGGTCTGCAAAACCTCACATGCTGCTGGGTGAATTTAGCAAATATCACCCTGACCCTGATTGTCACAGTCATAACCTGCTTACTCCAGCTAGTTCCTCCACTGATTTTTATGGATCCCTCAGCTCCATCCCAGAAAAGAAACCAAAGCTAGGTCTGTGACAATATCCTGAAACTGCTCCTTTGGGCCAGGATTTTACTAGACTAATGGAAGCTTGGTTAAAATTAAGACCCAGGTGTGATGAAGAACTTTTGCAATGTTACCTCCCAACTCTTCCAGAGTTCAGCAGCACAGATCAACCTCCTGAAAAAATCTGCCTTTGCCAGAAAGCAGACACACAGATCTGTCAGCACATTTGTGCTGCTGAAACTGACGGATCTCAGCACTGGATCATGGTAAGATTTGCAACACTGTCATCTTGCAAAGCCTTGGCAGTGCCTTTTAATCCTTGGAAAAGGAGCACTTCAGGCATCAGTTCTTGACTTTGCATTTGAATGTTGCAAAGCCAAAACAACAACGTCTCTTGGAGCACAGGGCATATCCTAAGATGCCCTGGAGCTTTCTTGTCCTACAGAGTAGCAATCTCAAAATGACAAAACAGAAATAAAACCGTATATCCTCATGCTTTGGTGAGCCTCCAATCCAAGCCTGACAGATACCTGGCTATGAGTGCTGCGTCTCTCAGACTGCTTAACCCTTGAATAAATAGGAGAAATGTACATGTAGAAGAAGCCAGTTTTATCACCTTCTCCCTTTGAATCTAGTTTAAAGCTCTTCCAGTGAGGCATACTAAAACTCTTGGGAAAAATCCTTTTTCCCCTTTGAGACACATGTACCCTGTCACCAACAGGCCTAGTGTTGTGTAAAGCAACTTATGAGCAAAAAAACCCCCAAATTCTTCAGCGACCCCAGCCTATAGCCTGCTGGTTCTTATTGTTTCTTCCCTTATAATTTCCTGTAACTGGAAGAATAGGGAGGACATTGCCTGTTCCCCTGATCCCTTAGTCATCCCAAAGCATTGAAGCATCTCTTCAATGTTCTTGGACTTCTTGTTGCAACATCATTGCTGCCTACCTGAAAAATCAATATTGGATAATATCTGAGGGCCATACCAGGGTGGGAAGTTTTCACTTTTATAACTTGGCCCCAGGGAGGCAGCAGACTTCTCTAAGGAGTGGCCCTGATCTATGTATTGGGCCTTCAGCTCTCTACCAAGGGTTACTCAGTAACATCCAAGTAAAAGCTTTGGGAGCTTCCTCCAACTGATCAACCTGTTGGATCTGGACAATCTGGACAGCTGAGAAGGACAGTGAGGCTCAATCAGCTGCCCTTCACTGACCAGTTTCAGCAGGGGACAAACCCACTCAGAACCACTGCCTGCAAGAGCAACGTGATTGTGCCAAGAGGTGTTAAGAGAAAGGGGACACACACTAGTTAAAACAGACAATCAAAGTACCTGGAAAAGTGCAGGGATTACAAGAATCTGGTAATCCACCACAGGGGATACAACAGCTTCTGTTACTGCCCACACTTCATGTGCTCACTCACTGCTGTCTGGACATGAGAGACACCAGCAGTTTCTGTGGATGCTTGTGGGAGCATGTCCCTCCACAGCAAGAGAGACACTGACCCCATTTCAGCCTGGGCTTGCTCCATATCACACCCAGACAGATCCCATATGGAAAGGAAACAGTTTGGGAGTGAAGCATGGACGGGCTGAATGTCAAAGCATGGGAAATACAGCTTAGGGTATGTGCAATCCAGGCACATTTTACCCTCTTTGAAACTCACTCTCCCATTGTTATTTAACATCCTGCAGGTTTCAGCCAGAGACTCCCATCCGCGCCCCAAACTGGCCTGGGTATGGCTGGGAAGAAGAAAGGGAGCTTGAAATGAACTGTGGAAAGATTTAAGTGCTCTAACTGCTGCTTTCCAATACAATTTTCCACTTGGGGCAGGGGAAGGGAAGGAGGAAAGCCTGACAGTAGTTTAGAGCCAGTCACAATTGTGACAGGTTCTTCTTTTCCATTTCCAACCAGCTCACAGGCAGAAGGAGCACTTTAACTTCCATTAATTATCACAGCCTTATTCCAGCCCAGGGTTTCAGGGCAGCAGTGGCAAACTCTTAGGACCTGTTAGGAGCAGGTCCTGCCTCAAATTGTGCTACACTGCTCAGTGCAGTAAAACTCTGTAATTCATGGAACCAAGAGCTACTGCAACTCTTCCTAGAGTACCTCAGTTTGCAGCTAAAGGCATCTCCTGCAGGCAGCACCAGTTCTGTCAGAGAAGAGGATCACACAAACAACTTTTTGCACTCCAGACTCTGAGAACAGGTTAACAGCCACTTAACAGATGGATCTCTTGCACACCCAAGCTGTACACACAGAAAAAAGGAGATTAACAGAGGAGTACATTACTTCTATCTCCTCTCTGGCTACCAGAGACTCCTGTTGTAACTCTACCACCACGTGAAGTTTATGGCATTTATCAGTACTGATTACTGGATTTGCAGCTTCAAAGTGTGAACGTGGCGTTTAGGGAGATGCAGACAGCTCAAACACAGCCCTTACACAACTGGGGCAAAACTGTTATGAAATATTGCTACCTGGCTTCTCCCACTTTTTGGCTTCATTTCAAACTATCAATGAACATTATTTTAAAATAGCTGTAACTGAGATGTGCCTGTGCAGGGGCTAAGATGCCCAAGCTCAGCATTTCAGCCCCTGCTGCCCCGTGTCCCTTTCTGCTCCTCTGCCAGCAGGGCTGATCCACCCTCAGCTGGTGTCCCCTGCTGAGACCCAGACCCACTCCCTGCTTCCACCCACTCCCAGCACCTAGTTGCAGGTAGCAACCCCTCATGCTCACTGATGACAAAATGTGCCATTCTCCCCTCCCCAGTTGATACCAGACCTTTCCAGAACTTCTCCCTCTGACACTCATGGCTTGCAAACCACTCACAGGTATTTCTGGCACCAATGAAAGCAGGGAGATGCTGCTGCTGCTGGATGCAGCAAGACCTGCTTCCCAGGGACCCCCCAGTCACACCAGCAGATGCTGGTGAGCTGTCTTGAGACGCAGGTGCTTCATAGCTCTGAGTGGAAAACGAGCCCAGCCACAAACATTGTATCCCTGCCTGTACCACCTGGAACAGCTGATGCCTCCAGCTGTGGCAAATTTACCAGTCTGGAGCAGGTGAGGAGCAATGCTGTGTCTGCATGGACACATCCAAAAGGAGGAAGGAGGACTGACTATGAATTCAAATTTAGAGTGACTGGGACATACTGTGAGGTTCACACAGCAGCTCCACATTCAGCTCTGAGTCACACAGGAACCTGCCTGGGGAGCAATTACTGGTGCACAAAAGCTCTTGAGCTGCCGCAAAAGAATTGCAAGGAGTTTCTCATCAAAACCCCTTGAAATCTTTATCTTGCCCACTTAGGCTTGGGAGGATACTTCCTTCTGCTAAGACAAGTGAAGCCTCAGCAGAGCATTTGGGATGCTGGAGAGGAAATGCCCAGTGACGTGAATCAGGGGTGAGCAGCAGCCACTGCAGCACAGCAGCAATGACAGCCCTGACAACATCACCCCATTCCTATGCCAGCACTTGGGACTGCAGGAACTACACTCCATTAAGAACAAGCTGTTCCCCTAATTCAGTCCTCCTGACTCCTCTGTTAAAAGATTTTCCTGAAACTGTGTAGGGCTTTGACTAGCCAAATGCACTCTGACATCTGACTTCAGCCCTCTCGCTGCCAGTGCATCACCCTCTGCAAGCCCAACCTGGGCTACTGAGAGCCACAGGGCAAGAGGAAATCCCCAAATTACAGCCTGCTCCCAAATCAGGTCTGCAGCACCAATGAGCTCCCCACACTTCAATCCTCCTCCCTGCATCCTCACGTACAGATGAGCTTTTTATTCTAGAAACCTCACAAGACTAAAAGAGAATTACATTACATTACAGCAAGCACACGCCCAGTTGTTCATTTTGTATGTGCTGACAGTCTCGTTTTAACTCTACTTTCTACGTTCAAGGTGTTAATGGGAATCCTGATGCATTTCAGAGGGAACATGCACAGATAGAAGACAGATGCATGAGTCTAAAACCTGGCTCCCAGATTTCACATCAAGTGCTGGATTTGTTTATATCCATATGATGCAATCTCCATAAAAGCAATCAACCACCACCAAAAGGAGATGTTTCAGTATCTGCACAGCCTTCACGCACTAGGCATTAGGTTTGCTTTTATGATACAGAATAATATAATGGATTTCTTCTGCAAGTTCCCAAATGTTGTTATTAAGTGTTGCTTCTCTAATAAAGTATGCTGCAACATACAGCAGTACATGATGTGGCATTTACACAAGTCTTTTCTCCATATAGAACTTGCTGGCTTTTAAACAAATCTGTCTCTTCTATACACTACAGAAGCACAAGATGAGTAATTATGTTCTCTGCTTAATAATGTTTTTGCACTGGCCAATTTAACAGCTAATCTCCACAAACCTCTGAGATAGTCCCCCAGCAGCTACATTTGCATGTTGTAATCAAGTCTTGCTATTAAATCATACTTTGCAACAATAGCTGAGCTGTCAATGACAAGCAGCGGCTCTCAGCTCTTGCACTGGCACCATGCAGGCGAAAGCCTTGGATAAACATGCACAAAGCCTCGCTGCTCTGCCAGCTAGGAGATCATCCCTTTGCACTTTTGGGAGCTTGGAAATGTCTACACCCATGATGGATCTGAGGACAAGCATCCTTTGTCTTGCTCAGCTCTCTGGTCAGTCAGCTTGCAAGCTGTTTTCTCCAGGCCTGCCTGCTGCTCTCTGCAGTGATGCAAAGCCAAACTGTTTTGGCTGTGGTGTGCTCTGTCATACTTCTCTGACTGCTTTTTATGGTGTCCTTAAAAATTGAGCACACTGGGTGCAACAGAGAGATCCCTTTGTGGCAAAGGTCCTGCCTTGGCTATGTGGGCAGAATAGCTTGTGCAGCCACGCTGTGATTAGAGCACTGCATCCTTCAGGGTTCACCACTCTCCTTGAATACGTCCTGCCTGATTTTCCAGTTTCTTTGCTGTCCTTGTTGATCATAGTGGAGCAAGAAGATGCGGCTGAGAGAGAGGGCAGACCAGAAGCAGCTCAGTTAAGTGTCCCTGTTAGAGCCATCACAGTTTGGCTGTGGAACTCTGAATAGCTGGTGTCACACACAGCGTTAAACAGATGTTTGATCTTCCTCCACCGGCTTTGACCAGAGACTAATCTCCTGCTCTGCACTTCCCATTTGCCCTCCCGAAGCCTCATCCTCAAAGAGACCCACAGAAACTCCACTTTAGCTCAGCACCATACTCCTGCTCCTGTACATTCACTGAAGAAACACGTCCCTTCTCCTCTGCTTTCCCACCCCAGTTTTCTCTCAGTGACTGTAAGTATCTGAGTTACCTGACTATAAATATCTGAGTGACACGAGTGCATCTGTCAGAGAACAGCTCCAAGAGGCAATTCTTCTGAATTCCCTGCAGCAAACATCACTGCTATGGTCCAGGCTGTTACTGGTGCCAAAAACTCTTGTTCTGAACCAGATTCTGACTCTGCAAAATGCAGCAAATGTGCAACAAATAGCAGAGTCCTTTTTAATCCTGCCTTTTGCAGTAGCCTTACCAGAGGCAGAGTTTCAATGCAGCGAAGTGGATCAGGCCCAGCCCAGCCACAATGATGATGTCTTTCTGTCCTAATGATTCTTCCCACACATTAACACATTTATTTCTACCTTGCCCTGTTCTTCCCATTTATCCAAAAATCTGACAAAGTCTCCTTCCTTTTAACATGGAAACACAGAGAAAGGAGAATTTCTTGCTGGAATTGGCTTACTCTGTGAAAGTAGACAGATCAATCTAGATTCAATCTGTCTCACTAATTGTTGGAGGCTGGAACTGACCTGGGAATGGCCTGGCTGGGAGTGAGCATGTGAGCACAGGCAGCCTGCTCACAGCTTCTCCTGCTTTATGCTGCAAACAAGTCACACCAGACTTCTTTGTGCCTGTCTGACAGGTGGACCCTGTCTGCTCCTGTTATTCGGACACTCGTGCCCAGCCACATGTCAATAGGCAGTGCCTGTCTGTCAGCAAGACTGCAAATGAGCACTGAGCTTAAATAAAGCATGAAAAACTCATTAACGATAAGATGACTTTTCCTCACCTCAGTTTAGATCCTACTTTACCACAAAGTCCTTCCCAGGAGTATTTCCAGAGGGGCTAAGCCAGTGTGGTCTTTCTTGAAAGTCAGGACAACTGCATGTGTAGGATCATTGAACTGATTATGGTGAGATGAGCAGAGTTTGCATCAACTCTTCTACTACACTAGACTGTTTAACCTGGATTGTCTCAGTAAAATGAGATTATGACATAGAGCCAACATGTACAAGAGCTCTGCCAGAGCTGGTTTTCACCACAGGGATGGTGTGATGAGCAGTCGAGATGTTGGTCTCTGCTCAGCTCAGTGGAGACAGAAAGAAATAGCTACAAGCAGCCCAGAGGCAGGCAAGAGCTCTGCTGTACAAGGCAGGAGTGAGCAGTGATCTGATCAGCCAAAGATGAACAGGAACAGTTAATCACTGCTGTATTCAAGTGTCAAAGTTACTGGACGAGCTGTAGGGCAGAGAGCAAGGGAAGTAGGAGGGGAAGTGGGGGATCCCACACTGCTCAGCTCACCAGGCCAGTGCCCAGAGCAGTGTGGCCCTGCAGAAGCAGGGAAGCCAGACAAGACCTGAGCCAGGCTAAAACCCAGGCTGGGCTCTGCACTTGCCTGTACCAGCCAAACACCATGTGCAGGTAATTTCTGCCAGCAGCAGAGCTTTGCAGAAACTGAGAGTTGAGTGGCAATGATCAAAGTTCACTCTTCTCTATTCCCTTCTGTTTGATGATGGCAAAGTGCCTTATAAATGCTAATAAAAACTCCCTGAGGATTCTTGCTCTTTTTTTGCTCTACAGATGGTGGTGGAGTAGAAACAGATGATGTGACTTCCCAGAGACCACGCAAGGAACAGCCTCTGAGCTGGGAGTTGACCATGGAGCTCCTACCCCATGTGGTGAGCTGGTGAGGGGTCCAGTGGGATCAACAGAGAACAGGACATTCCCAGAGGCAGAAAAAGCTTGCAGAACATCTTGCCCAGTAATGAGGCTGCTCATTTAAGAGTGCTGCATTTCAGATGAGATGGGTGAAGGACACAAAATTTAAGATGTTCAAAGCTGATCTGAGGAATTTCAAACCAGCTTCCATTAAAATTAATGGAAACATTAATGCAAAGTACACTCAGATCCTCAAGCAGGTTCTTTCCAAGATCTTTCCATTAACTCGAAAGGAAGTTGTGCCCAAATCCTCTTACATCTGGGAACGTCTGAGACAGGCAAAGTCAGGTTACAAATCCATTAGGCTCCAGATTGACTAATGCATGGCCAATTGAAAAAGGTGAAAGTGCTAAGCTGTAAGAGGAACCCCATTCGGGGTGACCTTGAGTGAGGAGCTGAGCACACAAAACGTGCATGTGACTTGGAGTTCCTTTTTTTCAATGGAGAAGAAGTAGGAAGGTGTGTAGAGAGTGGAATCCATTGCCAAACTGATGTAGCTGCTCTGAACCGTGGAAAAAAAACATTGAAAAAGCAGCAGGACCAAGAACAATGCACAGCAGTAGCTGGAAAAAGAACTGGGACATTAGTTGCTCAGGAGAGGGTAAGAAGAGAGAGTTCCACTCTCACCCTCTAATTTGTGAGGATATAATTTCAATAAGGTCCGTGGAATGCCCAACTCAGCAGAGTATACAGACAGAGGAGTGGAGCCAGTGCAAAATTGATCTTTTACATTAACACAGAGCAATGTGTCAGGGATTTAAGACTGCAAAGATTATTTCACCAGCTGATACCTTATGCCTGGAGGCCTTCAGGTAGCTACTACTCTGTTAAAGAAGACTTGCAGGGTCTAAAACACATTCCAGAAGTGCATCTGTCCTTGAAAGAGAATTCCCTGTTCTTCTCTTGGCCCAATTTCCCAGTTAATCTCTCCTGTCTTTCAAATGTGTGCTTTGCTTCTAATCTGAATGCTTCAGCTTTCAGCCAGTAGCTCTTTATGAGAGAGCAATCCCAGCTGGCTGACAATCCACCTGCTTAGTCCAGCTCACACTGGATGCCCTGGGGAACTGAGGTACTCAGTGCTGCACAGACCACAGAGGTCCTGCCTGTGGCAAACTGAAACCCTCCCTCCCTCTGGGCAGACAGCATAGATCCAATAGCAGCATGTGGAGCAGGAATGGCAGGTTTGCCATTCTTGGGTTTATCTCCAAGCAGAGTATCCCTCATCACAGCCAGCTCCAAGGATTTACTTCATCACCTTCAGTCTTACCTCACTGTCTGTCCCTACAAGAAACTCTCCATCATTAGTTTGTACCCAAAGCACCTCCTGATAAAGCAAAAAAAGCCAGCACATCCTCTCACCCACTGTCCCAGCAGTCCCTGCTTGTAACATCTGAGGGTGGCCAACAAAACTTGCTACTGGCAGAGATGTCACTGCACTCTGCCCATACATTCAGTGACACAGAGACTAGGCCAAAACAAGGACTCCTTTTCCCTAACTGTTAAGAAAAAGATATGCCTAGAAATCCTGCTGGGAGAGGGATAGCTAGGGGGGTCTGGTCTTTCTAGCCAGATCCCAGCTCAGAAGAGGGCCTTCCTTGACACAAAATCAATTCAACAGCTTGGGTTCAGGATGAAATTGAGAGGTGCTTCTTGCGGAGGGACGATTAATCATTCTCTCTCACGTCAGATCTGTCCTCTCCCATGTTCATAAAGGCTAATCAGACTCATCTAATTCAGGGCTGCTAAGAAACCCATATCCACAGGTTAGCAATTCTAGCCCAGATATAGCTCACTGCCTTGAGCATTAGTCAGACACATACAGGCCAGGGAAATGGTGCTGAAATGCTGCTGAGGGCTTTCAAACATATTGTTGAGCAAATGGATATGTAAACAGATCTCCAGGATGACACATGGAGACAGCATCTCTGACTCAATTATAACTGCAGCTGATTTTCTCACCTACCTGACTGCCACCAAATACCCAGACACCTAACACTGACACAAGGTTTCACACCTCCTTTGCAAGCAAACACTGAAAAAATACATCAAACTCCTTTGATTCAGTCTACGGAGAGAAGAGAAGTCCCACATTCAATGGGATTTAAGAGCCCAATCCTTCCTACCTCTCGGGTGGGTGGGAGCACACACTAACTGCTCTGGAATCCTGTTGAGGATTCAAAGAGAGCTACTGGTCACTGTAGGATACTGTGTAAGTCACCAAAGAAAGCTTCAAACATTTCTTTGGAAGGGATAAGGTTATGTTTAAATCCCATCTACCTGGCAAAGAGAAGGTGGGTTCCCTTGATCACCTTTTCCATCTGCATCCCCTTCATTGCACAGACACTCCCAGGATTTGGCAGTTACTATTTCTACAGCTCTGATGGACTAGAAATCCATTATTATGCAGCAGGGTGGCAGGAGGAGACATGCCTGTGCCAAGAAAAGCAGCTATGTAGTACCTGGGCAGAGCCTTTTGCAATAGTCCTTTAACCCCAGCTAGGAATGGCCATGGAGGCTCCTCTGGAAGGAAAGAACAACTCTCTGCTCCTCAGAGTCTCAAGTGACAAAGGCTGTTTTGCAGCTTATGTCCCAAGAGCCTTTGGAGGTGCAAGACAGACAACCAAGCTCATGCCTTAGGCAGGAAGGATTACATATCTTTCAAAGTTTTAAAGGTCAACCTACCTCCAGACTTATTCTCCTGGACAATTTACCCTTCACTGAACCAATGCCAAAACCAGGAGGACTGGTTTATCTCCATGTACAGTGGCAGAATAATTCACCAGCCTCGCTGGCCAACTCCAACGTTTACCCTTTGGCAGGTGAAGAGTACTTGTGTAAAGTTTAGTGTCAACAGTGAAACAAAAAACAACACATGGTATCAAAAGAAAAATTCCAATGTGCCAACTTCTTTTTTTTTTTTCTTTTTTCCTGGTACTTGCATTAATTTTATTTTGTTCTGAAATCTAAACAAAGCATTTCATTCGCATTTCAGGTGAGTAACTGCTGCAAGAAAGCATCTGTCCAAGCCTGTGATGTCAAGGGACATGTACATGGATCTCCCTCATGAAATTCCAGTCTACCAGACAAGACAAACAGAAGATGCCACTTTCAGAGACTTCTCTAAGCCTTGCAGGTTAGAGTGGGGCAGAGCACGATCACTAACTGTGAAATCATATACCATCACAGGAGTTCCTTTATACCAACAGAAGCAGTGCTGCTTCACTGGGATGTGTACCATGAAACAACCATGTAATAAGGCAGGTCAGACACCCAGGGACTGTGTGAGCTGTGCAGCAGCTCCTTGTGCAAACAACTCACTATGCAAGCCTCAATTTCTCAAAAGGAACAAAACACCTTATGGTAAACCTGCCAGCTCACTACAGAACAACCAGTCCATGCTAAAGTCCAACACGTGAGCTGTACACCTGGGAAGTATCTCTGAAAGCAAATCAGCAGCCGTGTCAGCTGCCTTACATGTTTTCTTTATAGCACTGCCAGTCAACAGCTCTTCTAGCAAAAAAGAATAAACTCCAAACAACTCTGCTTTGCTCTTTTTCAGAAAAACAAACCCTCCCGAACCTCCACCCAAACTCTGTTTACACCAAAACTGCTGCAGTCCTGAATGGGAGCAATAAATGGAGTGAGCTAATGTGTTAGTGACAAATAACCCATTCAAACAATTCCAGTGTAATTATAGGTTGGCTCTCTTGATGTAACATTGGGTACATCACTGCAGATATTACATTCACCTTATGAAAAGATTGCAGAGAGGAGCTCGGTTGGTAACCCAAACAGCATTATGTATCATGAGCCTGTCAGCATCAGGAGTGCATGCACCCTGACATTTGAAGTCCTGGTGTTTTAAGTGATAATCCAATGTACCAGACATCACTGATCTCTATATAAAAGGGGGCACCACTTTTCCTTTCAACTGGAGCTGTTTTTCACTTCTCATTCTGAAGAGTTGTGTGGTGCTGCCCGCAAGTGGCTACACTGCACAGCAGCTTGATCTGCAGCACTCTGGGTCCCCAGAGAGAAAAAGTGATCAATACTCCAACGCTGCTTTTGTAAGAGGTCTCTAAGTGCTTCCATGCAAGATGCTGCTCCTCTGGGTTTCAAAATTACTCTGAAGAGAACATGAAAGCCTCCACTGCAAATTCATAATCCTGACATAAACTGCAGTTGCAGCACTGAATTAAAATGAAATTCATTGGTGAGCCGGTCTATCCGCAAAGGTGGAATCTGGGTTGTGGGGAAGGGACCTCAAAAACAGACCAAAACCTGGACACTGAGGAAGCAGCAAAATTATTTTAGAGAAGTATCAGCTGGGGACAAGAATGTGTCATCCTTGACAGGGATTTACACCTTCCCAGTGGGTCTGGGATGGCACAGACCCTGAGCACTGCATCATCTGAGAAAGGTGGCAGCAATCAGAGAGTCTTGCGAGGGGAGACAAAGGCATTTGAAGGGTTAGGCTTGCTGTGGATAGCTGGGCAGAGCCAAGGAGGTTTCCAGAGAAGCATCTGGATAGTGATGGTGAGTGCAGAGATTGCATTTTCTTTCTTGGATACGGCCAAAAGACCCTGGACTTCTCGCAATTAATTTCTTCCATGGGGATCTCAAATTGGCTTTGGGTCTTCCTGCACACAGGCTGGAAGAAGTCTTTCATGCTGAGCCATAACCTTTATGGATCTCATCCTTCCTGCTGCCTGGCAGCCCACAGGAGCAGGACCAGTTACGCCAGGCTTCAGAGCGGGCAAGCTTCCTCAGCACAGCCCATATCACATTACTGGAGCAGGGACTTGGTGAGTGCATGTTGTAAGACAGGATTCATGAGCCATGGTGGATGTGAATGAACTTGATGATCTTTTACTGCCTGGTTGGGTTTTGTAATCGGATCCTGTGCAGGATCAGAGAAATCCACCCTGTGTCGAGTGGCAGTGAAAGAAAGCCAGTCCCACTGTCAACACCTGACATGTGTCGTGTCAACACCTGACAGGACATCTGTCATCAGACAGGGCTGTCCCCTCCTTGATGTCACTGCTCTAGGGCCATCTGAAGGTTGACAGTATGCTCCTGTTCCAAGTGTCATCCAGCAGCCATCACTGTCTGTCTGTGTGCCACAGCACAGTGCTCCCCTTACAGGACCGCATCCTGCAGAGCTCAGAGCACCAGCCTGGGGCTCTGTCCATTGCACTGACTGATCTCCATTAGGGAGAATTTAAGCAACCTGCCTTCAAAATGAGAAAGCAGCCTACTTGCTTCTGTCAGGTCAAGCCACTTCCTCTGGGGCCAGGAAGGACTGACAGGCAGGGAAGGACTGGTAGCCCAGGGGATGAAAATGCCTAGGTCTGAGCAGGAGGAAGAGGAGAAGTGATGTCTCCTGGTCTCAGCCCTGTGACTGCAGGGGCGGTGACAGTCCAAGTTGCCACTGGGACTGTCAAGTGCCACTGGATACCTATCTACTATAGCAAGGCTTGGAAGGGCAGGGCAAGCAGTTGGCTGCTCAGCACCTCTTTTGCTCTCAATCCAAGGCTTCCAAGACTTCCAAGGTTCTGCTGAGTCCAGTCCAGTCCACCCAAAGTGCTCTGCACCCAGGGTGCAAGAGTGGAGGGGGCGAGTGCTGTGCCCACGAATGTTCCTGCAGACAGGCAGGCAGGCAACAGAAAGCTGACAGGAGCAGCAACATTTCATTGGAAGGATTTTATCATTTTAAAGGGAACAAATTCCAATTGATTGCCCTTCTAAGAGCCTGCATGGTACTTGCACTTCTAGCCTAAGCAATAGAAATTTTAATTGCTCTGGTAATTACACTTTCAGCAATGCTGCAGTCCTTTGTTCTCCAAGTGGGAGACCAATATCCGCTGTTCTCCGGTGGCCCCGTCTGGCTGCAGCTTGGAACAGCGTTTGCCACTTGCAGGGGAAGGGACATTCCTTCAGTGACCAGGGTGACACCAAGCCTTGACACGCACAGCCCGGCTCACACAGATCTCTGGGGCACCAGGCACATTCCCCAGGTCGGACTGGCTTTCTGCTGGCCAGAATCACCTCAGCTTCCTCCTGGTAAAGCTGCTGCTCAAGAGCTTCACACACCTGCACGCCTGCCGTAAGTCTTTCCCTGGAGCAGGTCCCAGGTCTGATGCTTTGTTGACGGCACTGGGCTCTGGGGTGCACATTTCCAGTCTTTCTCATGCATGACCTTGCAGTGTATCACCAGTATTCCTTCTCTGGGCTATAAATGGTTCCAAAATACAATGTAGATGACAAGGTCATGTTGCTTTAGCTTCTGGCTACATCTTTAGAAGGCAGAAGAGCTGTTACCCTCTGAGTACTGATGGGTACTGTCAAAGCCTGACCCTACACTTGGGAGAACACAAGCCCTAAAAGTTACCCTGGAAAATTACTGTAAGGAAAAACTATCATGACAAGTGCCATGTTACTGTATGGACATCAGATTAACCCTGTGACAGGCACAGTGCTTGAGAAGAACAGTTTCTGCTTGGCTGACCAGGAATGGTGCTTTCCAACACTATTCAAATTTAAAGTTCTTGTTGCTAACAAAGCTGCAGCACATACAAGCTCCTCCAAAATCACCAAGGTACAACCAGAACCAAGCACATGCTCAGCTCAAGGGCATTTTACCTGCAAGAATGCGTCAGCACAGCACAGACCTTCACGCTTCAGTTCACCAGCCAAGGACTGTTGGAAGCACTGGGCTGCACACACAGGGTTTAGGGGGATAAGTGTGTGTGCAAACCTAGAAAGGCTCTCCCTGGGAAATGGGATCCTGCTCTCCCCAGGTTGGTCAAGCAAGCTATGAAATACAAAGTAGGGGGAACTGCATGGAGGTATAATTGCAGTTTGGATCTGTGAGGCACACAGAGTCTGGATTTATTTGCAATTGCACTCCTTCTACCCACAATGTATTTTTTCAAGCCATGATCCTGGCTGGCATGGCCCAGGGTGGCTCAGCTCCCATGCTTGCCAGAAAGGCAGGACACAGCCATACATCTCTCAATCAACAGCTGTTAACATGACACAGCCACTCTGTCACACACTGGGCTTCTCACAGCTAACAGCAAGGTTTCCAAGAGAAACTGCTACTGGCCTTAGCACTTAAAAAAACCAGTTCTACTCATGTCCCTGGAGTTTCCTCAAACAATGGCAGAAAACACCCACTGGAGCCTGGGGAGAGAAGGTTCTGTGGCAGAAAAACCACAGCTGCTGATTTTTGAGATATACACCACACAATTAGAAACACTGGTCTATAAACATCCTTAACAAAGTTCAGCAGGTCTAGAGGGGTTCTTTTCCTTGCTGTCCATTGTGTGCCACTGCCTTTAAAACCCTCAAAAACAAATGCTCTTCCCTTGTTGATTTTATGCTTTGGTGCTGAGCTGCACGTTGCCCTGTGAGCTTGGTGGTGCTGGAGGTACCAGCTCTGCTCGTACAAGACTCTGGGGCAGGGATACTTGGGATAGGACCATGTAACATGTGCTATTGACCCACCCACAGCCACAATATGTTTAAATATTAATATTTCTCAGCTAAGACACTGCTCTATGCATTTGCAGATGTCCCTCTTCCTTGCTGGGACTGCTCTTGTTGGTGTTTCTGAGCAGATCTAATTACAGACTGTTCTGTTCATTGACAATTTCACATACTCTGGTTTTTTTAGGTTAACTTGAATAACTGGCAAGAAGCAGAACTACATGGGTGGAGTAACAGGCCATGGATTTATGACATGCTGGTATTCAGGGCAAACACAGAAATATCCTGAACTCTGCTGCTGCTGTCAATTTGATAATGAGAATGTGATTTGAAATAAAAACATCTTGGGTGCCAATTCACTACAGCAGCTAGTAAAAATAGGCAGAATACCTAGAAATAGAGGACTCTGTGCTCCAAACACATCCAAAGCTTGAATATCATATAGTATCTTACAAAAACAGAGCACGTGGCTGCACTGGGGCTATGGTACTGTAAAGGCCACTCAGTGAAGCCATGCATGAGCTTTAGCAGAGGGAATGGGCAGCTGTGAGGGTCTAGCTAAGCACAGGTGAGGGCTCTGCTTTCAAGTGCTCTGCAGCCTTTGGGGGCTTTCCCCCAGGCCATGCTCCCAGAGTCACCCCAGCACCAACTGTGCAGGGTGTGAATTGGAAACACCCCTGGGCAAAGCTCAGGTGAGCTCTGTCAGAGCCTGAGGTACCCAAGAGCAGGCCTTTTAGACAAATAAAAGCAGCTTCTAAAAGCTAGAGGAAAAAAAAAAAAGGGGACTGCAGGACCTTGTGCAATTTAAAAAATCTGGCCTTTACAGAAGCTGTTCCCAGTTTCAGGTCAAGTCTGAGGCCTTCTTTAATCTACTTTTAAGTGGTACAAGCAATTGTGATCCCTTTTTCAGAAGGCAGGGCAGTCTCCTTTCACTGCACCTTCTCGTTTTTGCTGTGTATTATCTCCCACAGGACTTACCTGTTGCTGTCCCGGTACTGATAGATATAACAGCCCTGAGGCATCCCACTCTCCTGGTCCAAGGCAAACGAGAGCTTCATCTGCACAGAGGAGAATGGGTGTGGGACAATGAAAAGAGAGAGAGAAAAAAAGAAAAAAAAAAAAAAAGCAACATTTTAGGGTCTCAGTCATTACAGCAACTTCAAGCAAGGCTTGTGGGAGAAAGCTTAACTCACCAAGGCTGACACGCAAACACCATGGCGTGGAACATACTGTGGGGTTCCAAACCTCAGGGAAAAGTCACATGCATTGCAGAAACCTCTTGCTTTTTCCACCCTTTGTTACTATAAAGTGTTCGTGGTTCCTCTGAAATGCACAGGTCGTAACAGCTCACCCCTCCAAACCCACCCACACACACCACCCTTCACCAAAGCGATTGCGGTTCCCCTCAGACACTGAAGAAATGAGTTTCTCCATCGGCAGCTGTAGTTCCCACGAGTCTTTCTCTGAAAACTTTCCCGGCTCCATCTCGTTCCTCCAGTGCATTAGAACAGAGGAGAAACCACAGAGGGAAAGGTGACAGATTTTTCCTTCTGTGCAGAGTTATTAAAGAGCTGTTAGAAGGGTTTGCAGTTTGGATCTGCCTTCGGCAGCAGGCTATGATGGGACCTGGAAGCTGCTTTCGTTGCAGCTCCAGGAAGGCATTCAGCAAAGGCTTTTGGATTCCAAACACAGCTTGTTTTATTAAGGGGGAAAAATTAATCCTCTTTCAACAAGCAACAGAATGGTTCTGTGGGGAGACTTTTTTCTGGAAATGTCTGCAGTGATTTTATACACTGAACTGCCTAGAAAACAGCACAGAACTGAGTTCAGCAACAGCCCTGAACATCCAAGCAGCTCCTCATTGCCCTGGGGAAGGCTGCTGGCCCCCCAGGTCTATGTCCCACCAGCTCTCACAGCCATGAGGTGCAGCCCCTGGGCGCAGCTAAAGAGCTGCAGATCCTGACCAGGAGCCAGCAGGGAGAGTAAGAGGGGCAGCATCCTTTAGAGGAGGTAGCTGCCAGTCTTCATAAATTTTTTTGAGGTCACAGAGATTACTATCAGGAGGGCTGTTGCTGGTGCTGGATTGTGCAGGACTCTTGAAATGATCTGGGAAGATCACCACAAGGGCTAAAAGTCAAAGGAGGTTGTTTTGATGTGCCCGACCTTTTTAAGCAAGGAAAGGAGGAGAGAGCAGTGTTGAGCCACTGCATTTGATCACAGACTCCTCTTATCTGGGCTCCAAGAAAATTGCTAACTCAAATTAATGGCTTACTCAGGAACGAACACAGAATTAAAACATCTTTCTCCTGTAGGCTGTAAAGAAACCTTGTGTGCTGAATCACTAGATGATGCACTGATTTTCCCTTCCCTAAAGAGTAGCAAAGTCATACACTGTGCTCTCACTGACTCAAATAAAACTGCGTGCCATGAAATCACTGAAAAATTCACCACCTTGAATACTGAGTTAAGAACCAAGTACTAGGCAGAGGCCAAATTCAGCTGAGTTTCCTTGACTTCTACACCCCTACCAGTGTAAGCCACTCTGAAACACAAGCTCGTGCAACACCACATAACATACACATATCACAGTTCATACCATTGTCAAGACAGTGACCTCTTAACACTCTCCACAGTTCCCCTTCTTGCAAGCCCTGACCTTGCACCAGCTTAGCAGATCACTCAGATCCACTTTGGAGAGCAGTGCCCGTGGCAGGACTAGCAGGGCTGGCTGGAGATGTTTCTGCTGGCCAAGATCCATGAAGCCTGGCTGTGGATCCAGCCTCTCCAGATGTTATGATGGCACATGGCAGCAACCACATGGGAGCAGGAGGTCAGCAAGAAACAAAGGAACCTCCCCAAGGGAGACAAGCAATCACCTTGCTGGCCATATGTGCTCCACGAGCAGAGTCCTCTGATGTGAGCTGCCCTGGTTTGGGGAACTGAAGGAGGAATCGGAAGCTGCTTGAAGCCATTTTTTTCTGGGCCAGGTTTTCCAAAGCTTTCCTGCTAGAATATCGGGAAGCACCTCTGAGGCCTAAGGGACAGCAATTGTTGCAGACACAGATCCATCAGATCCTTTTCCTTGTGGAAAAGGCACTGCACCACAGAATCAGTGGAGACAGAACACAAAAGAAAGTGCAAAATTTGCCAAAATTGTGGCTTTGGCAACTTTCAACAATAATTTTGATTAGAACAAACTCAGAGGAGTGTCTGAACCTCTTGGTGGCAGCTCTCAGCTAAGTGAGCTTTGGGGTTGCACTAACTGAGCATCTGTGGTTATAGCTCACTTGGGCTCTGGGTGCCCAGCACAGCTCAAGGGTGGAACCACCTCTGTGCAAGGACACAAGCCCAGGGGGAGGGAAGAAAGGAAGGAAGGAAAAAGGCTGGGAAGGAAAACAGCCTTATTTTGGCAGGCTGCCAGGGAAAGCCTTGGGGCAATCAGGTATGGGAAGGTGACCTTTCCACTATCTGGGGGGATGAGGTCCCACAGAACCTGCCTACCCCAAAAGGAAAGATCACAGTTCCCAAAGATAACGGGTTTTCAAATTTCTGTTATTTTAATCCTTCTTTGTCTGCTCATGGTATTCCAGACAAATAAAACACACCCTGCTTGGCAGGCTCAGCCATCTCTGCATCATCTACCAGTGCCAGCAAGGCCTGGATAATGGGGACTCTATATGGCTTGACCATCTGGGTCAATGCCGTCAGGCAAGAGGATGTTGCCATCACCCACAGTCATAAGAGAAGCACACTCAGAGAATGGTCAGGGTCAGGCTGTCACACAGAGAGATGTGTAACTAAAGGTCTGTCCCAGCAACCAAAGCTCAAGGCAGCCACGCTGTCACTGATTCACAACCCATGCTCTTCTGCAGATCTGCCCTGCTTAGGCATTGTCATGGTCAGCCAGGAAGTGGAAGAGCGGACCTGTCACCAGGAGTCCTTACAGATCCCAAATGAACAGTCAAGCTCTGACTGTGCAGCCACTGCTGGCAACAGTCCAGCTGCCTTTGCTCCTTTGGTGGCATTTGGCCTCTGCAGAGAGTACAAAGCCCTCAGGCAAAACCCATCACTGGGGTGGGAGGAGAGCAGGTAAGGCAGCTAGGGAAGGTCTAGCTGTGCAGGGAGCACACCAGGAATGCAGAGACTGTAATCTTCCTACTAAGCTTAACAAGGCTGTCCACACCCACTCAACATTTTGCAGTTGGGTCCTCTCTGTCACTGGAGCCTCAGGAAAGCTTCACTGACCAAACTCTGTCACTTCTACGCTGCCCTACTCACTGAAAAGGCACCCATGTTTCCCAGCACCCCAGTGCTTTGGGAGGTTAGCACAGATTTTTTTCTCTCATGCTAATCTATGAAGTGCCTGCCATCACAGACTTCCAAAAACAGAACTCAAGTGTCCTTTCCCAGCTCTCTGCACCCCTACAGCGCTGCTTCTCTCTGGTCCTATCTTCTCCAGCAGATGCCCTTTCCTTTTACCTTCATTCACTACACACAAAACCTCTGGTTACTTCTGAATCCCAGAAGCCTGCAAGGGAAGGCTGGCACAGATGTCAGAAGCTGATTGACCACTTCATCATTCTTCTTTCTATCTGACTTCTGCTGCAGCAATATTACAAGGCATCCACAACCTCCTGCATACACAAAGTCCTACAAAACTAGCAGCCTTTTGTAACCACCCCTCTGGTACAGCTTTAACTCTTAACCAACTTGACAACATTGCTCCAACACCACATTGCTGCTTTGAAGCTCCTTTTTGTGTGTGTCAGTGTTCCTTCTTAGAAGGAGCTGGCTGTAAAAGCAAACAAGCCAACACCACAGCACAGGGAAAGGCACTGCTCCCAAAAATACTGCATTTTATACCTGCAGAGGCAATGGGCGACTGAAGTTTCTTAGAAAAACTTCAAGTGCAGGGTGACCCCCATCACAAGGGAGGTTCATCAGATCACGGGATCTTCACCTTTAAATATATGAAGTCATTTCATTTAACAAGACTCTGCTGGGCTTCCCTGGGAGAGGAGGGAGAGAGGAAATTTCCCAGTGCCGAACTGCGGTGTGATTTGGCTCGCACTGCCCCCTTCGGTTGTGTAGCCCTGGAGCTCACATGCTAATACAGATCCCTTTCCACTTCAGTGGCTCTGCACAGAAAGAAGCGTTGGGCATGGTGTGTGCATGAACTCAATGGGAACGGGAGCTGGAACGCAGCCATGCTGAGAACAGAGTGCTGCCTACCAGGAGAGCTCCATCAATAATTGAAACGTCAGAGGCACAGGGAGGTGTGTGAATAAGAGCTGTCAAAAGGAGTAATTTGGATCTCTGTGGATACAGTGATGGATAGGCTCACTCATCATGAGACACAACTGCAATACACCCAAACAGAAGAGGAGCAGAGCACTGAAATTCAAAGGGGTTGGGGCAGGTTGTTTGATGGGCAGGATGCTGTTGATGCCACGGATGGGAGTACCTCATTTAAGGCACCAAGCAGGTGGTTGTACACTATTCTGTGACTGGTCAATGGAGCAAGAGAATGTACTCACACCACACAGAAGCCCTCACAGGTCCTTGGTGAGGTTTGGTGCCACATACTACAAGCTCAAGGTGAAGGTAATGCCCTCTCAATTGAGGAAAGCCATCTCAAGGAAAGTCATCTCCTGAGCCCACAGCACTGATGGCTGTGTGCACATAACACTTGTTTGTACAATTACTCCACTCTGTGGATTAATAACATACTTGCACTCTCTATTCCTACATCCTTAAATTGAGCAGAGGATGCAGCTGGTTGACAGCAGGATGCTCCTTGTTCCCCCACCTGTCACTCACTGACACACTTCATCTGCACCCAAAGCTCCCACCCCACCTGCAGCAGAGGTGAGCAGACACTAAACCAGTGCACAGATACGAGACTCCAGTGAAGTAGAAGAAGGAGCTGCCCCTCAGTGCACTGGCAGCTCTGTGCTGCCTGAGCCCTGAGAGAACCCCATGCCCTGTCCAGGCAGACAGGCCTTGGTGGGGTTGTCAGGGAAGCTCCCTACATCTTGGGGCTTCTTCCACCAAGGCTAAAAAGATATTTTCAGAAAGAGTGAACGGTGCTTCACATTGCCATGGACCTCCAGACTTGCCTGGGTTTCAGTGTAACCAGCAGCCATCCTCATTTTAAAGAATGCTTTAGACCTGCAGCAGTTAGGAGCTCGGTCATGTGATAAAGCCTGGTAGCTCCAACAAGGAAAGAGCATGAGGAGCACTCCTCTGGCTGCTGAAACGCTGCCAGTCCCTATATTGACCTGACTGGGCAAATTCTGCATGCCCCTTGAGCAAATGGCTTGGCTTGGATCCTCTGTTCCCAGTCTTGGCTCTGACCATCAAAATTTTGTCATGAGATGAAAAGTTTTCTCTACACATGCACTGTGTCAGAGAGGTATTATCGGTTCAGCCGAGGAACCAGGTCACAGATTTGAGCTGTCCCAGTCGTAGGGCGATGTAAGGGCAGCCTCGCTTGGAACCGGTCAAGGTAATTCCACTGATGTGGGGGGTATTCAAGCAGAAAGAGTTCACCCAGGGCAAGGAGGCGAGGCAGAATATGAGACTCTGACACAAAAACCAGGGAACTGGATCTAAAGATCACACTGAAAACAGTCTCCTGAAAGGCAGGGCTTCTTTTTCACCCTGGACACTTAATCAGTTTTAACTCCATTTGCATGGAAGTCCTAAAATACGGATATCTGCTCTGGGTTGGAATAAAGGCTCCCTTCTCCAGCAAGCTCTAGAAAGCTTTTTAAGAATAAACTTAGTCATCAAGCAGGTTTTTATGCCCTGCCCAAACTTCGGTTTTGACCCGAAAAAGAAATAGTCCTGAAATCCTGACACTCACTTTTAAAACCACAAAAAACGAGCCCTGCTCCAGTAACGTAATCACAGAGTTTTCTGGCACCTCATCCCTTAAAAATACATCCATCTGCCTCCACGCAGGCCATCAAACTCAATCTTGTTCACAATGGATTTCCCAATTCCTGCGTGCTGGAAGCACTGCAGCGGTGCTGGCTGTGCTGGCTGGATGAGCCCTTACAGCAGCACAGGCTGCAAACCTCACAGCTGTGTTTTCACTTAAAGAAGCTGCTCTGGAGACCAAAGCACTTCTTCCATGAGCTTTTCTATTTGTGCTGCAGCTCAAAATCGTTGGAGAAAGACCCTGGGTAGTGGATGAAGAACATGTGGTAAGGACAGGATGGGGGTAATAAAGGACAAACCAAAAGTCCTACAGTGGAAAAAAAAGGAAAGACAAGGAAACTTGCTACCAGCTCAACAAGTTACCTCTCATGCTGGATTGGAGCAGTCCTTTCCTTTTGGCTTTGTAGACAGCAAATGTTTGGCCAATGTCAGCACCTGATCATGGGACTGTTGTTGCTACTGGTTGGAAGTCATGAGTTGGTCCTAAACTGGTACATCACACTTACTGCCTTCTCAGTGAGGCTCCTTCTCCCCCTCCCTAACAGCACAGTTTCCAGGTGAAGGTTTAAATTCTCGAGGAGGTTCCTGAACCTGTCCCTGCTGCCCCATGCCCTCAGCACATTAGCCAGCAAACTGCCTCCATTAGCAGGCTAAAAGATCCATGCATATGGCTAAGGATCATGTCAAAACAAATCCCAGTCCATCCTAGGAGAAGGAGCTGAAACACATTTGGGGTATTACTCTAGTCTGAATCCCTCTGCTTACTTTTATTTTAAAATCCTATCATTTACTTAGCTGCTGCCTGCTTATACAGCTGCATAAAACATGGGAAAAGCCAGTGAATTCCTGACATGGCAGATGGCAGAGAGAAGATAGCTCTTCCCCCTGAAATTACTCTGGAAACCCACAGGTTCCCAGCCTGGGACCCAAAGCCACAATAAGCTATTACTAAATTATCCCACAAGCTGCAACAGTTCTTGCTCTCCAAACATCAGTCCTGGGATGCAATGAGGGGGTCTCCCTGTCAGAGAAGTTAAGTCATCAGCACATATTCCCTGGCACATAAGAGGGCTGCCTTATTGATGGCTAGTGGCCCCCAAAACCTCTGCCATGGGTAGTCGGGCAGCACAGCAAATCCAGGAAGAACTGTGGCTGGATCCTTTGTAAAGACAGGCAGATGCTGTCACCAAAACAACAAGCTGGCATCACACCCTTGGCTTTTATGTCACAGCTGCAAGTAAAAGCAGAAGAGCCCTTCTAGAAAGACAGGGCATGAGACAACTTTCACCACTTGGCAAAAATATAAACTGCAACCGAGTTTATTTTTAAGCATTCACACTTGCCTGCATCAGAGGTTTCGGACGCAATCCACAAAGAAATGGATTCAGATTTATTTAGAAAGAAGAGCTGAATACTTCCGTTCATTTTATAAACTGGATGAGCTCATTCTCTACATGCACGATTAGGAAACCACAAAACTAAAATACAGATTATACAATTGTGAAGAGTTTAAATTTGTGGATTAAAAATACCTTCTTCAGAAGCTAACAAATTGTGACACTGCACTGCATGCCCTAGACCACTAGGGAACTGTCAGTGAAGTTAAAGTATTTTCTACACATACACCAACTTGAAAATAGAAGCAAAACATCCCTAGGAAATGCCACATTAAAAAAATGTGACACTAACAAGACACATGCCAAGTTTCACTGCTTGGCTGTTTCATTTTCTGTTACTCAGAGCTTGTCTCCCAGCCTCCCTTTAAAGAATTCCCAGCTCTTTTGTGTCTCCCAATCCCATCCAGGCTCTGACAAAAGACATTTTCACTGATTTCAACTTGTGCAGTAACAAAACCCTCACAAGTTGGGCTCTGCCAGCCTCAGTCGAGACAAGAGATTTTGGGCTGCAGAAAATTCTTGCATTTTGAAAACTGATGATGACTACAGGCTTAGCAGGAAACAGTTAACAGGAGAGCAATTTCATCCTGCCCAGCCCAAATGGTCTCTTCTTTACTTGAGAGATATGGAAATTCATTTGGGAAAGCAGGAATTTGGAAGAGGGGGATGATCAAGACTCTAGGAAGAAGGTAGATTGCAATCAGGAATTTGAAACAACCCCAGAGACTCCTGGGGAGGTAAGACTGCCCCTTATCAAACAATTAAGAGTTGATGGCAAATGAAGCTTCCCTGTCCATGAAGAAGTTGATGGCTGGAGGGCAGCACTCAGATCTCATGTACATATCAGAGGGTTAAAATTCCCTAGGAGAGATCAGAGGCCAACAGCCAGAGGCCAGGGAGCAGCACAGGGACCTGTAACTGGTGTGAACAGGAACAGGCAAGACGTGGGTGTGCTGCATGAAAAGAGAGGTGAGAAATGGAGCTGCTGACACTACAGCTCCAAAGCCCACAGGCACTCACAGTTGGTGCAGAGCCTAGAGAAGGAGAGAATGACACCAGCAGTACCCATTGATACTAAGGACTGACACAGATCCTGGGCCCCAGAATCCCTGGCGCATCCACCAGGGGCTGGCAGAGCAGCAAATAAAACCATTGCTCTGAAAATCCTGGAGTAAACAGACCAACCAAGTGAGTTAAAGTAACCACATGAAATAAAGGAAATATTTCTCACCATTAACAAGGAGAGGAACTTTGAGGGTACAGCTGACATAAAATTTCCCCTAAGCTGACCAGTGCCAGCAGCCAAAGAAAGGACATTTCTGTGTAGCCATGGCACCTGTGCCCACTGGTCAATCACAGCCAGGACCTGAGGGGTCTGTGGGATCAGCATCAGCTTTGTCATAGGTTGGGTGGTGTGGAAGCCCATATGTATGCCACCTTGATCTGACAGACAAAAACAAAGCCTGATCAGAAAGAGATCCCTAAGGCATTTCTGTCCCAAAATGGTATATGACAACTTGAAAGAAAAGAAATAGATGTGTTCCACATATGCTTTAGATGAAAAGTGACACAACCAAGTAGAAACCTCTAAACTCACTGCTTGGTATGCTGTTACTAGAGGGTACTACAAGGTAGCAGGTTATTATTCCAAACTGCAACTATTTCAGACACCTGACAGTCATGCCTGAAAACAGGTCTTAACTTACTGACCCTAGGTTTAAGCAGCCTGAAGTTTAACTTCATGCTTGGCCCTGCTGTTTTACAAGTGCTCGTGGTCAGTAGAGAACAGCATTGCAGAAGTCGGCAGCTCCCAAAGAGAGGTCAGATCCAGCTCTTGATGGATGCACAGCTCTGCTAAGGCACACAGCACCACAAAGGAAACACAGTGGTACCCCACAGGCAGTTTCTTTAATGGAAAAAGATCAAGAACACCAGCAACACTGGATGAGAAGTGAAAACAGCCCTTCCCAATGCACCACATGGCCTCTGAGAGCTGCCTCAGTCTCACGCCAGCAACAGAGCAGATGGCAGTGCTTACCTGGAGGAGGATGTGACACTGTGCTGTCTTCAAATGGCTCAAGTCACAGGGAAAGGCAAGGTAAGAGCTGTGGGTGCAGATGTATCTGGGTATGTGGCAGGAGCAAGAAAGGTTGGTGTCTTTTACTGAACCTGACTATAGCACAACTTTCCCTCACCCCATGAGCCCTGGAGGATGCTGATACATGTTTTACAAATCAGCCTATTCTATGTCTTCCCTATGACTATTTAGTGCCTTCCTGTAATGTGCCCAGTCTTTGTCATTGCTACTGGGAGGATACAAGGAACTCAGGGCAGATCAAACACATCAAATCCTATTTTCTTAAGTTTGTTAATGCAAACTGCTTCCCCTGCTAAGCCACTAATAGAGCTGTGAGAATCCAGGAGCACAGATTAATTCAGCGCACAGGTACTGCCTCATGCCTGGAGGGATTTCCGAAGAGTCTCACTGGAAGACAGATGAAAGCTTGTAATACCCTCCATACAAGAGATAAACCCATTAAAACATGAACAGCCCTTGTGCTGACATGGTAAGAGCTCTACCAGGTAACAAGAGTGATCACAACAGTATTTCTAGGTTTAGTTATATGTGCAACTCATTAAACTGAGACTATGAAGAGCAGAATACCCTGATTACACCACACTGATCTCAGTTTGACAGACACACCATTCTCTCCCATCCCTTGGGGTGCTGCTGTGAAATACCTGCCAGTCCTGAAGTCCAGACCTAGTGCTGCTGACTCAAGCTTTGCTCAGTCTCTGGGGACAACCTAGACTTTCTTGCAGTATGTTACAACTTGCCAGGACTGCAGGCAGCTGCGCTGTGTCCTTGGTCAAACCTTTTCCCCTGACACTGTTACAGCATGGGGACAGGAAGACATCTCCTGCCATACACACTCAGAGTTGCAGAGCATCTTTTCCTAAGGCTGCATGCCACAGAACACCACTCCACATCCCACCACAGCAGTGCTGGCACCCTCCTCCCCGGGCATAGGTCAGCCATGTGCCACGACCTCCTTCCCCTGACTTCACCAAAACCTCATGGCATGTCTAAGCACAGTTGTTCAGTGCATGAGTAGGAGACCCAAAGCTTTCCAAAGACATCCCTCTCCATTCCCATGGGCTGCTGTTAGCACAACTGCTGGGCTCCCCTGGGAAGAGACTGGTTGTGGCATAGTTGAATTCTTCTGGCAGCAACCTGCTCCCGCCCACATTTTCCTAGAGGCTCCAGGCTCCTCTGTCACAGGAAAAGAAGGAAGCAGGAGTGGACAGTGGCCAGGAGACTTGTCCCAGTAAGCCCAGGCCCCTTGGCAGTGGGACAGGCCCCCTGCACTCCAGCTAACCCATGGCCAGCTGTCCTCTGGCTCCAACACAGCTGGCGCTTCAACAGAGAAGAAATTTCTGCATGCAGGCACTACAGAAATGGCACTGGCAAGGTTCATACTGAAAAGGTGTGAATTCTATATAATTTTTGTAGGGCCAAATTGATATCAGAGCCCGTGATGCTGCTGTGGATCCCTGGGCTGTAGTGTGGGGGGCTGAAGAATCAGGGAATCTTCTTCCAGTGCTAATTCACAGCAGGCTGTTACATCCTAATATGACTAAACATATGTAAGGGGCTCAACATGGTTTATGTTCAGTAGCTGTGGTTTCCAAGCAGTATTGCATTTCTTTAAGATTAAAATATATAATATTTTAAAACTATTTTTAAAACCAGCCACAAATCTGCAACCTTTTACGTCAGCCCTCCCATCAAGCCTAAAACATAAACACAGTTACAGAAGACCAGCAAGCTCATGTGTGAGAACTCGGCTGCAGGGATCCCACATACGCCTGTGCACACCCACACACAGAGGTAAATTCAAAACTGTAATTCAGGTACCATCTATGTTTAAGGTTTCAAAGACATCCAGGATGTATTCCAGTGTTTAGAGGTGTGGGTACCAGCATGCTGTATGTAGAGAAGGAGAATCTAAGAGATGAACCAAAGCATGAAGTGGTTTATTTAATAATCTGCCTCAACAAGTATAAGGTTTCCTGCCCCTGGGAGTTCAGCATACAAGCAACCTGATTGTGTATCACCCTAAAATCTCATCACAGTCTTCCCCTGCCAGGACTGCTCCCATCCACACCTAAAGCAAGTCACAACACAACTGAATCTCAAATTCCCATTTTTAACATAACCCTCCACAAGGCAGCATCAGTTGGAGCAGGGAAATCTTACCAAAATCTTTAGAAATTATCCTTGTAAGACATTCTGCAAAGGCCTGCTCCCTAGAAATGCCTGTCTGCCGTGGAGCACAGCAGCGCTCGCAGAGCTCTCTGAGTTTTGCAGTAGTCTTGCACAAGTCAGGCTTTCCAGTTTCCCAGCTTTATGGAGTTGGGTCTTTGCTGGGTTAATTTTGTCCAGTCAGCCTTGGAACAGCCCTGGAGTTGTCCATACCAAAGCAGTAAGTTTTAACAGCAGAAACCAACACCATATTTTACAGAGACAGTCAGGTTCTTAAAATTAGTTATTTATTCCAACAATATTAAAAGGAGACACACCGCTTTCTCAGTAATTTTTCCATTCGTACTATTTTTTTTTTAACCCATAAGCCTAATCCCTAATTTCTTTATGGAAAAACTGGAAGGAAAATATCACAGGGAAGAAGGATCAGCCTGCTAGGGCATCCACTGTGCTTGCTCTCCCTTTGGAGAGGTTGTTGGGCTTATATTGAAATTATATTTTTAAATACTTTCTGAAAGTAAATAAATAAATAAAAAATATCTTCAGGCATTGGTATTAGCTTGTGAAGGAGACCCAGACAATGCATGGGAGGGTAGAAAGGAGCCAGTAAATTTTAAGGGTGTAGAACAGGATAGGGGGATTAAGCCTGGTGATTAAATTAGGCAACGCATGAATACATTCCAATGCACAACATCACTCAAGCACTGGACAAAACATATGGCAACAATGGCGAGCGCTGCCCACGAGGTCACCTTTAATATGATTAGCCATGGACGCCTGAGAGGAGATCTCCCAAGTACCAGCGTGGTAACCCTGCTTTGTGCAGCCTGGAGGAGCTCCCTGTGAAAGCCTTTGAGGCTCCCTGAACCCGCACAAACGGCTGCTCTGTGTTCAGGGATGTGCCCAAGTCCACTGAAAGCAGGACACAGACAAAAAAAAAAAAGAGAGTCTTGAGGCTGGGCGAGCATGCTGAGAGTGGTTTTTGTTCGCCACTCAACAGGGCAGCCGTCCCCAGGGTGTCCTGCCTGACAGCTGGGTCACCACACGGGCTCTCCTGTTCCGCTTGGACTTTTCAACTCCGCCGTCCCGCATTCACCGGCACGGCTCCTCTCTTTGAAGGGGGAGAAAGCGCCTCATCCATCACTGACACGAAGGCAGTTAATTCACTTCTTTACAACTGGAAAGGCTTTTGCTGTGAGCAGGAGGGAGTGCAGGAAGAGTAATGAAATCCAAAAGGGAGCCAAATGATGCTTTCCTCTGCTAGACGCCAGCGCTGGCAGTGCTCGCTGCTGGCACTGTCCGTGGTGGGTGAAAGGAGACTCTTTTGTGGTATGCCATTAGCTACTTCCAAGGCCCCAGTTCATGTTTACCACAGCCACTGTGTTACTTCACTTGGTATTTTTTTTCAGTCCTGTTGATCATACTGCAGAACTGACCGAGTCCTTTTGGAAGCCTTGCTCACAGAAAGCAGAAACAAATTGCTTTTTGAAAAGACTATTTTTGTTTTTCTTCTGTAAACCAAACCTCACGCTGCTTTCCATAAACCAAATCTAAAGCTGAAATCCTCACTTAAAACTGAAGAGCAAAGGTCCCTGCTAGGCTTTGCCCACACTGGTGGGCTCAGCTGTGCCACTCACCCAAGGAGCATCCAGCTGTGCTACCCAGACTGCACAAGAGGACATCTCACACTCTGGCACTGCTGCTCTTCAGCCTCAGCAAGTAAAATCCCACCACAACTGCAGCCAGCAGGTTGTCACAGGTTCACAGAATCTTCCAAGTTGGAGGGGACCCACAAGGATCACCAAGACCAACCGGTAAGTGAATGGCCCATAGAGGGGTTGAACCCACATTATTACCATGCTCTGACCAACTGTCCTGTCAACTATAACGGGAAGAAACACTCCATAACATCAAAGATAATCTTGTGTGAGTTACTCTGCATGACAACCTTACTGTAATCAGGTGAGTCCTTCAGACTGCTGAACTCTACCCCAGAGCACCTTGGCACACTCAGCTGAGTTCCTCACAAGGTTTCTGCAGGCTTTTAGCATTTCAGATTCCAGGCAATGACTAACTGGGGACACGTGAGGGTCAGGTCCAAGGGCACCTTCTTTCACACACTTTATATCTGCATGGCTGGAGGGTGAAAGTCATGGAGACAATCCCAGGAGCAACTTGCTCTGGCTACACAGGTCCCAGCAGCTACGAAGGCTCAGTGACAGAGCAGCAACAAACACGGCACAGGGCTGCTACCAGCTGAGCTCCTGCTACCTGCCAGGAAAGGGAAAGGATCATCTCCTAAAGCCCTATCCAGTTTTACATTTTCAACATGCCACAACTGCAGAGCCTTGACACAACACACGCCAGGCACTGCAATCACACCTGACATTCAATAAGCTGGGAGATTCCTATCCTCTCATACCATAGAGTCACCTTTGATCCTTCTAATAGATCTCTTAGACTCTCATGGAATCTGCCAAGACTGAAGATCAAGCCAGTTTCTACTGAGACAAGGCCGACAGTGCAGCTGCACGCTAGTTCTAAAAACATTTGGGGCTACAGGTACACGAAAGACTTTGGGTTATTTTATTTCAGACAAACAAAAAGCCCTTCTCCAAACCCTTCCCTCTTTCACAATGAAAATTAGTGAGGGTTGGGAGAAAAACCTGTGGTAGCACCCACTTCTTAACCATTCAAGAGCTTTGCAGTAAATCTTCCTCCTCTGAACTGTGTTTTGTACCCATCACTGTGCTACCACTATGACAAAGGCTACTTGTGGAAAACCACTGATCCTCAGTGATGGGTCTGAAGTAAGCTACAGACAATTTTCCTGAAAGGGAAATGCCCAGGTGGTGTTACTTTGTCCAACTGCTTGGGGTTGGGGCAAGTCCTCTGTCCCATGCAGAGCTCAGCTGCAGGTGGCAGCTGTGAACTCTGAAGAAAGAAGGTCATCCAAGGTCATCCAGTTCACTCCTAAGGAGTATCCATTTCTCCCTAGGAAATGGGCACACAAGGACAGGTTAGTCACACCTCTGTCTGCTGGATTTCTTTATGAATGTACAAAATGTACATCTTGTTGGTCCTGGCACGTGGAGACCAACTGGCTTCTGTGCTGGGCCTAGACTTTGGAAACTCCATTCAGACACCATATTTCTATCTGGCATCTCCCGGTGCTCACTGTCTGCTCTAATCTTTATCTCAGAACTCCTGGGATTCTGAGCAATAGCATTTTTCTTGTCTGGAGAACCTCAGAGTGCTCTCTTGCACTCTCTTAAGGAAAGACACACCCATTTACTATCTCAGCTGCTCGCAACAGCACCATGGCCATGGTCTTTAAACTGATTTCAAGGAACCTCTACAAATGCTTGGGAATCTGAAAAGAGATGACCACGCTGCCAAAGGATTTCAAGGTTGGCCCTCTGGGTAAAGGATATTTGTCAGCAGCTGCTGCTGGAACAATGTTATGGATCCATCAATATACCTGCCTTTTGCTCCTATATAAACATGAGAAACCAATAAGCCCCCAGCTCATTTAACCACCTATATGTTGCCCATTGTCTTATTTAAAAAAAAAAACCAAAAAACCCACAAACAACTAAACAGCAAGGCAATGTGAGCACAGCATTTACATTTCATAGTTTGAAAATAATAAAAAACAGAGAGCTGAAGTGAGAATTCAAAACCTCAAAGTAGTTTCAACCATACATACAAAAGTAGGGAAAAGTTTACACATGATGCAACAGAAAAAATGAATCACTTTCTGAAATGCCAAAGCCTGTTTTAGTTCATTTTGTCTTCTATACCTGCTAAACACATCAATGACCGAGAAATCATTTAAAAAATTGCATTTTTTCAAACCCCATTTTAGGTATTTAAGCATTTTATTTCCTACTATTGTGGGTCAGGTTCTACTCTAACATGCTAATCAGAAATAAAGTACAAGCTGGATAAAGGAGTTTGCTCCTCAGAAAAGCAAGGATTGTCTTGAGATTAAAACAGAGACCTTGAAATTGAGGTGAAACTACAACCCTAAAGTTAATGCAAAACCTCCTGCTGACTCATGTTACTGTGACTTTTTCAGCATTGCCATGAGACACCCAATAAGCAACAGCTCTGCTGCCCCCCAGTTCTGCAGGATCAGACAGATCAAACCCATGCCAGGGCAGGTTTACTTCAACTGTCACGGATAGCACAAATTAAATTTTGTTGTATTCAGGCTATGCTGGTTTTTTTACAAAAAAACCAGGCAAGAGTGACTGCTTGGTTAGCTCGTATTTCTGTGACAGAAACAAGTTTTTCAAGCCCAGTTAAAGGAATTACCCACAAAAACCCCTCCACAGTGATTTTGCATGGCTGGTTTCTTCCAGATGTCTCAAGTCCCTCATTGCCACTCAAGTCCAACAAACCCTTGAGGCTATTTTCTTGCTGCCTCTTGCTTAGTTTTCAAGTGACCACCAATTTAATGGCAGCCCATCACAGAAGCGCAATGGACAATGGCCAGCTTGGTCGGTAACTAATTAGTACAAATGCAAGATACTAGTTATCATATGAGACCCAAAATAGAAATATGCTTCCTTCAGAGGGCAAAGTTTAGTAGTGCTGGCAGGTTTAAGGTGTTGACAATGCAGTAACTTGTGAATACACATCTTTGGGAAGAGACGCGTGTTTGTGCCTCAACATGGAAGCAGGAAACAACGGGGCATGTGTCTCCCACAAGTAAATGCAGAGCTGCACAAAGAAGGAGCACACTCAGGGAGGAGGTCTTCCTCAAATCCCAACTAAGGAAACAAGTGCAACATGGACCAAGAATCTTATCGGAGATGTCATGCTTCATACTCCCATTTTACGCAATTCCATATTCAGGGGAAATCCATACTCTGAATTGTTTGTTTGCTTAAACAACTTCCCTGTTACCACATAAAGATGCAGAAAAGGGCAAGATAAATGGTCCAGACTACTCAAGACAGATTCAAAGCCACTTGCTTTCAAAACAAACCCAAGAGGTTGCTCAACAAATTGTACTCCAAATGAATCACTGCAAACTTTAACAGGACATATAATTTCAGAAGATGCGAGCTTGTGCTTGGAACGTTTAAAGATAGACCCAGAAGTGGACTTCAGAAGGCATTGGTTTCCTCAGACGGGGCAAGATCAGCTCTGTCCTCAGCTCAGCTGCTGGGATTTTGGCTAAGGCTCCTGTAGTCTCATTTTAGAGGGCTATGAAAACCACAGGTGCTTTCTGAGCTTCTTTGTACTTCAGCATCCGTATGCTGTGAATGACGAAAGACAATGTATCCCAGGACTCAGAAGGAGTGATCATGCCCAGAAACACCTGATAAAGTGAGTTGTGGCCATGGATTTTTTCCCTTCTCACTTTGGAATTGAAATGAGAAATCACAGAACTGTAATGTCAGAATCTTTCATCTCCTTCCAAATGTTGTCTTTTGTCAACACACAATTAGCTTTTCTTCCATATACCGTTGGGTGAAACTGAAATGGCTCTGACAAAGAGCTGCCACATCTTCACCTATGGCAGACTGATCACATCTGCAGTTATATCAGTCAACACCCAGTGACTCCCTCTAAAGAGGATGATGGATTAGCCATGCAGTCAACTATAATTAATACCTGAAAAAAAACCCTTGTCAAGTCTTTGCTCAAATACGTGATAAGCAGAATCTGGAACAACAAGAGACTTTCTGATGACGTCTGTTCATCACCAGGGAAGAAAAACACCATCAAGTGGAGGGCAAGACTCTCAGAGCAAGGATTGTTTCCTCAGCAAAATTGTAAAATAAGAATTTCCTCTGAGCACTGACCCCACATGCACTTCTACACAAACACATGTTTTCCTGGGTTTTATTTGCCTTGCTATCAGAGACACTGAAGAACCAGTTTGCTTCTGTTTCATTAAGAACCAGTTTTTCCACCCTGAACCTTTTTTAATATAGCCAGCAGAAGCCACTACTCTCCCTATCAACATCAAAAATAGCAGTGAGCAGTTTGCTCAGCTGGATCAAGCGCTGAATCCTCTGTCTACCTGAGCTATCAGAATCACATTTGGGACACATTCCACCACACTAAGCCAACACAATAGATGCCCTCTATTTCCTCTAGACATGCTATTTGGCACTATCTGAAGGCCCTATGAGCAGATGACACCGGGCTGTCTACCACAAGGCATGGGCAAGACCCATCTGTGAGCAGCTAATCCACGGAACCAAGAGATGTGCACTTCACGTGCGAATTTGGAGCACTCACAAACACCTTCAACCTTGCTTTCAGGACAGCATGTGATGACTGCCAACTCACCCCCCTTCTACAACGGCTGATCACCAACTGGATTCAACCAACAGAAAAAGCCAAGCAATTTAGAAGGTCCAATGATGTACTGCCCACTGCAACTCTGTCCCAGGCAAGCAGGAGGGACTTCCATGGGATAGCAGCCCACTGGCTCAGTCCTGGCACACACAGGCAAAGCCCAAGAACTGAAAGGAATGGAGAGAGGCTACTTGTGAAACACACCAATTGCTTCTGCACCGCAGAGATGTGCTGGCCACAGTTCAGCCCTCCTTGTTTCTCTGCTCTGAATTGTGAGACATAGCTGCTGGGGAACCAGGATAAAAAACCCTGTCCTTAACTGGGCCAGCAATACACAGAACAAAGAAGCACCAGTTCTTCTTCAATAGCTGTCAGTAATAAACATGAGATGAAGAGAATGGTCAGCATTGGCCCAAGGCACTGGATTTGGCAAAGGAATCAGATAAAGTCCTGCCAGCTCTGCCACCAACACACCATGTGAGCTCGGGCAACTGCTTCACCTCTTCATACCATCCCCAGTGTCTGGGAGGATGGAGCCAGCCTCTCCTCTGATACTTGTTCTGAGGCTAGTAGGTGAAAGAACAACTAACACTTCTGCTGTGTCACACGGCATCTCAAAACTAAAGCAAAAGACCTGTTTTTTACAGAGAAGTTTCTCAGCATGCACGTCTGTGATAGATTTAATAAAACTCAAGGGTTAAGCTGCGTTTGTGTAGAAGAAAATCACACGTACATCACCGGAGGACTTGAATATCTGAGCTAGTGGCTGGAATACTTTCTCTAGGAAGAATAAAGTCATAACCTACTCTTGCATTACTGATGGTAAATTAATGCCAGAGCACCACTGTGTGGGGAGCTCCTTCTTGGCTGTGTTTGCCCAGACATCTGGCTGCAGTGGCTCCCAGCACAATGCTCCACAGCCGAGCCCTGTGCTCCAGCGTCCGACTCTCCCCTCCTGCCAGAGCCAGCTCGACCACTTCACCACCTGCTCCTGCTGGGACACAGCTGCTCGGCTCTAAAAGAACGATCGGGGAACGGCGGGACATGTGCGAGGGCATCAATCCTACTCACACCCCTGGGAAGATTTCATTAAAATCCCAGGGCAAAAGACTAGATTCAGAGAGCTTGCCACTGGAAATCCTAATTTAATCAAATTATTTTAAAACCTCCTGGCAATGCTAACATCTCCATGCAAGCAGAGAGATGCTCAGGCAACACATATCCCCTTTATACCATGATGCCACAACACCTCCACCCCATGTGGATCCTCGGTGTGTGTGCAAACTTCCCGACCTAAGCCATAGCTGCTCCTGACCACAGTGGTGACAGCTCATATTTTCCTGCCAAGCACCATGTTCCTCTGTGGTATTGCAGGGAAGACATGCTGAAAATCCTCCTTTTTTTGACACATCTTTGCACATGCATTTTGGGTACTCCTGCGGGGAAGAGCAGCATTCCCCAGGAGGAAGCTGTGGCCTCAGATGCTCGTTTTGATGTATTAACTGGGACTATGCAAAAGACATAAAATCCCCAAAGAAACTAATCTCCAAGTACATCCAACATTCCCCCAGCTGTCTTATGTATCACACAGTTAAAGCAACTGTCCAGAATGATTGTATAGCACCTGCTGTCCCCATTCTGAGTTTCAGTGATGTCTCTTTAACCAGACATCAAAGAGAAAGAGCAGACAATGGTGGAATTGTGATAGGAAGTGAATAGTGAAAGCTTCTTGTCAGTCTGAGTTTCCATTTATCTCACAGCCCCATATATACCGCCCACCTTGCCTCTGCTGTCATGTTCATGCACTGTTTCTGTAATAACCTCTTTAGGGAGGTATCAGAGCAGTTTTCAGGCTTTTATAGATGGGCCTTTTGGATTTTCTCTTGTGCCAAAGCCAAGTGCCCAGCTCAACCTACCATGATGGAACCAAATCCGAGATGAATTTGGAACCAATTGTGACCAATTTGGTCAAATGCCATGCAATGAGCACCACAACTTTCTTTTTGAGACTGACCAAGATATGCAGCCCCTGCTCCAGTCAGGGGCTGGAGCAAAGCCATTTCCTCCTCCCTTGAATAGTCCATGCACTCAGTGTGCAGGGGTAACGTGTACAGCAGCCTTGGACAGAAAACCTAAGGATCACTCCAGGGAGTAGTCAGGCCAGGATGAACCTTTCTGCCCCAACAGCATTTTAAGACATAAATTCAGAACATGCTATTAAAGGAAACACCTCAGACTGAAATCTGTGCAACATTATAGCCCTTTTCTGTCCTATTTAAACACTTCTTCCAACCCTAAGTCTTCCATTCATATACTAATTAACTGTATTTTGCACACAACGACTGTTTAAACAGGGTAAAAATATTTATTACTTTCACAAAGCAAGAATAAAAGACCTGAATGCTTACTATACAGATATGAAGCAGGAAATATGACAAAACAATTTCCCATCATTATTTCCAGCAGTTGCTCATATTGGAAAATTTTAATAATCAGAGTAATTAATTTGTGGTTCTTGAGATTTACAATTAAACAGCGTTAGCAATGACATCTGTCTAAAAATAAATGTTTCTGTCCTATCCTATTAGCCACAACCAAAAAAGAAATCTCCCAACATACAGTGTCACATCCTGCACATGTAGTGTCCTTCCTCCTCACTTTCCATGTCTGAGTGTCTTGAGTCAGCTTCTCAAAGCCATTTGCATCAAGTAGGCAGGCTAGGTTCTGAGGGCTTCAAAAACTATACAGAGCTGGTTACTAAATCCCTTATGTCATATACCTAAGTGGTTTGGAGCTGGCATTCTGCATGCATCTTGGTGTTTGGGGCCTTTGTGCTTGTTTTCCTATATTTTCTGAAGCTCTATTAAATGTTCTCTTACTTTAGCAGTACCACCAGTCTTAAATAAACAAAGCTGTTCTCACAGATCACTGATTTCCTTATCCCCAGCAGACATGGGACAAGACCACAGGTCTCCAGTGTGCTACAGAGCTACAACAATACAATTTTTACTACCTCTAAGTTACTCAAAACAATACAGACCCAGAAAGAACAGCAACCCTTGCACACATGACAAGACAATGGCATCACACATAAACTGAGAGCAAACAGAAGTGAGACCATTTCACTACCAATTCAACACTTAAATTTGTGTAACACTCTCATCTTTGTAATTGTTGTCCTTTTTTTCCTTCCCTTTTCCCGCACACCTGCAAAGCTGAATGTCTGTTTTGCAGAAAACAAGGAGGTAAGCTATTCTAGCAAACAATTCAGTGCCACTAACTGGTACAATGCAAATGCACTTTGGGTTGTTCTCACAAGGAACTTTGGTCAATGCTGATGTTTTGAGCACCCAGGTGTAAGTGTGCTGGTAAAGGTAGAATCGCTGGCACAACAAAAGGAAATGCTCAGCTCACAGACAGTTGTCATAGAGACAGATCAGCATCCTGGGGTATTCTCATTTTAAAAAGGCACAGAAATCCTTTTTAACCTGTCTTCCCGTAGGCATCTGTCCTCGTGATTCATTTCTAAACTGCTGAGGCCAAAAGAGAACCATTTATCAGCATGTCTCCTCTAGGCAGGCTGGAGCTAAGGAGCTTTTCTGCAAACTTGATGGTTTTTGTTGAAAGCAAGTTTCTATCTGATTCTCTGGCTAGTGTTTCTAAAAGCTGTGGGCTGGGGAAGTGATCCAGCTTTAAAGTAACCTGGCCAGGAAAAAAAAAAAAAGGAAAGCTGTGGGTTGTGCTCACTTTGCTTTTTAAACCAGGTCAGATCTCTGCTCCAATTTATAGACACCAGGAGCTGTGAGAGCACAGCACAGGGGTGGCATTTCATGGTCCTGTGCAGTAAGGAGGTGTTGGGGGGGAAGACAATATTGTAAATACCTGAACATTTTTTTCTTAGTCACATACAAGCATTCTTGCCTTTGCACCTAAAAGCTGCAGCTCTGAATGAGAAAGAAAAGAAATACATTAATCTCTGTCTGTGTGGACAAAGTTTCATAAGCTTCTTAGCTGTTGAAGGTGCAAAGTCTTTAAACCTTTAAAACTCAGCTCAGCTGCTTTTTGGAACTAGGAAGCTGCCAGGCAGCACAGGAAACCATATTCTAGGGAAAAAGCCCCAGAAGGGGCCTATAGGGACAGCTGGATCCCCATGGAATGACAAATGTGTGGCTCTGGTTGCAAAAAAGGTCCTCAGACCCAAGGTGAAATGCAGCAGGATACCCTGCAATCCCAGCAGGATTCCCAGATCTCTGCAGAGTGGGGGGAAAGAGTGGGTCACAGGTATGTAGGTTAAAGTCCTGGCTAGGATTAAACTAAAGCAGGAATTCAAAATTACATAGCCCCAAGAGACACACATACACTGACACTGAGCCCACAAATCCTAAGCTTTCCAGACTGTGTACTATCTCTGTAATGTCTCATGGTCTTCTGTGTGACCCAGATCTATAATTCCTAAGTTATTAAAATATATATATATATATATATATATATATATATATATATATGTATATGTATATTCTTCATCCATTGAGCTATGGAGATTCCTGCTTCTAAAACTGCTGCTAAAAGATAAAACTGGGCAAGCAGATACCGCTCTCACTTTAGGTCATAAAAGTTCAGCAGTCACCTTCAAAGAGGAAACATTCTTCTCACTCTAGCATGACCAGCCTGACACTGCTGCATCCTACTGAAGCCTATGTCAGGCCCAAGAAGCTCCCTGGCCAGCCAATATTTCTGCTGTTATAAAGATATGCCCATGAATGGCTTAATTTGAGAAATGTTTTCGTTTTGGGGAATAAATCCTAAACTACATGGATACTATGGGACAGGTATGTATCATTCCAAAGAGAAAACTGAGGCAGACAAGGGAGAGCACCAGCCCAAGGCCACCACAGCCAGTGGCAAAGGAGGATGGGAGATTCTTTCCCCCAGGATATCCTTAATACCAACAGGAAGCACAGGAACACTTCACACTGAAAAACAGCAGGGTGGAAGCAAGAAAAAGAAGTCTTCACTGTTCAATCAGGAGTTACCCCATGGTAGAACTCTCAAACACAACACAATGTATAGGAAGAGGGCTCACGTTCCTTGGGAAAAAAAGCACAGGAATCATCCATACCCACCCACCCCCTCCCTTAAGACTGTGAAATGATAATTTCCTTCACTCACATATTTATTTGGAATCCGATAATTCACTGCCCCAAGCTTCCTGCTGGAGTTTGTCTGCCATTGTTCAGGATTTACATTACTCAACAGGAAATCAGTGAGAGGTCCAGTGATTAGAAAGGTGTGTTTCCCATTTGGACCCACCCTTGCTTGCTCACTTGGGGCTGGAAGCGGGACATAGCACACAGCTGGGCCCATGGGAACTCAGGGAACTGGGGAAGCAAAAGTAGAGGGAATTTTTCCCTTTTTATTAAAAGACAGATTGCTTTGTCTTGCCATATGCCACTGGCCATGTCCACAAATCTGTCCCTCACACACTGTTCATACTCAGGCCTTAGAGCAACCACTCCCTCCACGGGCTGGGGAGAGTGTAGTTTATCAAAATAAAGCTATCAGGGCAGTACTTGACTTGACTAAGTGTGGTGAAAGTGTCCCTTGATCTAAAATATGCTTCCTTCTCAAATACCATTACTTTGACATTCTTGCCAAGGGAGAGAGATTCTGCACAGTATAAAGTGCCACTTGTGAGATATAACTCAGTTTATCATGATGGTTGGGAAGTAGACTGAGCAGCAATCCACTGCCTCTGGTGCCCTTAGCTGTGGCTTTTAATCCCAAACTCACAAATGATGCTCCAATATGTTCTCTTTAATGGCTCCTCTGTAGGAGCACAGAGCAAAACAAAACACAGCTAATCTTTTATGGGCTATCATTGGAACAGGATGCTTCCCTGGCCAAATCCTCCCATTGAAAATGTCACAGCTGGTTTAAAACATATTTCCCCTGAGCTTAGTTTGGTAACAGGTAACTCAACTCAGGGGCACACAGCAAGCACTCAGCACTACACTGTAACGATGACTTGTGGAAGGCAGCTGGTGACCTTTCTGGGCCACAGCTCTCAGTCATCATGGACTCTTTTTCCAAGGCTTCCCAGGCAGCTGATCTCATGCAAAAGTTGTGGGTTTTATGTTTCTCCAGCATTCAGGATGTGCTTGGGAATAAAGGCCCAGTTTATTAGCCATTGTATGCTAAACCTCAAAGAAGGAAGTCTCTGTTCCAGAAGAAGTTTAAGAAAACTTCAAGTACAAGTCTGATTTCTAGAAGTTATTTTAATATAATTTTAGAATTAATTTAGGGGGACCTTAAGCAAATGTCCTTGCTCCAGGCTCACTGACATGTGCTGAACCAGCCCTCTGAGACCTCCTACAACAGATGTGGGCAAGATCACCTCAGACACCACACTGCCTACAGCAGAAGGTTTATCCTAAAATAAAAACTCCTTTGCTGAAACTCAAGATACAAATTTGTCATTCTGTCCATCTTAGACATGGGGGAAAGCACACTGCCTCCTCTTCACAGCAGCTTCACCAGAAAAAGCTGTGTGCTCTGTTGGGGAAGGTCACAGATTATAGACACTTCTTGCTCCTGTTGCTCTGCAAAGATTTCTCTAAAATTAGACTTTCCTGCAACTGGAGACAACACCACAATGTTGAGTAAAATGGAAGGGTTACAACATATGTCTTACATACAATAGTCCTGTTTACACCACTCCTAGCTTCTTTCGCAGTAATATCCTTATGTTGACTCACACTCATTTTGCAAAATGAAACAATAGAGCTTCCTTATATTAAGAGATTATTTTGTCTCCTGCTCAGGAAGACCACTGGGTTCTACAAATTACTGGAACCTCCTTTCCACAAAAACTATCAGAAGCCACCATAGATTAGCTGAACATCATGCAAAAGTATTTTTTGCTGTGATAGCCTAAAATATCTGGATCTCCTTGTAAAACAGAAATGACACATACCACTAACTGATACAAGATTATTTAAATCACCCCAGACAGAAAACCTCCTCACTAACATTTTTCCTCTGAAACACACCCAACACTTACAAGTATTAGCTTAGATAACATTTAGCCATTTTCCCAGCATAGAGAACTGCTACGAAAGCTGTGGAAAACAAGAATATTGCAAGCACAGAAAGAAATGTGGAGGATGAGCCTTTGCCAGTGAAATGTGCACAAATATCTGAACTGCATGATAATGAACAACACTGTCATGATTTGTTTCACTGAATGAATTATTTACCCAGTCCAACAGGGTTTTAGGATTTTGAAAAATGCTGGAAAATGGATCACTCCTTAAAAAACAGGGATTTTTTTTCTTTTCATCCTACTTGGTGCTTATGGTACACAATTTGATGCCGCTCTTAAGAAGACATTGGCACTCAAACCTGCCTTTCTATTCCAGCCTTGATTTTACTCTTCAAGTTTTTATACTGGCCAGGAAGTTCTTAGAGAGTGCAAGGTGAAATTGCTTTGGTGAAACCTGAAGGGGCTGGACTTACTCACCTGGTCTAAGTGCAGGGCACCCTCGGTGAAGCGCTGCTTGCGCAGGTTCTGTGCAACTCGATGCAGGTTCAGCACAGCCTCCTGGATCTCGGCTATCGAGTGCTGGGGTGAGACAGGGGGGAGCTCCTCAGGTGACAACACCTTCCCAGGGCTGTCAATCATGCTCTGTGCATGGTCATAGCTGAGCTTCACACAAGAGCAGATGACCGTCCGCCCAAACCACTCATCAAGGATCTGCAAAATTGCAAAGCGTAAATTGATCTGAGGACTCGTTCTTCCAGAGCACAAAAGCTTGGGAAGTTGTACAAACACTGGGAGGAATGACACCAGACTACCCCGCTACCTGTGATCTTTGAGTCCTTGTCCTCCTGAGACCTTCAGGCCTTTTGCCCACACAGATTCTCTACCATCTAGTAACGTGTATATGCAAGTAACAGATAACAATATATTGTGTATATACATAAGGAGACTGCTTGGATCGCCCTCCTCTACCTGACTTCCCTTCTTCACAGAGGTAAAAGAACTACAGACTGTCTGGGAGTTGAAACCAGTCTGTTTGATCGCAGGTGCAGGAGTGACAACAGGCAGATACACACATGCCAGAGAGGTCCTCCTGCCTAAAACGCTGCAGAATGACTTAAAGTGTGGCCACCAGGGCATGAGGGGCTGGGCTTAAAATACTGTTTTCAGGAGTACTGCAGGAACGCCAGCGTCTGACTAGCACTTCTGAAAGTGCCTGAGCAGGACCTCGGTGGGTCTGGAAGAGAGGAGGACAGTCACCGACTCCTTGCTTCTCTGATCATGTCCATGGTTCTAGGTCCAAACTCAAGCCATGAACCTTTCTGGGCTTTCAAACTACATTGGAATTGAGAGGAAAATATTCAATAAATTGCTTATTAAATTATTTTATTTTAAACCAGAAGCCACTCCCAATTTAAACTCTCTAAAAGAATATCCATGTAGAAGCAGAAATTCAGAATTATTTCCTAAAGCAGACACAAAAACCTATTTTCAGCTGAGATATATAAGAGAACCCAAGAGCTCATCAAGGCAGTGAAAAAGCACCGAGGGACATGGGCAGAAGGCTCTTCACGAAAGTCAAGAGCATTGGCATGAGGGCTCTGGAGAAAGATGCAGTTTGTGACAAATCATTCAAAGCACAAATGCTCAGAGAATGATTGGAGAATTGTAATTCTGCCTTAGCTGCCAGTGCCACCTTCCCCCTTCATCAGCCCAACAGCACAAGGTAAATTCTGCAAGTGACAGCGTCTAGGGAGAAGAGCGAGCTCTCTATGACAGCCTCATCAAGGACACTGCTTCAGAGACAAACCTTCCTAATAGGAAGGGACTGATTCCCAAAATACCTTTGCCTCCCTTGCTAATGCATCACAGAACATATGTGCTGTATACCTCAGCAACCCAGAGCTCTCAAAGTCACAGGGCTTTTATTTTGAAAGTGCTTTAATAGCAGAGATGCAGCAAGTAGCATCTTGCAATGTAAAGTGCTCTGACCATCAGCTCATGGTTACTCTCTGTGTGTCTCTTCCTCTGTGCTGTGGAGAAAGAAAGGAAGAGAAAGCACAAAGCTGGACAGAGATGCCGTGACAGTGCTGGCAGCACGTGCTCTGTGTTCTGCTACATCTGTTTGGTGTGGTTCAGCTTCTTGTGGTGATGGGGGATGCATGTCCAGCAGGTCAATAGCCCTTGCTTTGGAAACCCCACCAAAGAAATGGCCAAGCTCCCATAAGCTGGCCCATGCACCATGGCTGAGGGATGGGCAAGGCACAGAGGAAGAGTAACACTTGGGGCTTGTGAGCTGGGACTTGGAGATTACAATGAGTAGCCCACAAGATCAGTCTGCAAGGTCTCCCCCATCACGGCAAACCTGGTGCACCCAGAGCCCACACGGAGCACCAGCATCAAAAGGATTTCTAATGTTATGATAAGGCTTCCCCAGTTCTGCCTGCTTTTGAAAAAAACCCATAGTCCTGAGCAACCTTCTGTCCTCACTCTCAGTGGTCTCACAGCTCTCCACCAACAGCTGAGGTTCAAGGGCTGTGCTGGGGCCTTTGACTCACCTCCCTTTCACCCAGCAGAGTGTGGGGGAGCACATGATCCTGTTTGCACTGAGATACAGGTATAGTAACACCTAGAAATACCAGCTTTTAGAAGAATGCCCTCCTGGGCAAAAGCCCTACAACCACTTTTCCTCTTAGAAAGAATAAATTCTTCTCCAGCCTTCACCTGACATCCACATCAAGTGACCTCGAGTAAGATCATAACCCTGAAAGGCCTTGTAGGAGAAACCAGTTTGCTGAGATGGCCACAGGCAGTCTGCTCTCCCAGGGACAGCATGGCCATGGCCCAGACCACTCCAGAGGTCTGCTCTCTGAGCTGAATGCTACAGCTCCTCTATTTTCTCACTGGTCAGACAGGGTTGGACTGAGCACTGTTTGAAACACAATGGATGTATTGCGTGAGATAGAGACAAGATGTAATTAAAGGCTTTTTTTAATTAAGACTTGACTTTTAGCTGTTCAAAGACAACTCAGAGTCAATAAAGGTCTACCCCTAGTAGCTACTCTTAGAAGGCCTCATGAGCAATCAAGCTGTTGCTATAGGAAGGGGAACACTTCACAGTGGACAAATACAATCTCAGTGCCAGAGCAGAGACTCACTGCAGAAATACAGAATCAGGACTGCAAATGTATTTTGCTAAAGGACAAAGATAGATTCAGCATCGTTTAGAGTAGCTGGGACAATAATAAGGAGGCAAATCTTCATGAAAAATTACCAAATTGGCACAAGAAATACTGTCTACAGAAAGAGTTGTATATGAGTACAACAATAGTTAAAAAAAAAAAAAAATCTGAGTACAAAAAGTGCATAGTCTCCAGAGTATTCTGGTATTGCCAGTCTTTAGCCCTACTTGATTAGTAAGGGGACCCTGTGATCACCAAAGAGGAGATTTTAGGGTTACAAAGAGTGTGGGAAAAGAACAGAGTGAGAAATGAAGACCTGGGGAGTGGTGATAGGCAGCTGAAGGCAGCTCAGAGCACCAAAAGACAATTGCTCCACAATTGCTCCCTGAAAATAACACATGCAAAGGATGGAGCCATGCCTTTGCTGAAGGGCTATCAGGCTTTATTTGGATTGATGTAATTTGCAGCTCTGAAGAGGAATTGAATAGTCTGTTTACTGGAGTGGCCACAGAGGCATACTGCCACATCCATCGCATTGCACAACTGCCTGTGTCCCACCCAAAGCATTAGCTCTGAATTGCTGCTGGAGGTAAGACATTAAATGGCTGAGTGACCGGCCAAGGAGCAGGACATTCTCTATTCCTGAGATCCATACAAATATGCATCCTTTCCCAACCACGTTGAGAGATTATTCCAGTTAGAAATTCCACAGTATGTTATCAGCAAGACAAGACACAGGGACAGTTCTACATCCTCCAGTATTGTTCACCTTTGCTATGCACCTGAATGTTAAGGGATGACATTTTTACCACTGCAAGGGCAGGGGCTGGCCACTGAGGGAGGACTGATTAGCAGGATGACTGCCTGCTCCCTGAGGTACCTTGCCTTCTGGAGTCAACTTCCAAATCACAGAGAATGTCAGTCTGTCTCGCATGGGATTGAGACTGCAGAGCTCCTCACAGAGCAGCCTGGGAAGCATTGGGATCACCTGGAAGAGAAGAGAGCCTTGGTGAGACACGAGCTTTTAGCGTAGACAAGCTTCCCTGACCAGCTGGTAAAGAGAAAATGTGTTAAACTGTCACCATCACGTTCTCTGTGGCAGGAGTGGCTATGTCACAGCTCTGGGATGCATCACCCATGCCAGAGCTCAGCGTGTTGGCATGGGATGAGGAAGTAAACCAAATCCTTTGAAATGAGAGGATTTCAGACATGGCTAAAGCCACCAACATCCACTTCAGCCCCGTTCCTCAATGCAACCAGAGGCAGTTCCAAGTCTCCAACCCGGGAATCATTCCCAGTTCTCCCCTCTGAAGAATGGAGTAAGCATTCTGGAGTAATCTGCATGCTTGGTTATGCAAACACTTACACTGCAACTTTTAAGGTCACAAAGTTTGCTGCGTTTTCCACTTCTTTCCCACTGCCACTTTGGCACAGAGAAGAATGAGGAAGGCTGGGCACATCAGGAAATTTAATGTTGAAGAAACACGGGCCTGGCAGTCAGGAGCTGAAGAGATTGATTAGATTTGGGAATCGTGTTTTCTTGCTTTCCCACCGAATACCATGTAACCAAGAAGTAAATGCAAGTCTGCTCTCTGCAAAGCATAAATGAAACTTCTCCCATGCAACACAGGAACCATGCTTGGCTTCAATGAAGACTGAACCATGATTTACAGCAGAGACACAAACTTGTAGATGCATGTGAGATAAACAAAAGTACCTGTTTTATGACTATGGACCATGCCATTTGCAAATGGAGAACAATTACTTTATTACACTCAAAATTTGAACAAAATGTCAGCCAACATACATTTCTGGCAGGATTTTTTTAACCCATATTCTAATTTGTTACAACTAATCAATATTTCTGCTGTTGAACATTGAATTACCAAATCACAAATTACTCACCTGACTACACCAACAAAACTAAAGCTTTTGAGCATATTCATGCTAGAGCAAACCTGAGCAGCTCCGAGTGTTTTCACCATCCCTGAATTATTTCCTGAGTGAAATCTCTATCAAAGACAATCTTTAGCAGCTGCTTAATGAAGCAAAACTCATTATTTGAGTTTCGCTTCTGACTTCCCTTCTCATTGTTTACCTTTATGAAGAAGCAATAACTGCCCTCAAAGAACCACCACATTATTCCTCTAGTTTATTTTGAGAGGCAACATGGAATGGTGCTTTTCAGAAAAACAGAGAGAAATGCTCTACATGTGTGCCATAAAGTAATTTAGCTATTTAATTTAGTTTCCGTTTTGACTGCTCTGTGTGCCAGCCTGTAAATATAGGACCAGCAGGAAGCTGACTGGCATACAAATCCCAGCTCTTCCAAACTCTGACACCTATTTAGTGATTTCAGAGATAACTTCTTCCACCTGGAGGCAAGAGAACCAATGTTCTTCAATACAGTATGGAAAAACAGTCTCAGGTGCCCATTTTCTCCTCAAGTGCACACACTTTACACTTACCTTTTGCTTTGAAGGAAAAACTTAAAATATTTAATCACATTTGTGGTTTGGCACCAAAAAATGGCTATAAATCTGTTCTAACTGCAGTGCACATTAGTGCCAAAAGGTTAACTGTATGGTCTGGAGCTGTCAGGGAGTCACACCATGAATCAGCAGCCCTGGTTTGCCTGGAAGGTCACAAGGGCACAGCTTATGATAAGCTGTTTCCCACAGCACAAAGGCAGCCAACTCTGTTATTCCAGTTGCGAACAGAATGTTAACAATACTGCTACATTCATAACTCACTGACACAGTACGTGAGCCTGGCCATGCTGCCTGCAAGGACCCGCACCACAAGGGTATAAATTTAGTGTAAGTGATGCCAACCCATAGCAGAAAAGAGAGAAAATAGCTTTATAGATTCTCGGAAATCCCTGCCTGCCTAAGATGACCCATGACCACCTCAAGACCCCAAAGTTCAGGTCGCAGTGAACAAAGTGCCAGTAATCTAATGAAAGCTCTCATGCCCTTTCCCATCTGAATTAAAAGCTGCTTTTCTCTCTCGAACTCTGATCATCTGATAATGGTCTATACTTACTGAATATTTGTGTGCCTTAGCACATCCTCTTTCCCTTCACATCTCTGGGAGCAATACTAGTTTGCTAGAAAAATGCCTACATGGAACACGAAGGCTCACGCTCGCTTTAAGTGCACTTGAGCAGGATTAATATTTGATTCAAGAGGCTGTAATTCATTGGAAGGGCTTTCAATGATGTGAAACACAAGCAAAGCTTTAACTCAGATCATAATTACAACACTAAACACTCACCAAGCAATTAGCTGTAACAAATCTACTGTTAGGGAAGCATCAGCCTGTGCTACCTTTGTTTTACAGGAGAGAAACTTTAGGTGCACTAACTTAACCTAAGCCATGGAAGAAGTCTCATGGGAGAGTAAGAATGCAGTCAACCATTTCCTGGGCTCAGCAAACACATATATAACATAACATGACCTTGCACTGAAGGTATTTCAATTTATTCTACCTTACTGAATTAAAAAAAAACCTGTTTCCAACACCACAACAATCTTGGCTGACTGCCTCCTGCTTTAACATCACGATTCCTCTTCACCCTCTGCATGGAGAATAAACCAACTGTCACAAGGCACAGGAGTTTAAGTTATAATACACATTTCCTTTTTCCTTAACATGATACGGTCGCAGCCTGAAAGGATTCCTAGTAATTGCAAGCCCAGCATTTAACATACAAAGATGTCACAATTGTGTCACACTCAGAGAGAGAGATGTTCCAGGAGTGATCCCAGGGGCAGCCCAGAGGAACAGGATTATCTCCATCTCTTTCTGACAGACATGGAATGAGAGGAGATTTCCCTAAGCACATCTTTTATGCCCAGATTTGCAAAATACCAGAGTTGTGTAGAATTGCCTTGAATAATCCAGAGGTTGCCCAGTACCTTTTAAATGCTTTGCCCTTCCTGTGACTGTCTGCCAAGAGCCAGCAGTGTCTGCCAGCTGTCCTGTGGAGTGCCAGGGCACGCAGGAATCCAGTGAGCTGAAACACTGCCAAGGGATAGCACCTCCAGTGGGAAGTGGTTTCCTTGGCAAATTGCTACGGATGTGCCTATGTTGGGGATCATATCACTCAGCTTGGTTTTACTGTAGATGGCAATAAAGTCACCTGGGCTTATACAGGGGTCATAAACCTGGAATAAAGGGTTTATAAATGTAGCTGAATCTAGAAATGCAGTTGGAGAGGCCCAGCAGGGCTAGGCAAAAAAAATTTACAATGTAAAAAAGGAGCTACACCCCCACCCAGGAAATCCTTTCTAATGAACGTGTCATAGAAACCAGGGCTTGGGTGGTGAGAGCTTGTCTGGTTTTAATCCCCCTCTATCAGTCAGGCTAATAAAAGACATCATCTCTCCCCACAAGCCTAGCAGTGCCCAAGAGATACTGGAAAGGGCACTTCTTTGAGTGAAAGGCTGATATCCACAATGCTGGCAGCTGTGGGTCTCCATTTCAAATCAAACCACAGACAGAGGATTTCTTTCTCCCTATTTCCAAGTCCTAAAAGCAAAATCTTCAAGGCTCAGTTGCTCAGCATTGCCTGACAGCCTGCTCCACGCTACTGGTTCTCCCTGCAGGCAGCCACACATCCCAGAAAGCCAAAGCAATGGCACTACTGGAAAACCGAAGTGTGAGAGGGCACTTCTGGGGCTGCGGTGTCCTGCACACCATCATGCTGGCATCGTAAAACATGTGGACTTGTGACCATGGCTGGTCACACTGCTTAGCAGCTGGCTCCTCTGCATGGGAAGATCTAAATCCCCACTTGTGAGAGCCCTGGGTTTGTTTTGCCGCTTCAACTAATAAAGTGCTTCCAGAAACCAAATGTGTGTTTCCAGTCTCGGACTTATTCCTAGGGAGCTGGCCAGTGGAAGGGAGCACATGCATGCTGGGATGACAAAACTTCTTGTTCCCTATAAAATCAGAAACATCTGCTGCAGCCAGGGCTAACTCACTGGCCAGGTTCAGAGCAGGTTAGCCCAGAGCAGCTCTGATCAGTGGGCTCACTGTAGCAGCTTTTCAAGGAACAGAAGAGGAAAACTGGTCACCCAACCAAAGGGAAAAAAGGAACAAACCCTGATCAAGCATAATCCCTCATCTTCACAAGGTTACATGAGCACTTTTGCTCCCTTCAAACAACTTCATTCTGCATCCTGCTTTGGCTGCCCCTTAATTCTTGGTTCAGGTTTGTTATGACCACCCCTGACTCCCAAGGTGATCCTTCTCTCACAATCAATCCAATGGGGAAGGATTGCATTAACCAAGAATTTCCACTAGAGCTGGTAGGAGGACACTGAAGTCCAACAATAGAGTGGGTTCAGCAAATCTCTTGCCTGTACATTAAAAGACACTCAAAGGAAATAGGCAATTTGTTTATGAGCCAAGATTTCTCCTCAGGAGTTGTATCAACACTTCCATGTATTCAGATTTCAAACAACTCCTTGTTACTCAGCCTGAAATTATCAAAATATCAACACCTGACAACCTGCTGGTGTCAAAAGTGAATGTCTTTAAGTCCTTGGACTCAACATGAAGACAGGCTTACAGTTCTGATCTTTGATCTCCAGTGTAAAATAGGACCAGTAAAATATTATAGGGATTTATGGCTGAACTCTCACTCGAGCTGCTTCACACCTAAAATAACACTGTGAGATGTGCCAAAAAAGAGGAAACTGTTTAGGTTTTCTTGCTTCTTAAAACCTGATACATTCTTATTTCAAAAACTTTTGACTTGTATTAAATAGACCACTAGCAATTACACAATAACTCCGCTTCTGGTTCAGGAAAATTAAATATCTGGCTTTATTTAACTTCTTTGGGAGGATTAGCATGGTGCTAACCTCTCGCAGAATCACAGCTGTCTTAGGAAACAGTTTCATCAAAGGAAAGCATATTTTCTACAAGAGTCATGCTACCATCTTGTTTCAGACAACCTGGCTGTGATCCTTTGCCCATCCCCTCACTCCTTTTCATCTCTTGCAATTAAAATATTGAAAATTTCATCATCTAACCTAGTTTGTTGTTTTAAAATGTGTTTTCAGCAGGGCAGAAGTGTGGGTAAAACAGTAACCCTGACTGCTGGGCTGCGGTAGTTGAAGATGAATTGAAGATTAGGGGCAGCAGGTAACTTATGTTGGCACTGCACAGGACTAGCAGTGCTGAGGGGAAAAGGCACTTTGAAAGAAAATTCAATTAGCTTCTGCATCCAACTAGATTTTCATGAAAAATGTCTCCTATCTCTGTAAAAATCTTCCTTCTCCCTTGACTAAAAGAATCACATGGCCTCAAACCACAGTATTTTGACTTGGAAATACTGCCACAACATCGTCTTGGAGTACAGTTTTGCTGCCCCCAGTGATATCCCCCCTAGGCCAGCCCACACCTCCCATCATTGAGTCATCCATCAGAGGGGGAGGCAGAGCACTGCAGAAGCCAAGGGCTTATGACTGGAGAGACTATAGGATTGGGAAGATTCCTGCCAGAACTGCTGTTTCCATGAGATACCCATTGCTTCCCACTTGTGGAGAACAGCAAGCACAGGGAACTGGGGCGTCCCAGCACAGAGCAGCTGTGTGCTGTTGGTGTCACTACCACTGGCCCGGTGGGGACACTTTGGCATTGCTGTCACAGTAGTCCCACAGGGAGCTGAAACCCACCAGACTCCCTGAGATCCTCAAAGCTGTGCCTTGCTGTTTCTACCCAAAGAAAGCTATGGAACAGCTGCTAAAAGTAAACAGCTTGAAATCAAACCATTAATTTGATTCCACTAGTGTAACATGAATCCTTTTATCATCCAGAAAGTTTAAAGAGGACATAGGAAGTTAGTGGAACAAGCATCATTACAAAAATCTCCCTGGATAACAACCCTGAAATATCCTGGAAGGGAAGGGATGGGAAGAGTCACTTTCTAATCCTAAGTAGCAAGTAGGGTATATTTATTTATTATAGAGAAGATGTCCTGTCATTCCAGAAGGGGCTGTGGAGACATGACTTCAGCCTGACTGAATGGGAGTGTGGAGAGAGGAAGATTAATCTGCTCCACAACACCATGACATTCCTCTTCATGCAGCTGATGCCCCAAGCCTACACAGACACTGACAGCCAAGTTCTCCGGCTTCCCCACACACAGTGCAAGGTATCTGATGGGCTACAAAGTGTTTCTGCACATTCAACTGAAAGTAAGACAGTCACAGACAAGGCCTGGACGTTTCCTTTCAAACAGTGTTAAACCTGAACCTGTTCATTTGTAGTGTTTAGAAGGCAACTTTAAACTTGAGCTTAACATTTGATTCTGATAAGCTAAAATCTGTATAATTGCAAGCATCTTTTCATTGCATGATAAAGGAACACTATATCTCCATTATTTGGGATATCCAGACAAAGTAATAGTGTGAACTTTTTGTTTGACCTCAAGATGTTGGTTTGTTTGTTTGTTAGGGTGTTTTACACCCTACTCTGACACAAATCCATTTCTGGGAGGGATTAGTTGGACTATTGCCAAAGGCAAGACAAAATCCTCCACATCTGCCAATCTGAAGCTCCCGAGAGCAAAGCACAGGAGCCAGCTTGAGTGTGTCAAGCTCAGCTCAGGTCAGGTCAGCACTGAGTTGGTGAGCCCTGGTACATGAGGGGCACTCCCTGACCACAGACAAAGGGTCATAAGCTGCTGTTCCACCCTATCCTGTCTCCATAAGCTCCAAGGTAGTGAGCAGCTATGTCAGCATCTGTGTTTTTATCGACTTACTCATTTTTGTAGATGTCCACCAATAGCAGCCAGACTTTGATAGTGAGCTTCTGAAAATGAACCTTGAAAATGAATTTATGGTAAATGGAAGGCACAGACAAAGGAAAAGCTGTCCTTACCTTCTGTACCAGATAGACACTGGTGGCCCTCTCGCTTGCTACTTTATCCAGTGCTGTTTCCTCCAGTACGAAGTAGCTCACATCCGCAATGTGGACTCCCACTTCCAAGTTTCCTGGAATTGCACAAGGAAGTCAGTAGCTGTGAGTAGAAATGAACTGCTGACATATTTAACTCTGACTCCTCTCCCTCTCCTCCAGTGCTACAGCAACCTTTTTGCTCTATGCTGAAATCTCACAAAACTAATACTTCTTTCCACTTCTTCCACCTGGGATGAAAACCGTGGTCTCTCAGGACACTCAAATTCACCACCACTGTGGCTACAACACATGAGTGACTATACATAGAAGTGAATCCTCAAGTACTGTGGTGGAAGTGAGAAAACCCTTCAAAATCATGTGGACAAATCTTTCCAATTAGGAGCTTGTAACAGTGAGCCCAGTCCTCATCCCTTTGCTGCCAGACAACAGCATGAAAGAAAGATGGAACCCCACCTCACAAGCACACAGGCAATGCAGGATCCCATTTCCCTGGTATGGAGCAGACAGTCACACATGCTTTTGGGTTTTCAGAACTGCACCAACCTGGTTGAGCCCAATTTGCTGCTGGGGATGTGGGAAGTCTTCAATTACTTTGGATCAGGCTGTGCAGAAATGTAGCCTTCCACCAGGAGAATATTTCCACCATTACCCTGCCTTTCCTTTAGATTTGGCTTTTTGTCCTTTAATTATAGTCCAGTTTAAAAGTATCTTAAGTCAAAAGTTAGGCTAGAGAAGAGTACTACTGAGGTTTATCATGAGGTTTTGGCAGCAATTCGGATTTGGAAGCAGTGATCATCCTCAGCTTTGGAAGTAATTAGTACCTGGGTCCAAGAAATTCTGGTTTGCTAATCCTCAAAGCAGCCTATTGACCTTTGTTTTCTCTGGAAGGACCAGGCTGGATTTGAGGTGCTTATTTGTAGAATAGTTCTAAGTGCAGCCGGTTCCTAATTATAACACTTGGTTCTTTAGAGGAATTCACTAACCTCTTGGTATCTATAAATATTTTTTCTTTCCTTAATTTTTTAAAAGGGACAAAGTAATAAGATCCCACGCTGGTGACAATCCTGTTTATTTATACACCTCGCAAAGAACATTATCAAAGTGCTTTTCTGGAGTGTCACGTTTTTGAAGGATAAATGGTTCATAGCTGTTGTCATTAAGCAGTACATGTGCCTGTGTGCCCTTCTGATGGATACCAGCACAGGATTTCAGCAGAGTAGGAGTGGAAACAGATGAAGAGGAAGCCTGAGAGGGTTCAGCCTCCTATTAGTAAGAGACACCCAGCCCACTGTGCCCCAGCTGGGAACTCAGGGAAATGAGTACCAGCGCAATCTGCAGAGCTGCCTGATTTCATAACGATTTAACTTCATTAAGCCATGTTTGCACAGCACTGTGAGTACGTAAAGTGTAATCTTGCTTTTTTGAGCAGCTTTTGTGCACTCGACAGAGCACAGATGTGAAGGTGGCAGAAATGCACACGGAAGGTGGGAGGGATGGGGTTTAGATGTGCCCACATAACCTCCACTCATTGAAGAGCCTGCAGAGACTAAATATGATGGCAGCAGGGAGCGAGGGCAATAATCCCATCGCACACCAAGGGACAAATTCCACTACTTGTTAGGAAGCTGGGAGCAAAGACTGCAGATTAAATGGTTCACCTCAGAAAGCTGCCTACAGCTGTGTTGTGATATTATCACATGCCTTGAAAGCTGCTCTACATGGATTAGGCATCCAAGCCTGAAACTACTTAGACGGTAAGTCTTAGACCAACAGTTCAACCAACAGGTTTAATATTACACACACTCGAAGCCAACACACTCAGATGGTAAAAAAAATATTGAATACTTTGAAGTCAATATCGTAATATATTGACCCTGCAGACAAATATTGACTAAAGGAAAAGGAGAGGGGGTCATTACATCATGCCTTTAATCGCACTTTAATTCAATATGTGCACTGTTACATACATGAACTTTTTGTCCTCAATAGAAAATCGACAAACCAAGAAAGATCTCATTGCATGAGATAATGAAACATGGAATCAGCCAACGAAAACACATTGAGCAGAGTTAAATTTCATTCAGGTTTCCCACCAGAGCTTCTAAAAGCCGGGGTCAGCATGAGCCCCTTGCTTTTGAACTTTTAATGGAAATTCTATCTAAATATTTTCTTACATACATTGACATAATGCAAACTGGCAGCCCTTGGGTTTGTCTTGCTCATGTATGAATCACCCTATCTCCCTCACCCCCAAAATATTCAGATACAACACAGTGATCAACCAATCTGATCTCTCTCACATCATTGCTTTTGAATGTGCTAGACAAAAGACCATAATAAGCCTGCGCAGAAATACCTGCCTGCTGCTCTCTCCTGGTTTATTTGCTAATTAAAGTGAAAGAGTGTTGTGGATAGAGAAATACTATTCACTAGAATTCTGTTCCAGGTCCACAAACTGTTTTTCTAGTGTCATTAATTTTTATGACAAAGTCACAAAAGGAACATTTCACACTGTAAGGCTCATATTATTTCCCAAGGAAAAAAAAAAAAAAAAGAAAAAGAGAAAAAGTAGCCTGAAAGGGAAAGAGAATTTAACCAGCAGTCATGGAGATCTTGTCAAAGTCTTGTCAAAGAGACCAGAGGAAAGAGGTGAAGGGTGGATACATGGACCACAAACCATAGGCTACTACACATGGTCTACTTGACCTCCATTTTGTTGAAAAAATCTACTTTCCCAGCAAAGAGAGGCTTCAAACCTTGCCATGTAGCTCTCCATTGTGACAGACTTTTTACATCCTAAATTTCTCAGGGAAACAAGTACTTTTACAAACTACAGATTTGTTTCATCCCAAACTAACAGTGAACTTAAAACTGCACGGCAACCCCTTAAGCTAGGTACAAACTATCAGTTTAAGGTTAGGGTTTTTTAAAAGGAATTTACATAAAAATGTACAGGAGATTAAGCCAGATACTTCATGTGCTGCTATTAAAGCAAGAGCTGCAGGGAGCATCTATTGCAATGAAAAATGCTGAAGGCGCTTGGATGGCTTCTTTCACTCAGCATCTCTGGGACTCTTTCATTTAAAATCATTTCATCTGAAAGTAGATGCAAAACTGTCGTGCCATACAAACTCTATCACTGCAAAGCTGCTCTTGGGAGACGTTTAGCAACAGGGAATGCAGTTTAGAATCAAGCAAGGCATGTTTTATTAACCAGCTGAACCCTGTTAGCTCCTCTCTGCAACTACAGAGATGCGGCGACAGAGATGGATGGGAGACAGGAGCATTGTCTGAAATTACACCACAGCATTGCAAAATTCAGCAAAGAGGCCCTTTGCAATGAGGAGCTCTCCCAAGGTCTGCAAGTAGAAAGGGAAAAGGATGGGCACTCAGCCACCCAAACTCCCCTTGGGCCAATGCTGTGCCAGCAGGACAGGATTTGTTGTCATCTTACTGCAAACAACACAGTTGTGATGCCACAAGCAGAGAGGACAATTTCCCTTTTATTGACCATCATGTGGCTGTGAGAATGGCAAAGCAGAATGGACCTGTGTCTCGCCAGCTTTCTGGAAGCCTGGATTCCCTCTCAGAGCTCACCAAGTGACAGCCATGAAAGGCAGATCTCCCCCAGCACAATGGACACACAGTTATTTTGGAGAAGGTTCAGCTCCTCGAGCTGAGGATCTGGCTTGTTTGAACCCACCCCAAAATCTCTTGTGCGTCAATATGAAGCTAAAATCAAAGGAGAGCAGCGGCACCTTGCAGAAGAACAAAGAACAGGCTGTTCCTTTTTTAATTTTTTTCTTTTTTTTTTTCTGATGATCTCATTCTCTATGACAAAACAGTTCAGAGAACTTCTTTCCTTCTTTATTGAAAATATTATAAACAAAAAGGGATTAGTAAGAAGGAGCTGGAAGAGAAGGAAAAGGCATTTTCAGCCTGTAAATGCTTCATAACAACTGTCAACCCAGTAGGTCACATCAAGCATTTGCCCCTGGAATTAGAAAGTTGAATTGAATGCATTTGAAAAGTATGTGAGGGAACACACTGGAAGCAAATCCCCCTTCCCTGTCTTCAGCAACCCTACTCAGTCATAGCATGAATCCAGAGATGAAGCAATTTCACTTCATACACTAGCATATGCAAATTTTAGGGCCATATAACTTAAAAACACAGCTCTTCAAGGATAAAACATCAGAAGGTATTTCTCTACCACGCAGATACACTCCCATTTATTTCCATCTCACTTTCAAGCATCATCATTCTCAGGAGGGAAGTCAAACATGAGCAAACGTGTTAAGTCAACTTAAAATCAAATACCAGGGTTCTTGTATTAACCTCTGTTTCCCCCACTGTCTTCACTCTTCAGCGAGATACAGAAGAGTTCTGTAAATTGCAAAGTGTTTGCTCTCTCCAGAAAACAGCCAACTACCCACCTGCTGCCAGCAGTCCCAAGCTGTTGCCTGGTTAGACCAAACTCTTGCAGCAAATAATTACAGCTCTTTCCCATTCCACAGCCCTGGGGGTATCATGCTACTGCTCTTATCTGCTAAGCAATACTTAGCACCTTGCAAAAGTATGAAAAACTTGCATAAAGAGAAAGAAACGAGGCCTCTAACCTACATGCATGTTTTGGTGCTGTTGGCAGTGCTACAGAAGAAGTGGAACCATGGAAGAAGCAAGTTTTTTGTCTGCTCTGGAGTCTGAAGACAAAGGTGGGTGGCTTTAATTCTCAGCTGAGGTTACTTTTCCACCAAAGGAAGCCAAGCTGTTGTTCAAAAAAATCAGACAGCGTTTCACTTATTTTAAAATAACAAGTGCTTAAATTTTACTTGTGTGCCCTAGGGCCATTTTGCTTTTTGAAGACACAGTGCAACTGAGCATAAATCCAATAACTTGTTTACTAAGAAATCAAATTTTTTAAATTATCACATGATGACCCTTTAGCCAACTGAAATGCAACTAAACTGCACTTTTTTGAGCAAGCAATAGCTTTTTCCTTCTCTAAGGTCTCTTCCTTGGCACAACCTCACAAGAAGACTCTGGCAAAAGGATCAGATCCTGCATCTCGATAGCAGGACAAATCCTCAGAGCACAGAGCAGCAATTTTTCCATCCAAACATTTCCATCTACTTAGTAGATGCTGCAAGAACTTCAGAAATGAAAAACTGTCTGCCCAAACAAACAACAAACACCTCTAAAGGGTAACAGTCAAAAAAATGCTGCATACTACCAAACCCCTCTGCCACTGGTTTGCATGAAAAATGTCCCACAGAAACAATCCACTTCACCTACCAGTAACAGAGAGACTTAGACCACCAGGAACAGCCTGGCCAAAATTTCAAGAAATTTCAACTCTTCTTTGAACTATGCTTGGTCACCTTTTTGGGGATCTGTAGCACCTGAAGAGGTGGCCAAAGTCAGGCCCTTAACATTCACATGGCAAAGTGACACATGCACTGTGTCAGCATCAGACTGCAGAAGCACAGGCTGGGTCTGGGCTTTTGCTTTGCTTCTTAAATCATAATTGAAACCTTCAATCTTCATCCTTTCCTTGAAGAGACAGGCTGATGTAAAGATAATAAAAGCTGCAACTTTTCTCATTTAACTGCTCAAACTAAGGAGCTGTAAGATGGACCAAATCCCCAACATGAGCAGAACTGAGGTCGGCCCCAGTTAACTCCAAACGGAGAAACAGCACAAGATCACAAGGGAGGAAAAAACCCCAAAAACATCTTTAAATATTAACTCTCCTCACACTGAAAGCCTAGGCACTCCCCAACTTCCACATGAATCTGAGAAACTACTGACAGGAATGGTGGCATTGCAGTGATGCTTTTAGCAATTCTAAGAGAATAAGAAAATATTCTGAGTTTTTCACAAAAATAAACCATAACAGGGTTTTTGTTACTTTCTTCTTTAAGTCTTTAAGTTAAAAGGTCACTGTTGGACATCAATGAGTCTAAAATCTAGAAAAACATGATTCTTAAAGTACTGTTTTACTCTGGTCAGCTACCCTGACCTTTGGTCATTTTGAGCCTTGCAGCAACTGAACATTACAGAGACAAATACAATTTTACAAACCAATTTGTGACTGGCTCTAGGTGAGGTCAAAACAAAACTTATCTGTTCATTAAGTGCAGCAAAGGACAAGTGAAGATGAAAAGCAGACATATTTTCTAGAGTCTTCCATGAGCCATCAGCAATCCTAAAGTAGTTTCAGAATTATAAAGAGACTATATGTATTACTAAATTAATTTCTGGAAGCAGGTCTTTCATGTGAATTGCATATAATTTTTGTCTGCAGCAGCTAATAAATTCAGCAACACCCTAAAACCACTTAATAGAATTTAAAAGCCACGTTTTATACCTCAAAACAAAGCCAGGACACCTTCATAAGGTGGCACATCATGTGCTGTGCATTACAGAGCCCTGAGTTTTACACACAAACCAGCACAAGCCCCTGCAGGAAAGGTGACCCCCCCCATATTTGAGGGGGATGCTCAGAGGCTTGGTCAGCATGAGAGTTTCTCAGGCTCTCAGAAGAGCAGGAAGGTCAATCCTCCCATGGGAACACAGGGTAAATCTTTGTGCTGGTGGTGCTCTCCCAACTTCCAAACTCCCACAAGCTGCAGAAAACTATGCTGGCATCAATCAGGTCTCCAGACCTCACAGATGATATCACATCACCGAGGCAGAGTAACATAACAAGCTTCCTGTCCTGAGCAAACCCATATCAGCTCTTCATCACCTTGTGACAGAAGATGCTGCCACCCAGAAGGCATCTACTACCTACACCTATCCTGAAAACGACCTTAAAACCTGATGCAATAACTCTGGAGAAGAAGCGAAGAGCTCTTCTGTGCAAGTGCTACTACTGCACCATTAAGTTGCATACTTACAGGAGGAAGGAATTCTCCTGAGGGAAAAACACTAAATACTCAGGACAGAATTCACACAGCATGTAAAAGATAAAACATTTAATTACAGACTGAAGGACAGAGGCAATGATATCCAACAGAATAAGCACACTGAATAAGGATTTTCTCACACTGCAAGATACAAGAAGGGCGCAAGTATTGCAATCGTAAAAATCAGGAAAGAGCGCAGAACAATTCAGGATAGACAGCACAACGGTGGAAAACAAAGGGAATGTGACTTTTTTTGATATATCAAAGGTGTCCATTGGAAGACTGAGACCAGACACAGTGGTTCCTTATGCAGCAATGCCAGTGTCCCCATTCCTGTGCTGGTACCTGCTTACATTGCAGAGGTTCACAGCACAGCTGGTTTCCTCTGTGCCTGCATGAGTGCTTAGCAGACCCTCTCAGGTGCCGAAACAGAAAGTCTCACTCGGAGGTACTGTATCGATTTCTTTGCAAGACTCAAGTAATGAGCAACTTAAGAGGAGCTACAAACACCAAATACATGAGATTTATCCACTGAAAGTCATTACTTACTATATGGTCACATCTGGGAAAACTCTAGATGACTACTTACAACTCAGACCCAGCATGAATCTTTGTCATGCAGACTCAAATTCAACACTTGGTGGATGGATCTTCCACCCTTCATCAAGACAAGATGTCAAGCAGGACACAGAGGCAATGGTTGTGCTGTTGTGACTTGGTTCCCTGGCTCAGATAGCAATCTCTGCTGCTGGGGAAGAGCTACCAAGGCAGACTGCCCTGAACTCTCTTGGCAGCCTCTCAGCAGCGAGGTTCGCAGCCAACGTCATGGAGGTAAAAGGACAATTTCTGGCATTAACGTCATCAATTGTTTGTATTCCAAGACTGATTCAAGAGGCTCTATCAGGAAATCAGCAGTCTTTGAATTTAAAGAGATGGGAAGTGACGCCCAGCAGCTTCCGAGATGAATTACAGTATTTTTGGGTGTAGGGTGTCATCCTGTTGCTGATATGAAGGTTTAGAGCGGGGAGGGACCAGCCTCTCTCTACTGCTAGGTCAGTCCCTTTCATGATATCTCTACTGTACACAGTAATCCAAAGCTGAGTGAGCATTCCCAGGCATTCAAAGAGACCTTGGGATGTAGTGCTAGGCCAAACTCATACAATGTACTTCCACAGAACAGCCTTGACATTTCTTCAACTTCTTTGGAAATAGAAGGAAGTCGCTGAGATTTCACTTTTAGCCATCCAACTGTTTTGTTTATTTTTGGAAAGATTTCCAAAACATTTCCATCTGCACCCGGTTTTACTCTTTCTGTGTATCTAGCATAATAGTGGACTATCAAGAAATACTGTAGTGAATTACAGTATAAGATGTTTTTCCTATTCACCTTGGTTCTGAAACCCTGCACTGCAATAAATAACAAATTAAAACAATAACCCAGTGATTCTGAGGGATCCTGCCATTTCATAAAGTTGATAATAAAGACAATATACAGCAGTAACTCCTTTGCTGCCTACATGTAACAGAACATGTGAAGATAACCACATGGGAACTCCTGCCAGCCATTTGTACCCTTTTAAAGTTTATCTTCCTCACTTTTATCTTCTAACTTTTATTTGCTACATTATTTATTTATATTCACGGAAACGTCCTGGTCTTTCTAGGTCTGTCTGATCATCCCCTATTATTTGTGGCTCTTCTCCAAAGACTGTCCTGGTCCTTGGGGTCCTTTTTCATGAGTGGAAATTCTAGGCAAAGTGTTTTTAGATCTGTTTGCACAAGAATTTCTGGATCTACCTTCCATTATCCAGATATCCAAAGGCATTTTCTTTTCTTTTCTTTTTTTTTTCCCTCAATACACAAGCAGACATTCTCTTTTTTTAAGTTTGTATCCATAAATACCAGCGAGATCCACCAGGACACAAAATCCTGCGCCTCTAAATCTTTGGGGAATTGTCCCAGGTCCTGAATTCATGAACTGAAATGATTTGGAAGGCAACTTTGCCCAGAGCATCTCTCCTCCCTGCAGAAAAGCAAACTCACTTTTATGAGTAATTCCACTGGTATTTGCACATCTGTTCACATGTTCTGCAGCCACAGGCTTTGCTACCTTAGTCCTACTCACACAATATACCTCTCATATTGTTTTAATTCCTTGTCTCTTCACCACACTGCTTTCTTTGCACACCATAAGGAAAAAAAAAAAACCCATAACAACGAACAACTTTTGGGATAAGGATGAAATATTTATAAAATACACCAGGCATAAAAACCCAGCACAGTAAATATAGATTACTGATCACAAACCCCGCCCAATTTTGCCTAACCAAGCTTTTAATCAACCTTTTCACAAGCAGTTTCAAATGCACGCAAAAACCATTTTAACAAATTACGTTCTAGCAATCAGTGCTCTAACTAAATCCAAACTTCCTTAATCACCCCAGTACTTTAATATCCAGTTTAATGCACTTGTCTGGGGATTTGACTCAGTCTGTTTCCCTTTTAGCCACCAGCAGTTTGGAGAAACCTGCCCTATTCCCAATGGAACTGAGGGGAGCCCCACGTCATCAAGTTGACCCACCAGTTTCAAGAGAGATGTTTGGTGGAGAAAAGCTGACTCAGTTGAGCCCTCTGATTCCATTCAACCCTGCACTTGGAAATTGGAAGTGATGTGTGTTTCCACACACAACTCTATGTTACCTCAATAGAAGAGACATAATATACTGTACACGCTGAAGTTCCCAGCACTACACAGAGCGCACTGTGGGGCACAGCAGGGATCTGGATTTGGCAGAGATCTGGGAGCATTTTGCATGTTTTAATGAATCTGCAACCACAAGCCCTCAATAAGAAGAAAGAATATGTACCTCTTTCTAATCACTGCAATATGTCTTTTTCACCCTCCTAGCGACACAACAAAACATCCTCAGATTAACCAGCAGGTAACAGAAGAGATGAGCTAATTTTGTCTGAGACAAAAATCAAATTTGACCAAATGTTACACACAATACCACTCCTTGTAGATCTTATTTTTCCCATATTTGACTCCTGCAGCAAATCTAAGCAAATTGCAGTTTATGATCATTTGACATTTGACTCATATGTCAATGTGTTTCTGTCATTTTCTCTGCAGGTCTGGTGTCTGTTCATCTTAAATAGCTTACATAGAAGGAAGCTTAGTAATTTCATAAATTATTTTTGATAAGTAAGTCCATACTCATCTCAAAAGTAACTTTTGATCCAACACTAGCTTGTTCTTCAGTGTTTATCTTAAGCAAGTCTGCACAGCAAGACTACAGCTACAAATTCTTTTATACTCTGTCCTGCAGCGACCAAAGGGATTTGCTGAAGTCCTGTACCTGGTTTTGCCAGAGCAAATTTCACCCTGCAGTCCTTAAGTGGCCAGGGAGACAAAGCTGAATAGAAGGGGGAATATTTACATCTTTAAAAGCCTGATATAAGTGCACAGAACTTTTCAAAATTAAAACATCCTAAGTGTTTGCAAACTACATCAGGAAAGAATGCGGGGCAAAGGAGAGAAAGACCAGGTGGTCACCTGAGATGGTAGAGAACATCTTGGGGCTACCAGGGCTCTACAGGTGTTTTTCAACACAAGATTCTGGAGCTCACACACCAGAGGATGTCTACTAAGCTGTCCAGGTCTAAGAAAGCAGCACCAGAGCCTGGAGGCCTTCAGTGGACAAGGGAAAATTTTATCAACATTTGGCAAAACATCAGTTGGCTTTATCAAAACATGTGAAATCGGCTCCTTGAACAGAGGTCTAAGTCTCAGTCTCTGCAGATCTGTTCCCAAAAACTGCAGCTCACAAGGAACAATGTGCTAAGCAGAAAGGTCATGCTGCACTCTTCCCAGATTTGGGTCACAAAGAAAAGTTCTCTTCTTTGCTTATACTCCATTTTTATGACACTTATAGAAACACAGTGTGTTTGATTTTTTTATTGTATTTCCCTAAGGTACATTTGATTAAAATTCACCAACAGATTGAATGGATTTAAGAGAACCAGAAAAAAACAGGGGGCTGCATACAGCAGAAGCCCCATTTGTTTAGGTCATGGGGCAAACACTGGGAAGAGTCAATGATTGTTTCTATTTATGGCCTCACTCCAAAATGCAGACAACCAGTGCCACTAAGGACATGGAAACCAGGGCAAACAGTCTGTAGAATATATTTCTATTTTGCAGTACAACAATTCCTCCTAAAAAAGATGTAAATTACCTGAACCTGAATTACTTTGTAAAATATTATAAGAACACAGGAAGTAAAGAAAAACACAGGTGAGAACCATGTTAGTTATTGACACACAAATAAAAGATGTACAGAAGCTCGTTCAGTGTGGTCCAAAGCTTTGAGATCAGCATTAAAAACAACTCCTCAGAAATATTTCCCCATAATTGCTGCTGCATCTTTTCCCATCATGGACTGACCTTTCAATAGAAGGAACTGTCTGCCTTGAAATGTGCCAAATTCCATTTCTACTCACACCAATAAGCAGCCTTCAAACATGACTGCATCAGTAGTGTACATTACCAGAAATACAAGCACCACCAGCAGATAATTCCCAGAAGCGGTTTGGAAAGTGTGAGAAACACGCCTGGTATCACTGGGACACACAGGTCACCTGCCATGCCGAGATCAGAATAAATCTTTAAGCCTCTGCACCCTGGGTGAAAATATGCAAGCTTGAAAATAGTACAGCTGTTTTCTGCGACATCCATACGACCTGAGAATCATTCTGCTGTGCCTTCCTGGCTGCAGCAATTTGCTAGAAGACGTGCAGAAAGGATCACAAAAGAGCATTGACTGAAATGAACTTGTTTAAAACCTCAAGCTACCCTGAAAGCTTCACAAAGGCTGCTGAAACTAGGTGCAGGCCAGAGCCATCTTTTACTCCAAGGTTATGCTGAATCATCTAAATGGAGTACAGTTTGTTCATATTTCTGCAGCTGTTACATAAATAACCCTATTTTCCTTCTTTATTGGAGCTGATCTCTTTTAAAATATACACTCACAAATGTGAACAGCAAGCTCACCTCCCCACTGCTATCATTAAACAATAACGAGGAGCAGGGCTGTTAATCAGAAACAGACTCCAATACAAAATCCTCTCAAAACCAGACTGGCCCACTTAAAACATATATCCCTGGAAACATTTTCAACTGCTGCAATATCCTACTGTGAGCTCCATTAAAAATACAGCTCTTCCCACAGCCATCCCATGCTTCCTTTGCAAGTGACACTCTGCTACTGGGTAGCTCTTCATGATAGATTTGTGAACTACTTTAGTAAAAAAATTCCTTTCCTTCTTTTACTGAGGATGTAGCACAGGTGAGTCTTCCATCCATTGACCAGATCTGGTAAGGGTCACACTGAGAGGGCTTGAAACTTCACAAGGGTGCAAAGACAGTCCCTTATCTCTCTGCTTGCTGCCTAAGATCCTTCAAGGCAAAGAAACTGTCACAGTCTTGAATAAATTAGCAATGAATGCTTGAAGACAATTTAATTCTCAAAAATCTTCTGAAATGCCCTGATTTAGCTGTCTGATAAAAGAAGTGTGGGCAATGAATGAGGGGTTTTTTTTGTAGAAATTCAGCGTGCTACAGACCAACATAGAATTTGGAATTGGGTTCTGCATTCTCTGTTGATTTTTGGAGATATCCTGACATCATGAGGATGCCAAGATATGTGGTTTGCTCATGTTAGGATTTTTTGGTGAGGCTTTTTAAAGTGTTTTACATATGGGCAAAAGAGATGGAAAAAATAATAATTTCTGGTAACCACGTTTACATTTGGAATAAAAGCTGTGTTAACTCTTAACACAACTTTGCCCTCATGAGAGATTCAGCCTTGCCAGACCCGGACACGCTCTTAACTTCTAAAACAACTCTTTGTCATAATAATTGCAGCTATCATAGCAACTTTTAGAGCCAAAAGTTCACAGGGTACCTCCAAAACATGTCAAAAGGCTCTACTAAGCACAAGATTGAGGTTCCCATAGTGGCTATCCTAAACACCAAAATGCTGGGAACATCCACAGCTTTGCAAACAAGTGAACACAAAGAAGCGACCCCAAAGGACTCCCAGCACTGGTTTTGGACCTATCTAAGTCAGGAAATTCCTGAAAAAAAAAATTAAGCCAAAGTACAGATATCTTAGAAAATTTTACATATGCTGATGGACCCCTGCTTTCATCAGCCACATTTCATGGGCTTATAACAGTATTCCACACAGTGCCACAGGAGCCAGTGGACCACAGACCAAAAATCACTGCAAATCACTGAGCAAGATGCTTAATTCACACCAGGACAAAAAAGTAACAACCCCAGAGAGATTCAATTTGCATGCAAGAAAATGTCCCAGGAACTTGTGATATAAGATGGATCTGGGTGTCTTCTGCCAGCTGCAGGTCTGTGGGCTGAAGTCCCTGTGCCAGAAATTGAAGAGAAGCATGTCCCCAGCCGGACAGAGCCCAGCCAGAAACAGGTTGATGGAATGATCTATCTCTAAATTCCCCACCAGGATGCAAAATAAGGACTGCAATAAAGACCATGTGTCAAGTAATATGAATACACACATTTCTGTTACTTCTTCCTGCTAGGAATAGAGACTATGTGATGCTAAAACCCTGGCTGAGGATCCAACACCTGGTCTCTTGGACAAGCTCTGCAGCTGTATCTCTAAGGTGACACCTTAGAAATGGGCACAAAATACATCTTATGTTGCCAACTGCATGTGAAACAGATAATGCCTATAGGAGGCTTGCAAAATAATGTTACAATTGAATCCTTCAGATCAAGAAGTATTTTAAAAATTTAACCTTTTTATTTTAGCATTTCAATACCAAACCACAGCAGGCTGAGGAAAAGGTCCATGAAATGCTGCATCAAGTTAAAACAGCAGCACATTGAGAGGATAAAGGATGAGAGTCCATCGGCACAGTTCCTAGTTGCTGTTATTACTCATTTTCACTACAAAGACTCTCTAAGCTCAGCTTAGGATCTCTCAGGAAGACTCTTTCAATTTTCTGTGAAACAGAACAGCAATTTTTCCTTAATCTTGCCTCAAAACTGCTATTGTACAGTACAATTAATTTTATTGGTCTCAAATTGTCTTTCACCTCTGCTTTTTTTATCTGCTTTATAGCACTGTTATAGTACTCTGTACTTGGGTCTAAATGATATTACAATTCATTGGCCACATTGCACGGTATGAAATCAACTTTAAAAAATGGAAACTATGTCTTGGGTGTCATCATATTGTGATGATAAGCAAGAGCAAGAAAAACTAAACCCACACCAAAAAAAAACCAAAAAAAACCCCCAAAAAACCAAAACAAAACAAAAAAACCAACCAACCAACTTTTTATCTTCATTATTAGGGGTGGATAGGCTAATCTAATCATGCAATATTTCTAACCAAGCCTGTCACTGGATCTTATCAAACTAAATGAGCCAAGTTTGGACGGCAAAGTAAGCTTACAAAAGAGAAGTTCCTTCGGTCATAATCATCAAGATTTGGCTTCTGGAGCTTTACTTTCTGTTCTGTTGGCTTACAGCATAGTAAAAGTACAAATAAGGCAGAAGAGAAAGCTCAAAAGGCAATGAGAAGAAAAACACAACTTATAAGGCACACTGTGCTCATCTGACAATTCCCAGCATCCCATAAACACCAAGAAACAATTCAGCCAGTGACCTTCAAAAAACTGGATTCCTTTACCCATGGACTGCGTACACAAGGTCAAAGTTCCACTCGACTTCGGCCTGCAGGAGTGGTGTATTAGCTTTTCAGCTGTAACTCCCATAATGACAGGAGACAGCTGAGATCTGCTCAAATCAAATTACAGCTCTGATTATGCAAAACACTGTGGATCTACATTTTCTAACACCAACACTGAGTGCAGCTTGAAGACGTCTGCTCCAAGATTTCTAAAAACAAGCAATTAAAACAACAGGAGAAGAACTAGTTTATTACTCTACTGATATTTGGCAAAGAATACTTCAGGACAAATTATAGATACAAGTGTGTCAACAGCTGAATACAAACACTAGAAGTATTTTGTAAAATATATCTCATACCATCAGGGAGTTGTTTACAGGACAAAGCATCATCAAGATCTCTGGCAGTTGATGGGTCGATGGTGAAAATGCATTCTTTCCTATCCAAAGAAAAAAAGAAAAGGAAAATTTATCTCTCAGTCACCAAGAAGGTATCAAAACACAGAGCCCATCAGAGACATCCAGACAACAACAACCATGTTTTCAGAAGACTCTGCTGAAACATGTTTCAATCTAATTTGAATTCTAAATCTAATCTGTTTTTGAACAAATGGTTTAGACAAGTGAATCTCCTTGGGTATTTTTTTCATTTTTCTTTTTGGTTTAACTGCTTGGTCTTAGTAGCTTTCATTTCATTACAGATATTCCCTCACAAAAACTAAACAGTTTAGCCCATCAAGTTCACTCCAAAGAAACAAGCAGGAAAAAGTCTACATGCCTTGCAGCTAGAGTAAAAATAGATTGTTCCTAATTGCAAAACTAAATGGAACACAAATAACCCTCATGTCCATGCCAAAGAGTAGATGTCACACCATCTGACACTCCATGAGCACAGCTAGCACAGAGCAGAGGCACTGAAACACATACAAACCAACCTGAATGTGACAAAACTGAGAGAGAGTTTTGGTCCCAGTAAAGACACCCAGGAGATGCAGGACTTTATAAAACCTACACTGCCAATTATGGACTAAAGGGAAAAGCAGGTTCAGTAGGAAAAAATGTAAAAGTTACAGAAAGAGGAAGCTTCAAAAAAGCTCATTAGATCTTACAAATCAACTTGGTGCTCAGGAAAAGCTGAACATCCTTTTGCATGTGCTGGACCAGGTGGCATCTGGAATTTGCAGCCCTGTCCTGGAAGGCTCACATAAGTATATCCTGTAGCAGTGGGTGGCAGGAACATTGGGAACACACCAAGCTGGACCATAGATATGGTCTAGGGCCACACAGATGGGACAAATAAAGCATCTGACTCAGGAACCATCACATTTAATAGAGCAGAGACTGGCACATTGAGACATAAAATCCAAAACATTCAACAAATAAAACTTCCTAAACTCCTGCTTCAGGGCCTCCCTTCATCCCAGGCTGTCCTACAACAACTTCTTTCCCAGACCTCTGGGCTACAGCAGAGTTCTCCCAAGCACTGTGAGGAATGTGGAACCAGAGCTGAAGAGCAATGAGGTCAGTACAGTAATGGGTTTGCTGGTTTATTTTGCTTTTATCTTAACTTTTGGAGTAAATTCAGCCCCTCCCTAGTTAAAAGATCTCCAAGCACAATGGTATAGGCTGAGGCTGCCATGGAAGAGATCAGACCACTGCTTTTCTTCTTTTCTCTTTGCCACAAAAAGACTCATATCATGATGGCAACTCCCTTCTAGAGATGAATAATGCAAACACACATTCTTTTTCTTACAGCATAACTACTGGTATTACTCCTGGGGTAGCAGAGGTAGGAGGAGAAAATTACAGCAAATTCTTAAAGGAGCAAGTGTACATGGAATTAGAAAGTCTTAGTCTTTTTGTATGGGTGCTATCTCAGTGAGAGCAGTGTCCCCAACTTTGCAGACCTACCATTTCCATACTGAAATGCTCTAGGTGGTATCTGCTGGTGTTGGACAGCTGGCAGCATCTATTTATGTAATTCCACCAGGCACACTAAATGGAGATTTTCAAATACATAAAAATCAGTAAAGCACTTCACTGCCTTCTGAGACTTTGAAAATCTTTTGGAATATGCTGGCTTTCAGATTGGATAGCAAAGCTGCCTTAATCCCCAGATGCACATTAGTTTCTGATCCTTTGCATGCATCTAAACATATTAAGAGACTGTGACACTGAAAGATATAAAATCTTTCAACTACACCGAGACTTTGATCTGTTGGTGCCAGCACTAAAAATCAACTAATTTTTTAAGGTTTGCAAACAACGTTACTTCCATAAATATATATTCCTTAAAATTCCCCCTAAGGATGGAATTTCAGGATACCACTACTCCAAGGCACCGTGCAACTCTCTTTAGGGAGCTGTGCATATGCAGATAGACACTCTTATACTACAAACAGTATGGGGGGACACAGGTGTGCCAGCCTGCATGAATTTACACCAGCCCCCACTAATGCACAGGGTTTATAAAGCACCCTCCCCAGCCACATCCAGTAAATCTTTACGTTATTTCCTTTAAAAGAGTCAACTGAATGGACATGAATAGTCTGCTTTATCTAGCAAGTGAGCAAGAAAAAAGTTAAGAGCTGCTTCAGAGAGAATGTACGTTCCTGTGTCAGGGGAATACAGAGCTTATCCCAGATGTTCAGGGCCTGCTACCACAAGCATCTGCCACCCATTGTGAATTGTAGCTCCAGGCAGCTAAAAAATAAGCAAATTGGTTTCAACAAAGTGCATATTTGCACCCTGCCCTAAACAGAACTGAGCAGAAAAACAAGGGTGCCAAATATTTTGCCGCATTTATACAATGGTAGCAACTGATGGGCTGTTCAGCTGAGATGTATGTGGCCAGTCAAATCTACTGCAGAGGCCAGTGGTGGTCCCAATTCAGAGGGTACAAACCTGTAAGTCTGGTGGTGCAGCCCCAGCCTCCCTTTGTGCTCAGCCTGCTGCCCTTGGGGACCTGCTGGCTGGCTCTGAGCCATCTCTCAGCACAGGAATGGCCAGCACAGACACCAGCTCACAGCCATCTGAGATCCATAAAATCACAGATGCAAAGCTGAAGTGAGGTCCAACTTCTCATTTAGCATTTCTCACCAGCTCGGATATGTTTAACCACCAGGCTCAGATCCGTTTCTCCTTTAGAGCTATTCAAAGGACTTGGACTTGTAGCTTGTCACAGGCAGTTTATTCTGGGCACAGACTGCAAGGTGAGGTAAGAAAGTCACTGAGCAAGTAAAACAAAGTATGATGCTCCTTGGCATAAGGATACCGCAGAAGTGTTGCAGAGCCGATGGCCTGGTAGTCAACAGGACAAGAGAAGCCAACCTCAAAACAGAGCTCCAAATCCACAGCAGTAAGATAATCCTGGCACACAGGGTTACGCCTAGATGAATTCTTCTGAGTGAATTCGGCTCACCAGTAACATTATTAAGTGTGATTAATTATATTTGTGGTTTTCAGTTTTTATTACTGAGGGAGTTTCAGATGGTCACAGGAACAAGAGCTGGCATGTGAGATCCACAGAATGATGGGACTGCAGCTCTGAGCTTGAGGGCAGCACACTGCACATGTGCTCTTTTAGGGCACGGTCTCATGTTCTCAGCTATCTCTTCCTGCTTTTCCTGTTATCACTTTTATCTCCAGGATGCCGCAGAGAGCAGTCTCTCATTCTGGAGAATCAGGCAATGCAGTGGAAGCAAGGGTAGGAAAGACTGGGTGTGGGCAGCATAGCCTGCCCTCTGCTCTGCAAATTGTCCCCTCCCTTGGCACCTACACCAGCTACCCCTGCACACACCTCAGGGAGGACCCTGCAGGCAGCTGACAAAAACCACCTGGGTGAAGAAACAACACCACTCTCAGCTATGTGGCAAGTCTGCCCTGTGAAGAGGAAGGGGCTGTTCAAATTCCTTCCCTGACCATACTGGCTGGCTGTGCAATACCCCAAAGGCTGTGGCACAAGGGATCTCAGAGAGACCAGACCACATTTCTGACTGTAACCAGTAACAAGACCAGCCTGCAGGGAGTAGTTTTCTTAAACCACAAGAGACAGAATGTTCCATGCACCTGCTGAGGAAGATGTTACTTAAATCCACAGCTACATGCATACACATTTGCACTGACTGACTACAGGTATATACAAACTGGCAGTGTCTCCAGCTTGTGGAGGGCCACCAAGGTGACCTTGTGGGTTAAGGAACTTGATCATCCCTCTCTCTCCCTTCTTTCAGGGCCTCAAAGGAAGCATCTCTTATTGTCATCACACCTAATAAAAATCCGTTTTGTTCATTTCAAATTGTCAAAACATACTTTGTAAAAGTAATGAGATAATCTAAGTCCACTTGTTCCAACACACACACAATTTGGTTAAAAGAAAATAGTTTAAGAGATAGAGACATACAGAGTTAAGACATTTTCTGGTCTTCATGCTGGAAAGGACTGCAGATAAATATGTGCCTTTAAGCATCCCCCAGCACTGGTCAAAAAAAAACCCAAAACATTTCAGTGTGAAAACTTCCCTTTTTTACATGATCATCTTCATGTAAAACAGATGTCTAATGCAGGTTTGCAGAGGTGAACTTGCTCTGGCATGGAAGTTCCCTTGCTCTTTCTGCCAACAGAAGAACAAAATCTTTCCTCCCTTCTTGTTTCAGAGGTTTCAAGCATCAGAGCAAGGCAATGCCTGCAAGCCTTTGGGAGGAACAGGGGAACTACTCACAACTGACCGTGGTGGACCTGCAAGCAAGAGCCAGAAAAGCAGGAGCCACCCAGACCCTGCCAGCCCCCAGCAGCACTGGCCAAGCCACCTCTAGCACCAAGGCATTGACAAGGGCCCTGCTAAAGCTGGCTCTGTCTGGCATCTTAAAAATCAACCACCTGGGGGAAAAAATTACAGAACAGAGCACTTAGTTTATTAGACAGTAATGACAGTGTCAACCTATACAGGCTGGTATATCAATCCTAATTTAAGGAAACCTAATTAAATGCAGTGCTCTTTGCATAGCTTCAGGAAGACTAATTAGAGCAGACAAGCATGTCTGCAGAGCAGTTAGTCTTTTTACCTTTAACAGGACCTAAAATAAATGGCTGGTGCAGCAGTAGAGGTAAGATAAGTGGTTTGCTGGTGAGCTGGAATTACCGTCATGGTAATTAAAATGTTCACAGATCACAGGACTGCAACAGCAGTTTGTTTTACTTTGTGTAAATACATACATCTGTGCATACATCTATGCTAAGGTATTCACGAGAATCAGCAGAGAAAACACTGCACAGTTGGTACCTCAAAGACTGGTACAATATATTCATTTTTGACAGCTAAACTGTTCAGAATTAAACATATCACTTAGTTTGACCATAAAATATGAACACCTACGACATCAGGAGATTACAAATTCCAGTGGTCAGGGCTCAGTCTTTACTCAAGAGAGGCTACCTGCATCAGGATAAAGCATTGCAATGGTAAGCCATGGGCTCAGGCTGTATTAGAGGCAAGGTTTCTGACATGACCACTCAGCCAGGCAAAGCTTGGGGGTTAACACTGCAATTTTCTTGCTGCTTGGAGAAAAGTGCCAGTTTTGTACACAGTAGACAAAACAGCACCCTACAGATCCTCCTGTATAACTCAATGATCCTCCCAAGCAGCGGCACACAGATGAGTCAAACTCACCAGTGGAGACATGGAGCCCAGATTTTCACCACTAATAAATGCCAAGAACATGAAATACCAGTCCAGAGAACTTTATGTACCCACTAGAGCATCAGAAAACCCTCCATGAAGCAAGACATTGTCCTTACCAGCTGGTGTAACCTTTCACAGCAGCCAGAGGCCTAAAGAAGCAAAGTATGACCCAGCTGTTCAGGAACCAGGCAAAGCAGAGGATGGAGGAATTTCACCCCAGGCAACACAAGCACAAGTCAGCTGGCAGCCAAACCATGTCCATGCTCCTATGTGATACAGATCACCACTCCTGGTCCTGGCAGCAGCCACCATCACCTCAAGTCACTCGGGCTGGAGCCCCAGCTTTGGCATTTGTCTGAACTTGGACTGCTCAGGAATGAGGCTGTGGGCAGAGTTTGGACTGCCGAGTCTCACAAGAGAAAAAGAGAAAGATTCTGTGCAAGGAAACCAAAGCACCCAAGGAAGGCACTGAGCAAGAAATCACTGGAAGTCTTCCAACAAGAAACCCAGACACAGGGGCTGGAACAGAAGGAAATGGATGGGAAGTGAACGAAGTGGAATAGAACAGAACTATTTCAGTTGGAAGAGACCAACCACAATCATCTGGTCCAACTGCCTGGCCAATTTAGGACTGACCAAATTAAAGCATGTTGTAGTTAAGGGCTTTGTCCAAATGCCTCTTAAACACTGACAAGGGCTGGGGCACTGACCACCTCTCTAGGAGACCTCTTACAGTGTTTCACCACCTTCTCGGCAAAGAAAGGCTTCCTCATATCCAGTCTAAACTTCCCCTGGAACAGCTTTGAACCATTCACACATGTCCTGTTATCAGGGGAAAGAGATCAGCACTTCCCTCTCCCCTTCCCTGTCTCAGGAATTTGATAGAATTAAGGCACCTGAACTTAATTAGCTTATTTACCTCCCCATTCTGACTTCCATCCCACAGGCACCTTTCAGACCAAAGCAATCTCCTGTGATGTTCACCAGATATTTACAAAGACCAACACATCCAAAACAACTACGAAAGAGAACAAAGAACACCCCAAAAGCCCGAAGGTAGCTGAAACCTGCTGTCTGTGAATTCCAGCATCCAAGACTCAACCAGCTCAGTGGCTACACATTGACACCCTGCCCTGCCCCAGGCTCAGCTGTCATGGCCCACAGTCCCTCCAGTCATGCAAAGGCTCCTGAAGCACCAAGCTGAATCTTTTGCAGAAACATCAGCCCATTTCCAAAATCCAGACTGCTTCAGCTGGAGGTGAGACAGGAATGATCATTGTTTATTAAAGTTTCGGCAGCGCAAGACTTCTTTAAACTTCAGTATGTCAGTGCTGAGACATTTACAGTACGAGTGACTGCATGTCTAGACACTTGCAGTGCATTTACATTCTTCTAGGGACTCCTTAGATTGTCCTGTTCTCTCCACTTTGTGAATACATACAATAGCCTGGTGGGAGTGAAAGCTCAGCTTCCTGGTTTACCCTTATTAGCTGGCATTTTAAAATTAAGCATAGCCAAGGCACTTTTAGAATCTTTAGGCTCTTCAGGTCATTTCTAAGACCCTGCTGAGCACCATCTTGCAAAAGCTAAGCCGACACCATTTCTCAAAGCTGGAAACAGTTGTTTTAATTTGGGAACAGGCATCCTAGAGCTGTCAACTCTCTCCAGTGAATGCTACTAACATTTTTTCACACAACAATCCAATTGTTATGGCAACCACAAAAATCAATCTTGTTCTTCAATCACAAGTAAACCCAGCTTGATCACAGTGTCGGCACAGGTTTGTTACAAAGTGCCAATAAGCATAGGACCAATTCTGCCAATATTCATCACTCAAATCGGGATGAAGTACCCTTTCTCCAAGAGAAATTTCAGAGAGCAATCAGTGCCTGAGCATTTGAGACTTCAACATCTCACTCCTAAAGACATTTATTACTTGTAGCGTCTACCACATTTGTCACACTTGATGCTGGCAGATTTTAGTTTAAAACCCAAGAGTTGCTGCTTCCAAGACAGCCTCTTAAAAGGAATATATTTTAAAAATATGCCTGCAAAAGAAGTACCCTGACAAATCTCTGATGGCACTCTGAATGCCTTGTAAAGACTGACAAAGATATTTGACATATCACAAAACTTTTCTTGGCATGGTGTATAAATTTCAAAATGAACTAAAATTATAAAATAATTGGAAGCAAAAACTAATCCCTCCAAACACTGAGCATTATAAACCCCTAAAAAATCCAGCAGAGCACAAAATGCATTGAAAGCCCAACTTCAAGCCAGCACTAGTCTTCTTAACTTCTCTGTGTTTTTGTTCTAGTTAATGTCCTGTCCTGGTTCAGAAAACAGACCTCAGTCCAAGAGAGCAGCTGACAATGACTCCTGGTGTATTACACATCTACAACAATAAACTTCTACATTTTCACCAGGGACTGCTCACTGGATTGCCGAACCAGAATCAATTATTCCTTCTATTTACCCTTCCATTGCTTCCTCTATATTTACGGCCTCCAAGTAAGGGGGAAGGCAGAAAAAATGAGCTCTGCAGTCTTATACCTGAATGGCTTAAAAAGCCAACATATATTTATAAACGAGATCAGAGTCTCTGGGAGGCCAAGTACCAGCAGTATTTCCTACAAGTCATGCTGTAATTGTGCCACAAATATAATGAGTTCTCTGCACCACCACTATCCCACGCAAGAAAGCAAAGTGTAATTGAAAATGCACTTGCATTATATAAACTACTTTAATCATAGATGCACAGGGCTAGAAATGGAAGAGACATTAGGTCATCCAGCCCCCATAGGCCAGAGCCAGGCTGCTCATGACAATACATTTGCAAGGACTTTCTCCTGTATGGTATCAAGCATCTTTAGTGATGGAATTTCCAGCCCTTTCTTTAGCAGTTTACACTACAGTCTATTTTGGGTTGGACAGGAAAGGCTTCCTCTTTGTTTTACCTTACTTGTCCTTGTAACATCCCTTTTTAACCTCCCGCCATCATAAATGATTCTCATTTTTTTCATTTTGGTCCACATATTTTTAACTATCAACTACTATATCTTTCACAAACTTCTAGTTTCAGTGTTGGCAGATACACATTGAACAGTTAATCCTTCCTTGTAAATCAATCCCTTATCTCCCAGAATATTTTTTGCTAGTCTTTTCCAGACTGTCCCACTTGTAATCCATGCTGTGATTATCTCCAGGACAGCTCTGCTTCATACACTTGCATTTGGGCCGTCTATATTATGGTTTATGGGTTGTTTGGGTTTTTTTATGGAGTGATCTGAGAATAACCTGGTTACAAAGATCCAATCATCCAAAAAGTGAGACAGATGGACAGCATGCTTCAGATCACTCCATCAGAGTGGAATCACAAGGAAAATATTGCTCCTTTTAATGACCAGTCTGTCCTAGTGATCAACTCTGAAATACCACAGCAGGGATATACCACCTCACTAACTGGAGTAGTTCTGGGTTTCTTCAGCTACAGCACCAGAGACAGATACTTGGGTTGACACCAGGACTTGGACACTTCATCTCTTGCCCCTCCTGTGCTATCACAGCAAAGCACTGTGAGAGCAAGTAAAGAGGCAGTACTTGGCACACCTGAACTGCACCACTTAACATATATAAACATGAGAGGATATGGCACTTTGCTCATCAAACCACCACCTTGTGATCTGGTGGAATCCAGTAAGAAACAGAGACACTGTCACACTTAAGATTTTATTCTCACCTCCTTATGTTATTCCCTCCACTTCTCTCCATAAAATAAGTATGCAGGCAAGAACAAAACTGTATGTATAACAATCTAGGTGCAAAAGTTATTACTGTTTTCCCCAACTAAACAGATTTCTAACAAAGCAAGGTTAGGTGTGGTGGCCTACAAGGTTAGAAAGCAAAACTCCTATCCAACCACACACCAATTCTGCTTGAAGCTGCATTTCCAATGATCACATGCACCTTCCTATAAGGAAAAAGGTGAAGTTGCCCTGTGTCTATGTATACCAGGCACTGGTAACAGCATCTGAGAGCACAGACCATGCATCCTTTTGTTCAAAATAGGGTCACCATAATTGCTGTAGCTATACTGTAGTAGAAAATGTTATTAAAACAGAGAGGAGGACCAAAAGAAGCCAACCAGAAGCAAGCAGCTGAATCACATCACTGTCAACAGCACCTTGAGCATATTTACTCAAGAGTTTTACTTACTCAGCTAATGGCAGAGAAAGAAGTTAACATGAGCCCTCCTCATCAGTCCAAGAATGGTGCAGTCACCCAGACTGCCTGGAGAGCAGAAGTACCCAGAGCAGGTAGAGTCACCATCACCAGGTTCTGGAATCAATCCTGTTATAGAAGAACTGGATCTGATATGCTTAGACACCACTAAGTAATACTCTTTATGTCACCTATGTGTCTAATCTGATGTATCTGTCTGTGGAGAACATTTAATCAGTCACAGAGCAGCTCAGTGAGAGAGCAGAGATCATAATCTGGCCCTTTTCATGTCTCCACTCTACTCCAAGATAACAGTCAGTTCTGTAGCAATGTTGCTTATACATTTGCTAAACAAGTAATTTCTCAGTTTCCATCAGAAAACAGAGCATTTTTACATATCCTATTATAGCTGAGTAAGACTTGCTCTACTTAACATTAGCTTTTTGTAGTGGAAAATCTCCAGGAAACAAGCTGTTTAACGATGTTTTATCTGCCCTGCACTCATTCCTAACTAAAGTTGTCCACCTGCCTTGGAAAGACATCTGTTTCAGAGGCTGACTGCTTTCCTCCAACACCCCTTGCACAGCTCAAGGCTGCCATTTTTACCATCACATCTAATTTTATCAGCCAACAATCTCCTCCGCCATCTACAGCAAATACCATGCTGTCAAACCCTTACTATACACAGTGTTAATCCCTGTTACCAGCTGTAGCACTCCTTGAGAAAGAAACAAATGGAAAGCAGAGCTGCAGTGCAGGAACCAACAGTGCTGCAGAGCTTCCCTTCCCAGTGGGCACAGAGACACAGCAGAGCACCTCGGCTCTTCTCCCCTTATCAACCAAAGGAAGGATGCCACATTTCAGAAGGGGCAGCCAAAATTACAAATCTGGCTTTCAACAACTTGGTTCAGTTGCAACTGAGGTCCTGTGCTGAAATACCAAGATGCAAATTTTAACTGAAAACTTCATTGCATTCATCTGACTGCAAGAGGAAAGTTCAGTAACTCTGCCCTGCAAGGGAAGCAAGTGAGCATTAATGGTCTCCTGCCAATGCAGTGGATCCTGGCTGGCCCCTGTCTGCTGCCCTTTTAGCCTTGTGGGAGAAACAACTGGTCACACAGCCATTCAGAGAGAAACAGCCTTATGGGAATCCCATGAAGCTCAAAGGGAAAAACAGAGTCCTGCACACAGGGAGGAATAACCCTGTGCACCAGTACAGACTGGGGAAGAACCAGCTGGAATGCAGCTTGGCAGAAAAGGATGTCCTGATGGACAAGTTAAACATGAACCAACAATATGTCACTGTAGCAAAGGCGGCCAAGAGCCTCCTGGGCTGCACTAGGAGGAGTGTTGCCAGAAGGCCAAAGGATGCATTCCTTCAATCCCTCCCCTCTGCCTGGCACTGGTGAGACCACAACTGGAGTGCTGTGTCCAGTTCTGGTCTCCCCAGTACCAGGGAGATACCAACATAGTGCTGCAAGTTTGCTGAAGCTCCTTGATGATGATTAAGGAATCGGAGCATCCAACCTACAAGGAGAGGCTGAGAGAGCTGGGACTGTTCAGCTTTGAGAAGGCTCAGGCAGGGAGATCTTTTCAATGTGAAAATACACCTGACACAGGGAGTAAAGAAGATAGTAAGACAATTCCCAGTGATATCCCACAAGACAAGAGACAATGGACACAAAACACAGGAGAATCCATTTGAAGGAAAAACCATACGTTTTTCTGAACCCCAGAACACGTTCTTGAGAGGGGTTGTGGAATCTTCACCTTTGGAGCTATCCAAACCCCAAATGGGCACTTCCCTAAGCAGCCTGCTCCAGCTAACCCTGCTTTGAACAATGGGGTTGGAGTAGATGATCTCTAGAGCTGCCTTCCAAGCTGAACAATCTGATGATTCTTCAGACTTTAGCCCTGCTCAGCTGAAGTCAGTCAGCTTCTGCTCCTCAGAACACATCCATCTTGTAGATATTTCAGAGTTCCCTGCCACAACACCCTTTCTCTGCTCAGTATTTTTAGCTCATTGTTTTGTATTTTGCCAGCTGAGAAACTGCAGTTTGTAATTTTACCTTCAGCTTCATATTTCTTCTTAAAAGTGAATACAATGTCCTGTTTATAATAATAAAATCACTAGCTGGCAGGATGACATCAAATGGAAAAAGAGAAAGCAACTGGAAAATTTAGAGCAAGCAATTTTGAGTGCCAAGTTTCACATTTGTAATAGTCCAGCGGAGGTCAACAGGCTCACTTATTATTAGGCAAATGGTAAAGAAATAGATATCTTCTAGTTCTTCCATGTTAGACTATATAAACCATCTCTACTTGAACAGGTTCTAACACTTTCCAAAAAAGTGATGTTATACATTTTCCACAGTAACACCAACAAAAGGAGACAAGCAAAAGGCAGAATTGCTTTGCAAAGAACAGCCTTTTTTCTCTCTCCAATATTTAGGTTTTTGTTTCCCACTATGATTGGACTTTCCTGGCTTTAATTTCTTGTCCCAGTTAAGCAGTAAAGGAAACAAAAAGATATGAATGAAATTAGAAACATTTGGAATGAGTCTTAGAAATAGCTTTTGGGTTTCTTAGATTCCTGGCTAGACTTCTTCAAATGGCCTCCTCCTCCTCTCTGCCCCAGCTCCTGCACCCATCTTTGAAATTTGTATTTCCTTCTTTGCCCTCACCCCTCTTTTCTTCAGGGCCTACATTTTGTCCCAAAGCAAACAGGGAAATGAAAATTACATGTTGTAACACTGGAAAAGACTGGAAAGTGGTTGAAACTTTGCACCCATTAACATTTGTCTCTATGACATTAATCCTCCAATGTTTCCCTAAAAGCAGAAACCAAACACTTCTCAAACTTCTAATGAAACAAATACCAATTCCAGTCAACCTGAATAATAAAATGAGCACTCCAGTCCTATCTGCATTATCATATTTAAAGTCTCTGGAAGAGAAGTTTCCTCAACCACACATTCTGATACTTCATGAAGCTTCATGCTCTCTGTAAAATGCAACTGCAGGATGCAATGCCAACACCTAATACTTGCCTAGTGCTTTTCATTAAAAGTTTTGGGTGCTCTTTAGGAACAAGTAAGCTGAGAATGCCGTGAAATACTTGTCTAATTTTACAAATAAACCCATGCAGGTAAGAAACAGATGTCCATGGCAAAACTGTGCAAAAGTCAGAGCAGAGTGTCAAGCCAGCTTAATAATTTCAAAGCCATCCACAAGGTTTGGATCTTTTCTACCTTAAGTAGTATTGAAATATTATGTAAACCTTTCTTTGTGAGCTATTATTGGAGAAATGAGGGAAAAAAAAGATCTCTTGCAAGCAATTCTACACAGGCTGTGTAGGTGAGATCACGGTTGCTACCCAAATAGAATATGCATGGCAAGAACAGGCTTCCTGTAAAACTGAAAGACTTGCAGGAAGGTCAAGAGGATATTTACAAGATGGCATGGGTAAAATGTCTTTCCCTCTTGCCCAGCCTCAGCAGCTTGGTGAGACACATTGTCTCAGTTTCATCTACAACCACACTCACAAACACCTCTGGTGCAGAGCCCCTCCACGCTCCATACTCTGACTCCCAGGCCACACCTCGGACACTGGTCAGAAGAACACACAAAGTGCCTTCTGAGGAGGAAAGGGTCATTTCCCAAGATGAAAGGAAACAAGGAAGTTATCTCAGGAAGAGGAAACACACAAAAATACAAGACATTTTTGGGGTCTCAGTTCCAAATCCCACAACTTTTACACACGACACCACAAAATTTACAGCCCTGTGTTACAAAACTGAGGAAGATTTACTAGAGGTCAAAGTACTTCAAGATAAACTCTAACATGTGTTTACTCTAATCAAGCAAGCAATGTGTAAATTGAACTAGGATGAGCTATTTACAAGTTAACATGGCTGTTTTAGGAGAAAAGATGAGTTTTTATTTCACTGTAGCTAATTTATACCATACTCTCAGACTACTGTACAGTAATCTGGGAAGCCTGACAGATCACCACGCACAAAGGACAGCAAAGATGGGCACTCACAGAGGCAGTGTGTGAGATCCTCTGGAAAACAAGGCAGAACTCAGATGTGCACCCAGAACAGACACCCAGGATCAGGGGTGTTCCTCTGGATGCCATCCTGGGCTGTGTGTACTGGCCCTTTGCAGAAGGGACCACAGCACACTTGTTGCTGACAATATGAAAGCTGATACCTAATTACAAGTTAAGGCCAAGCTACCTTGGGACTTGTCAAAAACAGTCTCAAGGTCTTCTGGTCTCACCCATCAGAGATGCCAGCCAGGTCTCCAACTACCTGACACCACCTCCCTACAATTCACACTATATTCACTAACAAAACTCATCTTTTTTCTGGATAGACAAACCCCTTTCTGTGAGGAAACGACAAGGAAGACTCACCTGTATTTTATTTTCCATAACTAGAAGTATCATTTTATTTCCATATGTGTTTAGACCACAGACTGGTTAGTCAGCAGTGTGGTAGTTGACATTAAAAGGATTAGCAAATTAAGCTCAAATAATTGTCTTAAAAAGTTTGACTGTTTAATGTTTATATTTGAGAGGATCAAAAGGAAATCTACTTTGTAGTGTGCACTGTGGTCAGGAAGGGGCAGAGAGGGATTTAAATAGCTTAACCACGAAACTGTTATCACCTTGATAAGTCCCAGTGTAATAATTCAGCAATAAAAGCAAGAAATGCACTTGGAATTTGTTTCCAAAAGTGACTGTCTGACTGGAGACAAGTCAAGCTGTTTATTTGCTTAAAAGAACTCGGTCAGAAGAAACAGAGAAGGCTGCTGAACTGTAGTCAAGAATATAAAAATAAGCACTTTCAAGTGAAATCTGAACGGCAGCATTCAGTATCTACTTTTTTTTATGCTACCTGAAGCCTGCAGTCTGGATCTGCTATCTGACTGTTAGCATTAGTAAATCAGGAGTGTGATACTCTGCTGAATTATTCCACTGTATGGCAGTGGAAATCCAGAAAGCTGAAACACTAAGGAGGCTGCAGGCTCCAGAGCAGAATTAGGTCCAAAGTAATATCTGGAGTACAGGTGCAGATACAAATGCATTTTCATCCTTGAAATAAAAATGGCTGCAGTCTATCAGCTTATCTGCTCAAATTGCTAATGTCCATGACACAGAAAAATGAAGAAGAAGAGGAGCTTGCTGCATATATACAGGTGCTTGTACCAGTGCAGTGTCCAGAGGAATCAGCCTCCTAGGGCTGCTTCACCTCAGCATTACACAAGACAGCAGTGAATTTGCCAACTGAGCCTGGATGCTCCAGCATAAGCAAGGCTGGAAGCAGAACACACTGTGTCTTCTTAATAATGTTTTTGTTGTTTGCCTGCACCATCCTTTATTGCAAAGTGAGGTGCTAAACAAATCATTTTTCTTTGGTCTTTAAATCTTTTCTAGTAAAGATGTCTCTAAAACCTGACACTTAGAAGTATAGCAAATCTACTATTTTGGGTAGTCCAGCAATGTCAATGTCTGCCACTCAACAGGCTGTGGAGTTCTCAAAAGCTGGTTGGGAGCACCACTACATTACAGGGATGTGAGGCTGATGTAGATAGCTAATTAGGATGGCTAATGTGAGGTAGCTGGACAGTCTTTATCTGTCTTAACTCTCAGAGTAACAACATCCTAGGTCATTGATCTGCCAGGCATTCAGAAAATCTCTACTATAAAACTACCGCTAAAATGCGTAATACATTCCAGACAAAAACACAAAGCTTTCAGATTAGGTGCTAAACGTCAAATTTTCAATTTTCAAGTTCTTTTGAGGAAAAGCCTCTGCCTCACGAAATACTTCTCCAAATAACTAATCTTCTAGGTTTGTCAGTACTTTCAAAAGTAGCTTCTTTCTATGCTTTCTAGCACAAATAAGGTATAACATGGCACATGTAATAAAGTCAGTGCCTTTACAAACTGTGATGAAAGCAAAGCAAAACAGCACGACCCTGCACCAACCCAAGGAGTGTCAGACCATGCTTTTGTTGTTACCTTAAATCTCTTCTTTTGGCCAGCTCTCCTGGTGAGATAGCCCAGGGCAGGTTCTGGGGAAGACATTCCAGGACTTCAGGGGAAAAGTCAGAGAAATCCACACCATACTCTGTCAGGATGCCTTCTGATTCTGGCTCGATCTCTCCAGCCTGCCCAAGACTTTTGCACAACTGCCTGCAGAAAGAAAGGGATACTTTTTTAAAGTGTATAATTACTACTCTCACGTTGTTACTGTCCCCGCAGAGAGGCTGCTGAGCCCTCACATACACTCTTTCACCCATTCACTTCTCCCTGAGTTTTGGCAGAGGACTTAGCAGGAATTCAGACCATACCATGACTTTTATCTGCTGGAGATGCAAAACACTCACCAGGCACTACCCTGGGCTGGTTTTACATATCTCATTTGAAGTAGATGTTTTAAATTATTAGGTTTTTGCAAAGGTAAGAAAGTTTCCAATTTTAGAGAAAAATGCATCCAACGGGAAAAGCACAGCCATCCACACAGGCAGCTCCAGCGTTACACGTGGCTGCCTTGAGACCCTCCCTCCTCTCCTCACCACTGCAAAAGGTGACCCATCTCTACTACAAAAAAAGAAGAACAGATTTACACCCAATACCAGAGAGCTCCACAGGGAGCTCAGTACACTGCCCTACATCCCAAAGGATACACATCTCTGCCTGGGCAAACCAATGCCTTGTGAAGACAGAGGTGTGAAGAACCTACACTGCCTCCCTTACAGGAGCCACACAGGCATGCCCACACATCATCTCTCCAACAACTTTCCAGGTTCCTTCCAGGACCTCAGCATTTCAAGTCATTTGTTCCTCCTCTCATGGCTAAGCAGAAGCCTCTGAAGCCAGAGCTAACTGGAGAGGGGCCAACCATCCAGAAACATGTCACAGACAGGGAAAATAGTCCCCCTCATTCTAACAGTGTTTGATGCAATACTCTGTACATATGTGGATGAGGCTGCTGCTCTATTATACTTGGAGAATGTTTCCACCTGCTCCAGTGCAAATCCCAGCATGGATCTGTCCAACAGCTCTGGTGTCAAACAAGGCTCAGCTCTAGACACTGTGCAAACCAGGACTCCAAAGGAACAAGACATTTGTTCCCTCTCTAGCTGATTACAAATACCCTGTGACAGCCCATGTCACATGGTGGCTCCCCCATCCCCTTTCTCACCTTTAGATAGCTCTACAGTACACAGAGTTAAATTACTTTTTATTTTTTAATATACTGCCATTAGGCCAATGCACATTATAGTCAATAGAGATAATGCTCCTGACCCAAGAAGATTACAACTGAAATTAAGGCAAATCCATCAAAATATGACACAAAAGAGAGGGGTAATAACAGCACAAAAACAGCCACTCTAATAAGTGTTTTTCCACCGCATAAAATACACAATCGTTATATTGATCCCTCTGCTTTAATTCCAATGAGTGAGAACAGACACTAATTACTTTCCTAAATTGGGGCCAAAACAGTGCTCTTGTTTTTTGGACAAGCAAGACAGTCTCAAGGCTTCAAATGTGTCATAAAGCCACAGAACAAACCCCAAACTCTCAGCACAAGTGAGCCCATCTTCTTTATGGGAGCAAAGCTCTTTCTTCACAACGGGAAGGGCTGTGTAATAAACCTGTCACATTGTGTAATATGCTGGAAAGGATTGCTCGCTTCATGGTGTGGTAGATTGTAGAGTTCACATCGTCTAGCTTTAAAATAAAAATGAAAACAAGGATAAAAGATATTTCCCTTTATTGTTTCAATTTTATGTACAAACTGTATGGCAGAAATACGTGCGCATTTGGCATCGTGGCTGAGTTCTCTGTTCCTGCAGCTGGGTCCCAGTCTAATCCTTATTTTAATGTAAATAAATGAGGCATCAGTTTTATCTCCCTCTCTCTCAGCAGTAACAATAAACCAGAGAAATCACCACTTCATTCCCAACGTCTGGTGCGGAGCTGGGACTGAGCAAGGACGAGCCTGCGGTCTGCAGGCCCACCAGCACTGCCAAGGATGGAAAAAACAAAACAGGAAAAGAGAGGACTCATTACCCTACCCAGGAGAAATGTCAAGAACTTGAGTCTTAGGTGCCCCTTTTCTTGGCAGGGCAGATCTGGGAAGTGCACTGGGAGGGCAGCTGGACATCTGCAGGACAAGCCATGGAAAGCACCTCTGAATGCCAGAGTGCTTTCCAGCTTGGTCTTGAAACCCACGTTCCTCTTGATCCGTTTACTGAAATTAGATTACAAACCATAAGGGGTTTACCCAGAGGTTTGATATAGGACTAATATTTTTTAAATAGTAATTAACATTTGATTTACAGTGTTCCAGGGAACATTTCCCAAGTACCTTGAAATAAAAAGTGTATAACTGACTTTAATTGGGGCCATGTTACAGTCACACAGGCATGATGACTTGCATCAGAGCAAAATCTGACAGGACAGCATGTGATCAAAGGTAATGCATATAGGATCACCGATGGCCCCGGAGTAACAGCCAGGCTGCAAAATTGTTCCTGGGGCTCCTCGGCCACCAAGGGTAGCAAGAATAGTTCAAGAGGCTTATAAACAACCAGGGGCACCGGGCCCAGCAGTACTCAGACGTTCACTCCCAGGGAGTCACGGTGTCTGTGACACCCTGGGCTTGCGTGCATCTCTTTTTTTTTTAAATGTCAAAAGGTAAAAAAAAGTTACAGTGGTTACAGACGTAAACATTTCTTTTCTGTGACGCTGAAAAGAAATGATGGGGGAGCGTCACCTTGAATTCTTTGAATACCCTTGGATTAACGTCAGACACGGTGGCAGCACGCACTGACTGGAACTTGCCATGGTTGGGGCAGAATAGGATATTTCTCCAAATCAGCCATAGCTGCAAGATCACTGAATTGCTCCAAGGTGCCCACTCACCAGAGTCTAAACTGCCACGGATGCGCACCAGGGGCAGAGCCACCCTCAAGCTGCCATCTTTCCTCTCATGGTGACACTCATCGCATCTATTCAGCCACCCATCTCTAGGAACATTTGAGCTCTCTCCACTCCATTTCAACTCCAGTGAGCTGAAACTGGCCAGTGTGTTCAAAGGTTACATGGTAAGAAGTCTCCAAAAAGACAAAGCAGGATTACATAAGGCTTGTTTCCTTTGAAAAGCCAGGCAGGCTCCCAAACTGGAGCAAATAACTTCCATTGGGAACTTAACAGCCTTGCTCAGTTTCTCCTGGAGCAGGTTTGTCCACAGTCATCCTACACGGAGCAGTAGGAGAACATCCCACACATAAAGCACCAGTCCTTAAGAAGGCTTGTACAGAAGAGGTGACAGCAAAGAGCCCCACCTAGGTGCTCCCACTGCCCAGGGCCTGGAGCTCACACACGGAGCTGCACAGGCTTGAGGAAGGCCACAGGTGCCAGTGGAGACAGCGAGAGATCTGCAGGGCTGAGTATCAGAGGGACAGAGAGCAGTGCCATGGAACCCCAGAGCTTGAGAGCACAGCCCAGCCCTGCTCCACATCACATCAGAGCTGCCTTCCCTCAGCCGCCAGGCCACGTCCCATCAGAGCACAGGAGCAGCATGGTGCCCCCACCATGGATGGGGCTGTCCTACACAGTGATTAGCTGTGCCAAGGGAAGAAAGCTTTATTGAGGGACATTCCCATCTGCAAGAAGGTGTTTTTCCAACAGAGCTACACTGCTCTGTTGAGAGGATTGGACCTTCCCTTGAGCCTTACAGTGAAGTACCCAAGGTATCTGGTTATTTCCCCTCACACAAAATACACTTTTGAATTTAAAAAACACCAGAATAAAATGCCAGAGATGAAAAGAACTCAAGCCACTCAAATGGCTTTGGAAACAGCAGCGAGTGAAATAACATTTCATTTTACTGCAAAAGCTGGAACAAATCATGTCACCTTGACAGACCAATATCTAAGACCCTGAGCTAGAATGGCCACAAGCCCAATGTGACACAGAGGGAGTCAGTGATTCCATGCTTTTCTATTAGTTGGTTTTGTTTTTTTTTTCAATAGTCTCATTCATCATCATATTTGGGGACAAAAAAAATCCACCTTAACCATGTGCAAAAGTGCAGAGATGTCTGGACTAATACTCCAAACAACCCTGGACTCCAACACTGAAAAAGGTCCCCAGAAAATATCGGTACATGGCAGCACTTGCAATATTTATCTGGAAAAGTTCTGTTTTGGAACTAACTTGCTTTACCTGTTACCTGAAGCAGGTACAGTTATATGGCATTTCACTGCCAAGGTAAAGTCACTTCACATGCAGAAGGGAGCACAGGAACTCAGCTCAGGGCACGGCCAGCATGACCTGGAGACAAGAGTTCCTCCTCACTCCTCCCCAGCATAGTCGGGGTGACAGGGTGGCTTTTGGAGGGGACAGTGTCACGCTGGTGACCACCAGGTGGCAATCATGACACAGAAACACATCCCCCCTCCCCAAGGGGACCTCCGGGGACTCTCAGGTTGCCCCTGTGCAGGTGGACCATCCTGGGTGGCCAATGCCACCACCAAATTCTCGGCAGGGGCATCTCACTTCTCCACCCACACACGGTCACTGTGAAGACCAATCTGTGTCATTAACCGTACTTGGAAACCTGGCACTGAACTTCCCAAGGAAAAAAGGAAAGCCAAGGAAGGTGCATGACCAGTCTGGGAGAGTTCAGCTGCAGGATGAAGAGTACCTAGAAACACCCAAAGCATCCAGGGGACACGACTGCCAACTCTGGAGGGAGTTTCCCTTGTCACACTTCCAGCAGACAGTGCAGGGCAATGACCAACAGGCTCTTTGTCCTGACACCTTCAAAACCATGGTACTGCTGCCAAAGGCATACCAAGAACTTTGTGGACAGAACTAAGGGGTGCACAAAAACGTTCACAAAACAAAGCACATAAAGAGCTGCAGATCACTGCTCTTCTCTCCTTCGGGGGACCATGAGCAGCAACACAACTCGTAACAAGGCAATATGGTTTATAAATAAGCTTATAAATGAGCCCAAAGCAAACAGAATCTTTTGTGACCTTCAAGAGGTTTCCTTGTCTTTCAGTGTTTAAACAAGGATTATTTATGGCTAAAAACAAAGGGGATCACCAAGGTTTCATGCTCCCATCTCCACAAGGCATTTACTGAAGGGCGACCAACTCCCAGAGGAAACAACTATGTATGAACACAGTCATGGACATTTTCTTTCCTGACAACACCCTTTACATCTTGGAAACGATCAAACCAGATAGATGAGAATATCCAATATTGTCAGAAGTACAGACTAAAGGCACACACATTATCCAATAAAAAAGATATTAGCCCATCCTCCTAATTTCCCCTGTTTCTGCTGAAAGGGGGGGTTGTTCATGACAAGAAGCCAAGAAGTACAATCACCCTCCAGTCTTTTCTCAGTTTGAGTCAAAGAAGACAAAGCAAATCTCTGCCAGTAGAGAAACTTATTCTCAGTGAAGTTCACAGCACAGCCAGACTCCAGTTAAGTGGGGCTCAAAGGGAGGCCACTGCAGTTCATGCACTGCAGTTTATCTAGGAAACACTGAGTGACTTCATGACTCACGTGGGTCTCAAGGAACACACATGAAACTTGCTATTACTGGGCACAAAAAACAGCTACAACTGATAAACTCTGTAAAATGGGGACTTCAGCTTAGTTTAATTTTTGTCCTAGGGCTGATAGATCTGTGTCAACACACTTACTCTTAAAAAAATTTTTCTCTAAGTTTTAAGCTTTCCCAGCAGTTTGACTTGAGGACTTCCAAATCTGCAGTGCTGATACTGTACATCAGCTGTGCTACCCCATCAGAACTGCTCTGCAAGAGGAAGAGAAAAGCTGGACTTTATGAACAACTCCCACTATTGCACATGCTCCAGATTACATCCAGATGCACCTGTAAAATCTGACCACAGTATGGCCACAGAGTTACCTACTCTGGATTACCAACTAAACCAGGACTACTAAGTATTCTCAAAATAACTGAATAGATTGACAAACATCCTCCATTCCTTATTGAGACACATTCAATAAAAACAGCGTGGCCACTCCAGGTGGAAGTTTGGCACCCTACAGTGGTTCCAAAGAAAAAAGTGAAAATGCTGAAAATCAGTGCCTTCTTCATGGACAGGCAAAATGAACTTGCAATCTGGATCCAGCCCAGCATAGGCCACTTGTGTAGTGCTGCCTTAAAATTTCCTTCTTCACAGCACTGCCAGCAATTTGAACTCTGGACAGTGATGACTTTACAGTGCCTGACGAAACACACAAAGTGCAACATCCTTCTCACATGCTTCACGAGGGAATGAATCTTCTCTTGATTTCTACTATTCCTCCTTGAACAAATGCAACTTTAAAACCACAAAAATCTATGACTTCTTTCTAATTCTTACCAGCAAAAGCATAAAAACTAAAGAAGAACCTCATAGCCACTGATCTTTCCCTGGCAGAAGGGAAATATCTGCACACTGTGTACTACTCTTCCACACAGGGAGGAAAGACAGGAAGGCTGCCAGCACCCCATGGTGCTTGTGCTGGTCAGGCTGAGCATGGGTGATGTGTGTTCCCCCTAGACCATGCACTCATCAATGCTGTGATGCACCAGCACTGAAGCAAGCACTCGAAGAAACTAACATTTATGAGATTAACTAGTGATGAGCTGTCCTTTGTCCCAACATAATTTATCCACCACAGGGACAGAAGACAAGCAGCTTGTTAACAGATTTCTGTCTCTACTGTATATACCAAATTAAGTGAATACAAGATCTCAAACTAGAAATCTCACTCATGTCTACTTCCAGTGGCAGCCACATACCCTGAAGCAAAGTTGCTGTCTTCCTTCCAGTCCACGATGCGACAGATGAAGAGCATCTGTGAATAGGCCTCAGGCTTGGACACAAAGTCTGGAGGGCAATCAGCCAAGGGCACATAGACCCTGGGCACTCTGTGGTCCACAGGTGAGAACATGGCACACCTCTTGAAGAGTTCGCTGTTCCTGTCAGCCAGAAGTTTGATGAAACCTGTAGCTGCTCGAGAATGCTTCTTTTCCAAAATATAGACCACCTGGGAGAGGTAACAGTTCCTACAATTAATACCTTCAGAGAAACTTACTTTATTTAGCAGGAAAAGGATACACAAAGACTCAGCAGAGTGTCTGGGAAAGTTGCAAGGTCTATATCTTGTTTTCCCTGTGTTTGTATATTTGTATGTGCATTTTTTAACTGAGTACCTATTTACAATGTATTTTCCTTGCCATCTTGCTCAGGGCTATAGAAGAGCTAAGTGCTTTCCAAGTGCTAGCTCTCTACAGCAATTTTCTTGATTACAGAACAAAACCAGACAAGAAGCAGATGCTTCCAAATGCAGGGAATTAGCCACAAAATACAAGCAACTCCTGTAAAATCTTTCATTTGTATTCTCGGCCTGTGATTTCAACAGTCAGCACAGAATAGGCCAGTCCAAAAATGGTGCCGCTGGCAGATCCAATGCTAACCACAGGAAAGGATGTGCTGTTGGGAATTTGGCAGTTCTCTCCTTCTCTCTGTGCTTTCTGAAGTTAGGGGTTATTTTACCTTTATACAAGATGGCTTTGAAAAGAATAATAAATTACAATATCACTAAATAATTGTTCCAGAGAGGTGTTCATCCAGGCTATATTTTTGTAGACCACAATAAATCACTGGATAACAGAAACATTATAGCTGATTTCCTAAGCTTATACAGAAGAGTCTTTCCAGAAGGTTTCAGGAGCTGCACCTCTGCACAGTTCTGAGTGCTGGAATTGCCACACTGGATGAGACCAGAGCAGCCCAGCCAACAACTGGACCAGAATCAGAGGCTGCAAGGCAAAGCACAAGACGTGGAAGAGACCTGACCCAGTCTGACCCAGCAGCCCTTTTCTGGTCTCTTAGCTTTCAGAGATTGACTCAAATCTTGAATCAACAGCACTAGCAGACTTTCCAAAGTCTGTAAGAATTAATTCTGACAACTTTGGATATCCTGACACTCATATTAGTATCCAATCTTTTTCCTGAATCTTGCTAAGTAATTTTGCATGACAAACAAACGGAATTTAACCTAGGATAATTGGTAAAAATAACAAGTCACTTGATTTTTATCAGATCAGACAATTACTCTCTCTGAAATGGAGAATGAGACTCAAAGATCAACAGATAGAGGCTACAGGGAGGCCAGGCCTGGTCTCCTTCAGCCTTTGGGAGCACACACGTGCTTACTTGTCACTCTCCATGGGTTTACCTTGGCTGTCCTTTGAAGAAACTCATCTGGGAGAAGCCTGGGATCATTGACCTTGGGTCCATCATCTTGCTTTGTTCTGTGCACACCAGTGACCCCAGCAGCCTTCCCTGCATCAAACACACAGAACAGTCACTGTAGCACATTCCCATGACAAATTTGTATCCGGCCTTTGCTCTAAAGTACAATACAATATGCACGCAGTAGACTTATTTGAAAGGAAGAAGATCTCTCAGGTGTTAGAACTGTCAAGCATGAAGTAATTATTATTGCTCTGGACTACAACAGACAGCAGATACATGTTCACTTACCATGCAGGTGTGCTGAAAAACAACAAAAATCAAAATAATTTTATAAGTAGGACTGTATCAGTCATAATAGACAAAGTGATAGAAAATAAGTTCTGTTAATTAAAACTAAGGGCTAAGAATTTTGTGGCGTTTCTTAGTTGAAGTCATTAACATCACATAAACAGTCCTTTCCTACATACATTCATTTAATATTTAATTCCCTTTAAAAACATTATGCAGGGTTATAAAATGTGTGTTTATCTTTGAAAGAAACTGAAATCGTATCTAGTAAGCTGACCCTCTTCAGCTGTGGACCAGGCTTATGAAAAGTCTTATAGCAGTAGTCACTACATATGACCAAGACCTTCCTTCCCCTGAGATCTCTGAACCAGATATTGATAATATTAAAATGGAGTGTCAACTAATTTCTAGTTTGAAATTTTCAAATATTCAAGTATGTGAGTTTGGGAGCATCAGCATTTAATGTTTACAAATATTAAAGTCCAAAGTGATCTTTGCCATGGAGAAGGCTGGGATTGGGCTGTTCTTGATCTGCATCCCTGCTGACAGCCTGTGGTTACTGCTCTGCCAGAATTTTTGGGATGGAAACATCCATGTGCACTTGTCTGGAGGGCTCATGGGAGGTGGCTTTTTCCATTCGTATGGCAATCACATCCATCTTGAGCACATGTGCTAAAATCAGGCCTAGAGTGTTCAAAAGAAATCTTCCCTTCCTAAGGAGAGACTGTGGCACCGACTGCAAGCTTCAAGGGACGTAGCTGTCACTGTTTCCCTTAGAAGACACGAGATAAAGCGACGTTTTGCTGAGGTCTGTGCTCCAGGAGGCCAACAGCACTCACCCATGTGAGAAAGGCTGCAGAAGCACTGCGGTGACATGCAGCCCCTGGTCCCCAGATGCCGCCTGTCTGTCCCCCAGAGCCTCAGGGCGAGGTTGCTGGTGACATGATGGATGGAGGGGTGGCTGCAGGGAGCAGTGCCGGGTGTCGGGACTGGCACTTGGGAAGGGGGGGCAGTGGGACAGCAGCTTCCCCAAGGGTTTGGCTGTGCCCCACCATCACCAGGGCACGTTCACAGATGGCTGTGTCCCCATGGAGGGCCTGCACTGCCTCCAGGCAATGTTACCCCAGCAGTCGCCTGACAATGATGGCTTTGCTCTAATGACAAACTCTGGTTCTCATATGCTGCTAATTATCCTCAGCTTTGCCTTCTCATATGCTCTTCCTCTCCCCAGAGATCTTTTCCTAAGTGACTCTACTTTTATCTTCATTGACTTGCTAGCAATGCTGAGAGGAGAGTGAACAGGTATTCAAGGGTTTAAATAAAATTCTACTTTGCTTTAAAAAGCCCCAATAATAAAAGCAGCAAACCCATTTCTGATTCACTTCTATCAAAATTAACGCAGACTTGCCAAAATCAGCATTATTACAGGATAAAACCACCCAGAGTTTCATGGTGACAAACAAGGTACAGAAAATAATTGCTTGTGTAATTGTAGGCAGTTAAAAAGTGGGGGATACCAAGGTTACTTCATTTGCTTACCTCCTCTAAGGTTTCTGCCAGCTAAAGGTCATACCAGGCAATCATCTAGCAAAGGATGAAAGCCAGGAGCCATTTTGTTTTCTTATAAATTTTCAAGTGATCAGTTACCAGTTTATGGTGTGTCAATCATAAAGACAGCCTGGGCAAAGAACAAGATGATCTGGAACAAAGGAAAACCGGACAGGACAGAGGACAAGAGGAAGTTGGGAGCCTTCCAAAGGCCATGCCTCCAGGCACACCTGCCACAAGCCCAGGGCTTTACTGGAGTGAACTCACCCCAAGGAACAGCACATACTGGTGGGAAGAGAAACCAGAACTAAACATGTTTAGGAAAAAAGCAAGAGCTGCATTCACTGCTCTCCCAGCGTAGCAGAACAGCAGCAGTGACTCAAGGTTCAGCAGGCAAGAGAGAAAAAAAGCACCCAGAGTCACGTGAGGAACATGTCCTTGTTAGCACTGCCTTTTTTCCACTTATGCTTCCAACGCCCATTGCTCCAAAAAGTCACTTGGAAACTTTCACTGAAGCAGTTTTCTCAGTCAAAAAGAAGCCAGCAGGGATGTCCTGGGGAAGTAATACATACACACATGCAAAAGCACATGAGCACCAGGACACAGCTGTCACAGGGAGAACAGCAAATGGGTGGCCAGGCCTTCCTTGGCCTGGGATGAAGAACATTCAGGGCTGGGGCACTGCCTCCCTTCCAGCTGAATATGAGCCCCATGTGAACCCAGTACAGATATCAGAAAGCACCCAAATTCCCACCGTGGCAGATGATAGAACTTCCCTTTTCCTTCACAGCCAGTATCAACCAGGGGCCTTTGGCTGGCTAGAGAGTATCTTCTTCAGGGGTCTCTCCAATTTCAGCATCCCTCCCAAAAAATCCGGAGAGATTATGAGAGACTTCAGCATGCGGAGTCTAGAATCTACAATTACTCCATCAACAGAAAGAAAAAAGGAAACTAATCCCAGCCATCTACTTCTTCTTATCCATCTTTTTTAACCAACTTCAGTATCTTAAATGCCATCACACACGTTTACTAAGGGCAAATGCTCCTGAAACAAAGGACAGGGAAGAAGAGACATGAAGAACTCTGTGCTCCTGGAGCTAAGAGATGCAGACTTCCCTATAACTTGTAGCTGCTCCTTTTGAAGTCAAATTTCTCTTGGTACTAGGGCTACATCTAAGGCCCAGCAGTTTACAGCAGCAAAGCACCAGCCAGGAGGAATCCCTGTGACAAATCCTTCAGCTCAGAAGGGACAACTATCCAGATCCAATGTCTACCAGGCTCAACTGTCAAATTATTGCACAGGAACCTCAGACACAGCAGCAATAATCTGCCACAGGAGTATGATATCCGAGTTCCCTGAATACATCTCTGACAGTCCCTCTCCTTCATTACACATCCTCCTCCCCTCCAGTGGAGCTGAGCAGAGAGGGGCACTAACAGGGCCCCATTAGAGATTGGTGGTCTAGAAGACCTCAGCTGGGAGGTACAAACATCTCCCATAACAGGGCAGAGGCATGGAGGCAACTCTAAAGGAGAGTTAACTTGTGAGAGGAGCAGAATTTTGTGCAGGGAAGGTGGGAAGAAACTCCTTGCATCATGCCAAACTAAAAACGAATTACCCTGACCCCTTTACTGCAGTGGTTATCCAATGACCATTCAATATTTCCACCCTAGGCAAAGACATGTTTTCTGAGAAAGATTTACTATGTTAGCTTGGGCAGTACTTCATAAGCTTATTTTACAGTGAAAACACACTTCAGCAACCAGCATCCAGTGAAACTGCATTATAATCTCAGTGTTTTCCTTTCAGCGATTATCTGACAAACCAAAACTGTAATAGTCTTACTTAAAAAAAATTAGACACTAGACACAAAAAGCAACTCAAATTAGTTATGTTATTACCAATGAATAGATCCAGGACACTTGGAATTTGCCTCTCTCTGTAACAGATCAGTTTAGGCAGCTTCAATACACACTTAGATTTGCCTGACAGGCATTCCTAGGTCAAACATTACTTTTTTAAAAGCCCCCCAAATTTCCTTTTACAATTCAATTACCATCACATTAAAAGGTGGCCAAAGTGGACCAATAATCATCAGACTAGAATTCTGATTACTTATGACAGATCCAAAATTATTTTCAGTAGGTTTGCATTGGTCACTGTGGAAATTTGCAATTCTGTCCAAAAAGAATACAATTAAAGGTGCAATATCCACTTGCAAATGAAAATATATCATAGTTTCAGATCTCAAACACAACTTACAGGAAAAAAAAATCACCCTCACTGAATGGAAAAAGCCAAGTTTTTTAAGAAAATAGTTCAATGTTTGCTACTTCAGCTAGGAAAAAAACGTACTTGAGAAGCTGGGTTACTCTACACAGGAGCATTTAAGAATCCCATCAGAAAATACTGCTCTTCAGCTTAGTGCTCAGATACCAGGACAGCTGTAAACCTTTCAGTGGCAAAGCCAACTACTTACTAATGAAGCAACAGCACTTAGGTTCTCTGACATTTGCTTCAAGGAGCAGTTTTCAGTATATTATGTTTTAGTACCAAATACCTAAGCGGTGTAAAACAGACCAATTTATTATAAATATCTCCAGGACTGTGTGTCACACACACAAAGGACGTGTTTTTGCAGTTCTGTCTACATCAGCACACAACAGACATTAGGAAATGAAACTCCCCTCAACTCAAAAGCGATACATGCATACCCAGAGATTTGCTCTGGGCTACACTATTCTGCTACAATTTTAATTTCTAGGGATAACAAGAAGGAAATGCTGCTATTTAGAAGAAAGTACAAGGACTCCTCACATTCTGCAACTGAGGGTTTCTTAGCACAGAACAGCTTTTTTCTTCTGAACACAAACCTACCGAAAGGTAGGGAAGAAGGGAAGTGCTGTTTCACTTGGTACCAGGTACTACCCAAAACCAGAATCTATTTTAAACACCCTACAAGTAGGGTCACCTAGGAAAGTACCATGGAAAAGCAGTACTTTGTATTTATAGCTCCACATACAGAGCTTTCCACCTGCGATGGAGGTATTTCATTGCAACAAGACTCTTAAGCCAACAGCCTTGGAATTTAACACATGTGGGTTGTCCAAACACAGCCTGACAGCTCCCATGTGCAATGGAAGAGGGCTCTGCAGCAAGAAGCAAAGCAGCTCCAAACCATGCAGCACTCCTGAGTTGTCTCCTTGCAGAGCTATGTGTCTAATGAACAGCACTAACCTCCTCAGAGATGTTTATTTTTGAATACTCATTTAAGCAAACTTACCCTGCCACAGCTGTTGATGACTTAACACCTGAGCGCACACACCTGCCTGCCCAAGGGCACATTGAAGAGAGGACTGGGAGACTCAGATGATTAGCATCAAGATTTTTGAAGATGCACAGGCTGGAGGAGACCCTCAGAGACAGAGAGGAAAGGCTTAAACACAAATGTGTGGAGCACAGACAAGCATCTGCAGTAGCAGAGCAAAGGCAGAGTGAAGAGGTGACTACAGCTGGCTCCCTCAGACACGCAAGGCAGCCAAGCATGTAACTATTTACTTATATTTAGCCACCTCCACAAGGAGGGATGGAGGAGATGGCACAATGATGAGACAAGAGTGTCACTTTTCCTTAGAACTCTCCAAGTCTGATCCACAGCAAAGATCAACATAATTTTGGGAAGCTGCCATGTAGCCCAGCAGATCAGATCGTAGCTGTCTCAGTAGCCACATAACATTACTACAACCATGGCACAGCCACACAGACCTCCTGGCCCTCTCGTGTCCTTGAGAAGCAGTCAGTCAGCATAGGGCTGGAAGCTTTATTGAGACAGAATTAAACCAACAAAAAATCAGGTGGTGCTGCAGTCTACAGAAATACAGTTCTATTACATTAATGACAAGCAAGATTAAAATGTTACAAAAAGAATTCCATTGAGTATTTTGCCTATTTACTTAATGTTCTTCCTTCCTGCATGTGCATTTGTTCCTGAAGTCTGTGTGTCCAATATTACTATTCCATGGAAAATATGTTAGCTGAATGAATCCTAATCTGCTTCATCCTGGAAATCTTGCTAACAATGACCATACTCTGTTTATCTCCACACCCACCATTCACTCTCAGTATCATGCCCTCTCATTTACTTGACCTAAACTTGTAACTCAAAGGAGAAACACAGGTGAACTCAGGAACATATGGTAATATGCTGAACTTAATCTAATTCCTGTTACCTAATTGCCTAAGTAATTTATTTTTTCCAGTACTTAAGAAGTCATTTGGGGGTCAAGATAACTCACTAGGGAAGAACAGTGTAAGGAACTTTCCCAACATTAACTTCCATTGCAGGCTTCAGCTTTACAACAAAAGAATCACTGGAGCTTTTTCAGCCTGTAGCATTTAATCAATGCAACCATAAAACTCAATTGGTTTAATACCAGTAGAACACTTTTCCTCAGTTGCTATACTGTTTATTCTGCTAGAAATGTATGCTGTCACTTAAGAAAAGTTACAGCAACAATCAGAAGAGCTAGATCCAGAGACCCACAAACATGAACTTAGGATAAACTAATACAGAGCTGTCTCAAGCAGCTGAAACTGCTCCAGCTTCTCTGCTGGCTTTCCAGGCTTCAGCAGAGTGAAACCGATCTGATTTTTGACAGTTCCACCTCAAGGATTTCTATTAAAAGCCATGTAACTGAGAAGATTTCCTGGTGAGCTTTCACTCTGCTGTGGCCTAGAAATTTTAAGAGCTATGCAGTGGAGATGATCCATCCCCAGAAGGCTGCAGGCTAGGAAAGAACAGTGAAGCTCCTTAAAAGCACTCCGAGTGAACAGGAGCCTCTGGAGAGGAGGGAGAAGAACACTTGTACCTTCCAGTGGCCAGTGATGTTGGTGGACTCCAAACATGCCAGACTTCATGGCTGCCAAACTGAAAGAAGGGTGAGCCTGAGCAGAGCAGAGGTTCAGCACATAATCCAGATTTTTGTCACCATCATTTCCCTACCAGACCTGGCCAAGGAGAGGAACAACAGTAACTGTCTGAACTCTGCCTGGGCCAATACAAAACACTGGTACCTGCAGGACCCCAGGTGCCAGAGGAAGGCACAAAAGGCAAAAAGGCACCTTGTCAAGCTTAAAAGAAGAGAGAGGACACAAAAGCACTAGGGGGGACATGGAAGTGCATGAGAAATGCAGAAGTGCAAAACAGAAACTAAACTCTGCACTGTAAGTACATTTTTCTATTTTGCCAGCAAGATCCATAGATCCTTCTAAGCACTGACTCTAGAAGATCATCTGGAGAAAAGAAAGGCCTGACTCCATCATTATACAACCATACAGTGAACTTACCAAACACCACCATTTCAGTTAAGCCAAGCAATCCTGAAATACTCAAAATACAGCCTCCAGTCAGCAGCACTGTGGACACCAAGCAATTTCAGGTTATAATTTCTGACCTTATCAGGACTACTAGAGATGGACAGTCACATCTGACTTGACAGAGATCAACCACTGTCCACCTGGTGAATGCTGAATACAGGGAGACATGAGCAAATTCTGCAGCAGATTCCAAACTCTGTTGACCCTACCCATTATCCATTGGTTACTCAGTTTGTGTGAGTCTACTCTGCCTGTAAATGAGCTATTTCTGTTCAAACTTCATTACATCAGGGCAGTGAGCAAGCTTCAGACATTCGCATATCCAAGCTCTGATGTGCAGTAATGGAGGTGTAGTGGAAATCCTGAACAAACACAACTCTCTGATTGCTGCCAGGGCAGCCAGTCCACCAGCTTGATGACTTCCACCCCTGTGGGAAGCAGGATATTTTGTGTATCTGGTGTAGTAAGATCTCCCGTGAGAAGAGTTGAAAAAAGCCAAGCAAACAAGTTTGACAAGGATAGCTTTTGGCATAGTGACACCATTATACAAACTTTTATTTGAATATCATTTTGCTAAAGAAGGGCTGAGGCACTTTTATGAGAACAGCTGCCATTCTCATGAGTGCAAGTAGCTGCTACTGTTCAATTGTTGATATTTCTTTATCAGAGAAATCTGATTCCAATATTTAACAAGAAACAGCTCACATTTGTAGGAAACTCATGTGACACACAGACTGTGTAGGGATACACCATCATAAACCATTCTGTACAGAACATTTTGCACTTTTCCCAGGTTGAGAGATACAGAGAGTTTCCATTTTTTATTACATATTGAAATGGAGAATAAAGAAAATCCTCCTACTGCAGTGAAAAGTCACAGAAGTAATGTATTCTAGGTCAGTAGTAAGTGATAAGATAAAAGCTACATGACCTCTGTTGCAGTAGTCAATGTGAATGAGGATTAAGAAGAAGAATTACAGACGTGGTGTCAGAAAAACCCTTAACCCTGGGTCAGAAAAAGGGTTTTCCCAACAACCTGGCAAAGGTCATTTTGACTGGTGAATGAGTTCTGTGGACAGGAGTGACACAGAGTAAGCTGAAGTCTCAGGGTCCAACACAGAGGACTTGCATGTCAGTACCAAGCACTACAGGGATTTAACTTTTCCTGTGTACACACTGGTGGTTCAGACTACTGCCAGGATGCTAGTGCCTTGTTCTCTGCCCGCATTTCAGTAGGGCACAGAAATCCCAGAGAGGGTTTGAAGGACACTACTAAGGAAGCTGAGAAACTTTATTCAGGGTGCTCATTCTTACTGTCTTTTTCAGGAAAAAAAAAAGCGGAAAGTTTGTTCAGCATATAGATACTTACACTTGGGAAATACAGCTGAAAATCCAAGAGAAAAGGACACTTGCAACTTTGCAAGAACAAATACCAAAGCTTAACATTCAGACAATTTAACTGTGGAACACAACAATATTGATCTTTGTGTAGAACCAAGTGCTAGAAAGGAGAATGGCTGTCACTTCCTCAACTAAAGGCTTCTCAAAGATGACCTTTAACCCCACTTCTTTGCAAGAAAAGTCTAGATAAGTGGAGCAAACTCGTTTGACCAGGACATCTTCTGGCAGAATGACACCAACTGTGAATTTCTATTTAAATATCCTTGAGCAAAGCAAGCCTGACTCACTTTTATGAGCACAAGAAAGTACATGGGCTGAGAATTAGGCAGAATGCAGTGGTCTCTTCACTTCCATGGACTTCCCTCTTGCTTATTCCATTTCTTCTGGGGACTCAGGAACAGAAAAGCAGGAAGCACAGCACTCATAACAGCAGCACTTAGTGAAGACAGATCCAACATCTGAGTCAAAGACTTGTGCATAATAACAATTTCTACCAGTTTGCCCTAAGCCCCACAGAGGCACAGGAAATCCAAGGTACAATGACTTCAGGGAAATTCAGTCCCTCAAATCTAGCCCATAATCAGTGTACACAATGTTTCATGCTTCAGAGCTCCTGACAGCAAGGGTCAACCCCAAAATTCTTTGCCCCAGCGTGTAACTAGAGATGGAGAGGGTGACTGTGCTCTGAAGAGGAACAGAGCCATGAGAAGGGATGGGACACAGGCCAAGGTAGAAAAGACATCAAAACAGTCTGCACTCCCAGAGTGCTCTTATTTGAATGACACGTCTACTTTTATTCTTCATGGTTCATTCTGACCATCGGCATCAGAATAAATGAGCCAGCAGAGATATTGTGCAATCCTACTCCTACATCAGAAAGGACAAAAGGCATCTTGAAATTGAGAGCAGAAAACTGCAGGGCTTGTGTTCATGAACAAAGATTTGCGCACAGTCTCAACCTGGCTCCGGGGTTTTTGCCCAGAGTAAGTAAAATGTACTTTTGATTCCATTACAGTAGCTATGGATATTTTTCACCTCCAGAAATCTCATGGGTTTTTGGTTTAGTTTGAATTTTGGGTAGGTCTTACATATATATATATATATGGATCTTTTTATAAATATACACATACACACACATGTGTGTGCAAATACATACATTAAGTGTACATGAGAACATCATAGACTGTTTCTTGATTTTGTTTCATTAATATAGTATCTTCGATAGAATCTTTGGCCAGCTTGAAACATTCATAAAACCCTTCCAAAAAAGGAAGAAAGCCCATCACAAATGTTCATTTAAGACTTGTGCTGGCCACAGAAAATTCTTCCTGTCCCCTTCTGTGCATAAGGCCATGCAATGGGACTGTGATAAACCCTGCAAAATAATGCTCTCAGGGAAAGCAAGGAAAGCACTGGGTTTGGTGGGTCAGGAAGAAATCCCCCTGTGAATCCCAACTTCCATCCATCTCTCTGTTTCACTGCAGTAGCTGTTCCCAGCAGAAGGGATGAAAGAAAAGGCTCATGTGCAGGAAGTTCAGCTGGCAGCAGCAGCCAAGCAGCTCTCCCAGGAGAGGCCCAGGCTACCCAAGGACGGGCACCTAACCCTAACCCCAACCCTAACCCTAGCACACCACAGCCCAACCCTCCAATGCCCTCTGCCTCCAAAGCCAGCACAACATTCCAGTGGATGGTCTTAGGAATTCCAACTGGTTTTACCCTCTGAGGTTCAGTTCTGCATTGAAAAAGTGTATGTTTGGTGCTTTTAAAAAGCATTTTGAGCCACACCTGTGAAGGGTGAATTTGGCAGGAGTCTCTTTCTTTCATGACAGTTATCAGTGATGCTAGAATAACTATAGCTGTTTTCCAGGCAAGACTGAAAATCTGGATAAGTGATGATATGAGAAATTGTATGAAGGACAGAAAATAAGCCAAAGCAATCATCAACTACTCAAAAACACCTTCAGAAAAATCAGCATCGTAAACTTTATATGTAAAAAAAAGGGCGGGTATTAAAAAGCAGAGAAAGACAAAAGTAGGGAAAACTCCATATGAGTTATATGGCCAAAGAAGCTGAAGCAAATATTAAAAGAGGTGATAATAAAACACAAACTCAGCAAAGATCTAACTGGCACATCCACATCAGCCACAAAGCTTGCTAAGGATGAACATAGAATGGCCTTGAAAACGTAAGAAAACAGTTGGCTTAGGCAACTGCAGTGAAAAAGTTGGATTTCAACTGTGCAGACAGTAAGCTGATCTCACACTTGTCCTACAAATATTCTCCAGAGACAGAACCAAATGGCAAAACCCACCCAGATGGCACAGATTTTGCGAAATGACTTGATAACTTCCAACACAGGTCACTCCAGAGCATCTCGAGGAACTATGATGCACCACAAAAAAAAAACCCTCTCATCAACTCTTTAAACTAAAACACAGTCTAAATACAACTAAAGTAAAATACTAGCTAAAGCCTGTACTTATTTTAGATGCTGGTATCAAACTAAAATGTGCTTCTACAATGTTTAATTTGGCATTGCTATCAGAAGCAACACAGATGCAACAGACACAACATGTGACTCAGGAGAATTGTTGAGTCAGTGGCCCAATGGTGTGCAGCTGCAATAAACTGCAAAACAGCTGGGGTTAAAAACCACCTGTGTAAAACATCCACAGACAAGATGAGTAACTCCCAAATCAAGCTACATCCTGGAGAGGAATGGAACAAGGTATGAGTTGGCTCACATGCCTTGGCAGGAACTCAACTGTGGAGATCCCCAGAAGGAAATGGCATCACTAACTGGTAAGGTGGCTCCATTCATGAGGTGAAACCAATGCTTTGTCATAAAAACTACAACACTTCCATTCAAATATTATTTCCTGCTTTATTAACAGATGGATGTGAAAAATGGAAGTCTACCAACAGTACAGGCAGGGGTCTGTGCATCTTCAAATATATCAGAAAAACACAAGGTATTAAATAGGACAGCTTTATAACCACCACCAAGATTCATCAGAGTCCAACAACTACTTCGATCCTGAGTTACTGCTGCCTTTTCTGGACAACTGGGGAAAGCAACAGGAGCACACCAAAATATCTGTCCCGGCAAACCTTTCATGAGCAGCTGAAGGCACACGTTAAATGTGCCAATCATCAGAATCCTTTCAACACACAGCTCTTCAGGAAGGGATTTAATACTAGGAAGGACATGCAAAGAGCTGCATAAGCGTTAGTTTTGGGACAGGGGAGCCTATTTTATTTTGCCCTAAGCAACACTTGATGGCTTGGATGGAATTCAGATTCAGAATAAAACAGGCCTGCCTTCAAAACAGATCACATAATTGGCTTTAGGTTTTAGTGCCATTTTCTTTTTAAACAGACCAAATCCTTAAGTTGCTCATAACTCAACTGTTTGAAAACAGCAACAAACTTAACTGCCCCCAAGGAAAAATATTCTTATCCTCAAACTGAGACACATAGATTGGCCAGCCGAGCTGAAAGGAAGGAAACCGCTACAGCAGCATCTTGAATTAAACAGCAACCAGCGGTCCCCAGACAGCCTCGAGAACTGCAAATCTAAAGGTGTGACTTCTGTTTCACAGATTTACTTTGCACCAATCAAAGCCACATAAACCCCAGCCATTAATATCCATTCAAAACCATGAAGACAGTTTAGCAGAAAGGGATAGAAGTGATAAAGCATTAAGCTTTTATGCCCGTATTTTATATCTCGCAGCAAAGCGAGGCAACCAAGTAACACTTCAATGGTTTGCTCTAATAAAGGTCTAAAATCAGCAATCTGATCTACTCACCCTTTTCACCAGTATCCAGGGAAAGTTTCTTAATGTCATCAGTCAACGTATCCTGCAAGTGGTCTTGTCCATGCTCTGCATCATTATCATCAAATTGAGCTTCTATAATGACATCCGGACTTTGAGCATCGCCTTTTGCTGTCTCGCGTGGAATGCAAGTCCCCAACATATCCTCAGGGACATCTGATTCATGAGTGACTTCTGTTTCTTTGTCACCACCATCTGGCTTTATTACCTGAAGGAGCAGGGGATTAAAAAAACAGAGGCAAGCTAAATCACTGGACTGAAGAAAGAAAACATTATCTTTCCTTTTTCATTTGCATCCCCAAGGAGCTGACAATGAATTGTGGGTGGCTGGTGGCACACTGCAATTGCCGTGTAATTAGCCACAGATATTGCACAATCAAAAGAGGTACCTCAGTAGGATAAAGACTGGAACGGCATAGCTTTTGCAATACCTCAACTGTGACAATAATGTATCCAAAGTGTATCTAGAGCATAACCATACAGTTCCTGCCAAGCCTCTAATCAGCTCTGCAGAAGTTAGGAGTAAACACAGGCAGGGAGGAGGATACACCACAATTAAATAGGTTGCTTAGCCCATTGTTCACCAAGATACACTAATCATCCCAGGGTGTCCCAAAACTTAAGCAGTTCCAATGAATGCTGGGATCATGTCAAAGCTCCTCCACACAATTAGGAACAGACTGAAAAAGCAGAGATTAGAGAACGTGGTGCCCTGTGACCTGTGGAAGAACTGGACTGTGGCAGCTTGGTAAGGCACCACGTTTTACGTTTATTTTAGGCTGTGTTTTTATTGTTAAGAGCACTAAGTTATTGCCATTACTTACACAAATCTCCAAATCAAATTACTGAAGAGGAGCCCAACTCCCAGTGAAGCAGACACCAGGCATGGATGGCATCCCTCATTGCACGTGACAGGGGCAGAAACTGGTCCAGCTCAGGACATAATGACCAAAGTGGTTGATACTTTGGACACACAAGCCTTTACCAGCATCCTCCATGCAGCCAACAGTGAGCTACAAACATCTACACAGCTGGAGAACCTAGATCCAGGTTTTAGTTTCCAAAATGTTTACGTTTCACTCAAGCTATGGTACTTCAGAGTGAGATGATAATCAGTACAGAATAAGAAATAACCTCCTAAACACTAAAATCACAAAGATCTTGGGTAACTCCATTCCAATGCCCTCCCAGTGACTGAGCTCCCCACCAGCTGGTGCTGGTGTTTGCCAGGCAGGCAATTCCCTGGAGATGCTCCTCCAAGGTCCCCAGTCCTCAGCATCATAACCCACTACATGACAGCAGCAACTCATGCCACCAGCAATGCATGTGAAGGGCCCTTTAAAAAAATGCAATAAAACAAGAGAAACAACTTTTTTTGTAATATACTTTATATGATCTATATAGTTGCCAGGAATAAACATAAATAACCTCAACAGGTGCTACCTGAAGGCAACTGTTCCAAGTAAGAAAACAAAAGTAAAAAAAGTGCCAAAAATTATTCTTTAGTAACTAAAAAGCAAATAAATAAAAATCAGACCGGTAAAAGGAATACTTTTACAGCTTTGCATACAAAGAGCTACAGTGATGCTTTCAAGCAGTATCAATTTCTTTGCAAGCTTTTCACAACACATAACAGAAATAAAATCAATTTTAAAATGGGGCCGAATTCAAAGTCTTTAAAAATAAAAAACTCAAATGACATTGCTTTGAACTCTCGTTACCTTTTGTGACTCTTCTTTCCATCTTTATTTTCATTTTTTAACATCCATATAATTTGTTACCATAGCAGATTTTGACTAAAACATTAAATTGCAACAAAAAAAAAGGGAAAAAGTTTGGCAGAAGGGGGGAAAATGGCTGATTATTAAACCTGGCTACATTTGGTACATAAAATACTGACACACAATTGTCTGGGCAAGAACAGTCTATTAGATTAGAGAGCTGACAAGGCTCCACACGCTAGTGACTCTGCCAGTGTACCTATCCAAAAAGAAAACTAGTGTCAACAGTAATGTTTGGACCTTACCATGGTCAGATGTGGATGTATTCAGCTCTTAAATTTCAATTGCACCAGATGTGTGCAAGTGTGCAACTGCAGGAGGAGTTCATTTCCTTCAACCTCTTCAAGTTTTGCCTGCATCTTTTTCTCTCCCAGTCTTTCTTTGGAGAGTGTGAGATGTGGTTTGGGTCCTAAATCAGTATATTTTCTATATGTAAAGCACCAAACAACATCAAATATACCTTAAGACAGGAAACATTTCTCTAAGGTGTGGCACTGGAAGGGTTATGCTTGAAGAGTTTATGTGGTTATTAAAGAAGGCAGCAAATACAGATTTCATTTTAAATGCTCTATGCTAAAACTGCTGTGCTTCCCCCAAGCTAGAGGACACACACTGCTGCCACCAGCAGCACGATACTCCAGCTGTGACTACTAAATCCCCAGTCACACATTTCCCTATGGATTTGCAAAAGGATTTTTCAGTAAAGTTTTCCAGAGTCCACAAAATCATAACATCCACACAGAGTAGATCAGTAAAATGTCCAGATGCTGGCGAGCCTGGGCAACAGGATTTGTTTTCTTTTTATGGCCAAGATAGATCATTTAGGCTGACCTCATACATAACAGAGCAGGGAATTTCACCCAAAATTTCTCATATCACACGAAAAATTTAGGGAAGCTGTACATCACAAGACTGAAAAGCCACATAAGACTTTACAAAATCAGGAGCTCAGTGGATACAATTACTCTAAGACAATCAGAGGTTCTGGCCAACATGAGCTCATCACACAGATTCCAAAGAGCAGGATCCTTCTGTCTGTGAGTAGCAGAAAATCCAACCATGACATATTAAGCATTTCTTACAAGTGGGATCTCAGACTCAAGAATCTGATGATATTGCACTCTCCTTTTTCTTCTAACATTATTGCAGCCTATCCATGGCCTAATGCACACAGCTAGAACAGGTCAGTTCTGATCACAGACACAGAGCAAAGCAAATACACAATTGGCTCAGTCCATCATGTAGTCATATGTGCAGTACAGAGTTCCATTCCTTGGCAATGCAGCTGACCCCGCATGGACCTAGAAAAATGAGATTCCCCTTTGTCAGATATGCATGAAATGTATTACCCCACTGACACACAAACATCATTAAAGGCCCTTATAGGACCTTAACTTCCTGATCTGGGAAGTAAAATGTCAACCTTATGGTTGTTATTTTTACATGCTCTTTAATGATAATTTAAAACAAGTTTTAATAAACATTTTAATGAAAGTCGATTGTTTGTTTGAATGCCTGATCCTGAAGACAGTGTTCAAGTAAGTTTTCTTCCAGGTTAAAAGAGAGATCTATCACTGAACAAGCATTAAATTTCTGCCTCACCAGTGACTGCTTTACTTTGTAAAGAACACAACACAGAACACAAGATATTTGAATGAAAATCCCATTTCAACCATAAAAAACAGCTAGTGGGCAAAACTAGCCCACTGGCATGGACCTGTACAATCTGGACAGTAGAACATCCAGCCCAGTCTTGAAGTAGCAACTGAATGACTAATTGTCCTTATTCAGAAGGAATTTGTTCCAACAGAAAACTGAACTGGGAAACTGTGCATCTAAAAGCATAGGGGTTACCTCCTGTGCTACAGAAGAAATGTCCTGGACCAATCTCATTATCTGTCCAGTTAGATCCCAGCTTTTCACAGACTTTCCACCTAAACCTCCACACAAAGACAAAGCCCAAGGCTGGTTACCCTCAGATCAGGTATAGAGCTTTTGCTGCTGCCTCCTCAGTGCCTGTAACTGAAACAGCTGAATGTGACTAGTGATTTTCAAAAATCTTTGAGCTATTAACCCCAGGCTTTTTCCAATAAATGTACCAAGTCCCCAAAGTGTTTAAGCCTGACACTAATAGGTTTGCTTTTCTTTCGTATTCATCTCTGATCCTTACACGCAATCCATGAATCCTCATAGATCTGTGAAGTGACATGACTAGTGGACGACTGCTGGATTAGACACAGTTGGATGAATGCACCTTGCGTGGCTAAAAACTTTCCATGTAGGGTCATTGCCTTCAATAGAACCTTGTACAAAGAGACCTCCTTTGCTGAAAGCATGTGGCAGTAAGGAAGCAGAACGATCTTCACAACAGCTGGTTTGGACACAGATTCAATAAAAGTTAAATTCTTCATCTCACTCAAAAAGGTGGTACTAAAAAGAATATTTCCAGAAGGATACTGAGGCAGAATGGAGATTATATTTCTACGTATGTCAGTCAAAATCCTGTAAAATGTCTTCTAATGAGTACTCAAACCTAGAATGTGTAACTTGCCCAAAAGTTTTTAGAAGTGACAAGCTATTAATGGTAACTCTCTTCCTTGGGGCAGACAAATGATGCACAAAGAGGCTCCTCAAGCTTGTACAAAAAGGTGCCATCAATTCACCAGCAAGTGGGTGCTGAAGAAACTTCACAGCACACCAAGAACTCACATTAAACAGGGAGGACTGAATAGGGGAACAGCTAAAAGGGAAATAAACTGTTAGCCCAAGCCTACTTTCTGAGGTTTGCAAACCAAGGTAAGATGTCTGTACAATACATTCTGAAAAATACTTTGATCAAACACAAGTTCTGCTTTAGCCAAACAAAGTCATTATGCTCAATACTGGGTAGGGAGACAAAGTTTAGGTCAGAGCTGCTGGTCCTCTCTGCAGTTGAGCCTTAGTTAAGCAACAAGTCTCAGAAACAGGCTAAAAGCGGTTATTTCAAAAGGAGGACTGCTGAAAACAGGGGCTTTGGACCAAATTACCATCCCCTCGTTAAAAGGACCGTTGCTACCACAACACTAATACAAACACCACATTTCATACCAGTGCTGTGAACACCTGCATCTATTCATCTCCCAGCTTTTGCCATATTAAACAGGTTTCACTCAAAAGCTGGTTCCCTAATGTTCCCTCATGAGGGAGTAGGAACAGAGCCTGGCTAACACGAGGATGCTGTCACAGCTCACACATACATACTAGAGCCAAGCTACCATAAATATTGTGAGGAAGAGATTTGCTTTTCTGAAAAGAGTAACCAAACAAAGGCTGGCTCACTCTAGCTCCTTCTTGGATAAAGAAAGGATGGCACTTGCAAGAAAAGAAACACCTGTCCCAAGCGTCCTTCCTTCTTTTCATAATCTCACATACACCAAACAGTCCTGGGATGACAACAACAGTAAAAGTGACTACTCTCAGTAGGAGCAGTTATGGCATTACTTTTAAAATAACAATAACGTTTTACTGAGGAGGTTTGTTGTGGTTTGGGATTGGATTTTTTCATTACAATCTTTTAATTCTAAATCACTGGAAACACTCACTAACAGCCCCCAGGATAGCTATTTTATATTAGCAGCACATTATAGTTTACATTTCAGACATCACACTGGATGCAATATTCATACAAACATCCATATTAAAATCTCTCCCTCCTGATTAGAAAAAGACTACTTGTTCCTCCCCAATGGACTCTGTTGTTCCCAGATGTCACACACAGTTTTGTCACAGCAGTCACTACAATACCATCCTGCTTGCAGATGCAAAGGGTAAATGATGTGAGTACACAAAGGCTTCTTGGAAATAGTGACTTTTCAGAATCTGCTCTGACTTGCACCCACTGCACCAGGTGAGATGTGGGAAAGAAACAAATGAAATCCAAGGCTTGTGTTTTGAAAACAAAATATCGAGACAGATCTTCAGTATGGCCATCAAACCTGTTAAGACCCCAAAGCCATCTTGCCTGCCCTTCCCAGAATCCTGCAACTCCTCTGCTCCAGCTAACTTGCAAAGTGAGTTTTTACTGCAGAGTTAACTCAAATAATCAGACTGAAAATCCATGTTTAGTCCAACCTGAGCAGAAAGCCCTACATCCAGGCTTGTCAGGCAGCTGCACAAGAAGCAAAATTAACTGTAGAAAAAAAGCCCACACCTCAAAACAGCCACCTCAACTCACAACTTCTTTCTGCTTCTACCAATAAAGCTCATTCTTGAGCTGTTTGCTCATCTCTCTCTGCTTCAGGCTGTACCAAAGCAATCCAGGTTATAGTGTGCTCCCTCCAAGTCCTTCTCCTACCATCTTGCACAAATAACCAGAAAAACAAGTGGAAAAGCATCAACAAGGAAAATTCTCGAGACTGACCTTTCTGAATCCTAAAGCCAAAACAAGAACTGTCTCCTCACCATGTATTTCCACTCCCTATCTGGTCTCTGACCTGTCATTTGCCTCTGAAAGCTCCCCATTCCTGTTCCCTGGCCCTCATCCCACACCTACAGTCTGCTTCCAAACATGTTTATCCACACCTCATTATCACTGACCAGGAGACAGTTGCCTCTGCCTCTGTCTCTCCTGAAGTCTACTCCTGCCTTCACCCCCTTCCTGCCATTTCTCTGTGGCCTCCCTGGACCCATCTCTCCCAAGTCTGGCTCTGGCTGCCTGTAGGATACACAGTCCTGGGATCAGGACCATGTTTCCTCAGGTCCGTTTCATCTGGTTCTCCTAACAGGATAAACAGCTCCATCTGTACAATCCTGCCTTTTGTACTCTCTAACAACTGCTGAGAAGCAGGAAAAAGCTGTCAGAAGTAGCTGTCCCTGCTCAGCACAGGTACCCCATGTCATAGATCAACCACTGCTGAGGGTAACAGAGTCAGATATATGGGGAAGGACAATGTCCTTGATTCCCTTGAAGGGAACACTTCTCCTTTGTAAGCAAGCCAACCCTGTTGGGAGTCACTACCAAAGAGCTGTGTATTCCTATAGCCAGATCAACAAACTTGTTCCACAGTTTCCACTCCTGCTGCCACCCCCGGGATTTGATTTGGTGCTAAAAAAACAGCCTCTATTTTCAGAATACCTCCTTATACCATTGACCTTCCCACACACATTTCCCAAGGCAGAGAAGTCCCTGGAGCAGAAGTGATAAAGCAAACACCTCATCTCCCAGCTTCCCAGCCCACATGCTATTCTATACAGCAAGATGTCATCACACTTCGAGCACTGATGAATCCTTAGCCACAGCCCATCTCTCAAGTAAGAAAAGTTTGACTCCAGAGAAGCACAAAAGGTTCACTTCAGCACCCAGCCTTTAACAACACCCAGGAATCAACCTCCCCCTGCAAACTCGCAAAATTCAAAGAAGCACAAACAGCTTCTTCAACTCCTACCAGCAAATTCTTTTCATAAAAGAGGCCCTTAAAACTGGCAGCTTCCCTGCTGGACCCTAGCGAAATGTTCCTTGTACCTTGGGTCTTTGTATTGCCTGCTCCTCACAAGACCTCCCACTTTGGTGCATCTCATGAGCTGTGTGTTGCACTCCAGGCCACAGCGAACTGGAAACAAGAGTGCAATGCACAGGGCCCAGCTCTGAGGTTGCCAGAACATATTGGTTTGAAACATCACAGAAAATATTCAGCTCCATATTTTCAACAGTAGCCAGGAAGAAAATGCACGGAACAGTTTTGAGAACTGTTTTTCAAAAATCATTTAAATCAAATTATGCCCCATCCACACCGGCAGCAAAATCCTCTCTACTAACTGGAACTGGTTTTCTTTTCTTGTGTGTGTGTTCTTTTCTTTTTGGTTTAACTTTTTTTTTTTTTTTTTTTTTTTAAACTGTCTCCCAGCCATCTTTTTTCTGGTAATGTGCACAGCCACTGCAACACTACAAGAATGGGTGCCAGGACAAAACTTATGATGCACAGTCCCTAGAATAAATGACTCAAGAGGGGTAGATTAGAAGGAAAGAGCAATATAAGGTTACATCTTCAAAGGTATGTTCTGTGAAATCCCTGCATTTTCAGCAAATTACTGCAAAAAGATACCCAGTTTGCATCTGATGTAAAGAAGCAGACAGGCTTCTGGATCATTTGCAACTTCAAGACAATACCATGAATCAATACATATTTTTAAAAGATGCAATAATTACACAGAGCTTGCATGTAATCAGAAAAGAATGTACTTGTGCTGAGTGTGTATCATTTGAAAGTTGCAATGCCAAGCAAATCCACACCGTTGGCTTGCACAAACCCAAGTATTATCCATTAGCGCCTTTTTTTAAAAACAATACAAGCATGTATGAAAAACATATTTCCTGGAAACAATGATACTCTTTGAAGATTTATTCAACATTTCACAAACCAAACAAGCCTGTACCCGCACGTGCCCGTAAGAAGAAAGCGGGCTGACAATGCAAACTAATCAAAAAGTACTGGAAGGGCTATCCAAGATATTTGCATAGCTATACTTCCCAAGAGTTTGAAGTTTTCTTCAGAACTGTATAAGAATTATTTCCCATGTGTGTAAGAAAATCTCCTACTGATCAACACTTTAACTCATCAAAGCAGGAAACAAACAAATCAACCAAGCATCTACATGTTGGGGCTGATACCTTAAACCTCTCACTTGCAGTTTTTGTTCCTTTTGATCGGGCTCTAAGTGCCAGCTCCAAGGGGTCTCAGCCCCACACATGTTGTGACACACTTTCAAAGCCCAGAATGGGACACTTGGGACAAAACACATACTGTTCAGGAAGTGCACAGGGGCCAAGAAAAGCAATAGGAATTTCCACAGTTAACTTGCATTACTGGTTGCCAGTAAGCCTCTTATTATGAAAACCCATAATTGGAAACTGTCATATTGCAGAACAATTTATGGAAGTTTTCAGACTATGTATGCCCCAGTGGGAACTTCCTTTGACTGCTGTGTTCCATCAGCCCAGGTCTGCTTATTTATTCACACAGTGGGATAAGAACATCAGGAACCTAAATAAGTCACCACTGAAGCGTCACTGAGACTCCCACTCCAGAAGTGCTTCAAATAGTTCTTCATTTCTTAGCCTGTCCAGTCATCCATCTTCATGGCTGCATTCAGTCAACTGCTGGACTGCCCTTATTTCTTTTCATCTTCTACAGGACATCTTTTCATCTTTCTACTTATTTTGTGTCCCACTGCTTCTCTGAGAATATGGAAGGCAAAACGCAGCTGCTCTGAGCTGAGTGCGTCCCACTATGCCCGTCCCAGGCCCATCAGAAGACCTTGCCAAAATTAGTTCCTACTCCTATGGTTTCTACCTTGTCACACCAGGGAAACTGGCATCTACATTAATTTCTAAATAAACTGTTAAAGTCGCCCGTACAAAACCATCCAGTGCCTCCTTTGCAAATAGTCATGGTTTGGTGTGAAGGTAAGGAGATCTGGTAACAGGTGATGGAGACACATTCCAGGGAACTTTTAGCAACAGAAGACTGGAAATCTACTTTAACACTATAATTTCCATGCAGAAGCCAGCAGGTGCCATCTGACAGAGTGGTTCTAACTATGAGCAGCTCCACCCTCTAGGAAATGGACTGAGCCATAACTATACCTGCGTTTTGCCATGCTGTACTGCTGCCACTTCCAGTCACGCATGCCAAGACCACTATGAATCCAGTACCTCCCCCATCAACCAGGGATGGGCTGGAAAAGATTCGTGCTCAGGGGAAGCTGTGGCAGAACAGGGGCAGCCAGGCTGAAGAGGACCACCTGCAGATGAAAGGAACTGGAGGAGATAATCCGTGCAAGCACAGTAAGTGGAGGAAAAGAAAAACAGATGATTCACTGGGGATTAAAAGAGAACAGCTTCCTCAACTGTTGAGACCCTCAACAGACCTTGGACAGAATCTCACCAACACAGAGCACCAAAGGACTGTGGAAGAGAAGAAGGAGATGACAACAGCACAATTTTGCTCAAAGATTCCTGCAAACACACAGGCTGGGTTTTCAAACTGGGAAGGCTCATCTGTGAGCTAAAACTGCTACAAGTCCATTCATTTGGGCAAGGATTCCTTCAATGCCTAGTTAGAAAGTGCAGGTGGAACTGATTTCTTATTAAATCACTATTACTGGGAGGAAATCCCAGGCTTCCATATCGATCTTAGACTTTCAACAAGTTCCTCACAAAGTACATAAGGAAAGTAATCCTGCTCAAGGTAAATAATCCTGCTCTCAGTTGCCCACAACTTTTGGAAACTCACTCAAGCCAAGCTACCCAGTTTGCAGCACTTGACACTGTACTAGGCAGAGCTGCAAACTCTGTCCTGAAGATGTTACACCTGAATTTCACACAGCTGGCAAGGCAAAGTCCAAGTGTGAAAAGAAGGTCGAAAATAGAAAAGTATGCAGATGTGGTAAGGCAACAAACACAAATATCTGAACAATTTTCACATATTAAGTATTTATTATGTATTTTAGGTCACTCTGCTCCATAGCTATTAAAGAAGAGCATGCCAAAAAAACACACATTAGGTAGTTGGGGGAGACAGGTGTCCCAGAAAAAAAGTGAGTGCATATTTCCCCACTCAGAGAATGGGGATGATATTTGGTTTACATGCACAGGTGAAGATTTATGTTTTCAACTATCTCATAGCCTTACTTCACTCTTGAGGTCTTATCAGAAACAATAACACATCAGTTAAGTTTCTACAAACAGAGGGAGGTTTTCTCTCTTCTTCCCACCCAGGGAACCAAGGCTTAACCACAGACCATGTTCAGGTTTTTAGAACCCCAGATTTCACAGCAGGAACTCACATAATTAAAGACCAGCATTAGTTTATTCACAGCTGCTGTTTGAAATCAAGACAGAATAGAAACAAATGTCATACAGCTCTAAAAACAAAACATCAAATATTTTTTAGGTTGATGGGATAAAAAAATTATTCTTATTTCCACACACAAAGCTAACAGGTTCATCACTAAACAGAGCAATTATTGAATTCCTATTTAAAGATGACCTGAGACATCGTTCAGTTGTATAACACCTGGAAATATCATTAGAACAGCAAAACAGAAACAAAATCATGAATGACTCCACAGTTATAACCATAGCATAGCTATCTCTTCCTAATTTTCAGGCACTTACTAATAAGAATTTTTGACTACTTGGTTATCTATGCCTTTCCAAAATTAGTTCGTACCTTGGACAAAACATTTAAAACCAAAATTTTAACTAGTTTAGAACCAAATTATCTGATTCCAAAATGTTTATATAGTTGTCTATTATAATTTAAAAACCTTCCAGTTTTCATAAAAATTTATTCACTGAACTTGCCTCCAGCAGCAAAACTAGCTCCCCAAGGTGTTCTCCAGAACCCTTCTGCGTGATTTTTTGCTATTATGCAGCTTCATCAATAAAGATACAATAGCAGTGGTACCAAAAAACTGATCTCTTTTCAAAAGTGAGCACAAAACCTGCCACAACAGAAGACATTCTAGAAGGAAAAGCACAAGTGCATCATCACTGGTCTCCAGGGAATTAGTATGTCTGCCTATTCCTGCTGGAAGGCACAAAAACACCTGCCAAGGGCACAGGTTCCACACCCTCCTATCCTATCTCAGATAAAATGCACCCTTCCCAGGGTTATTTGTTTATCAATTGTGCTCAGCTCCTCCAGTCAGAACTAGGTACACAAGGCTGAGTGCTGCACCAAACCATACACAAAACTGGGGATGCTCAACAGAACTTTTAGGAAGCCTCTGTTAAAGACAAAGCACATCAACGAAGGGGAATAGAGGAGCACAAGGTGACACAAAGATTGCGTTTGATGGGAGCCCATCTTAATGGAAGTTAAAGCGAACTAGGATCTCAAGGTAAAGATGAGTGATACTCAACATTTTGCTGAGGACTCATACTGCTGCAGTGTTGTTTCTTATTCCAGTGAAAACAATCAGTATCACCAGGTTTCCCTCTGAAATGGGGCAGGCAAGGACTGCTGGCATTTGCGTCACCAGGATCTGCTCACATTACTCGGTGACGAATCTCATTAACCAGCAGCACCTCAAGCTAAGAGTCTATAGCTCAGTTTGTTTGCATTTACCTTTAGCAACACGGCACGCTTCATTAAATTTTGAAGCAGTGTTTATTAGAAGAGTAAAATGCATCAGCATCCACCACCAGGCTCCTCGGCTTATTTTCATGACGTCAGTATTGAAGTTTACTTAATCCAGTGAAAATATACATTGATTGAACATGGTCTCAGAGCATCTCCTGCAGCACTGAAAAATGGAGTAAATCAGAATGGCATATTTTTACTGTTTTCCTTCAGAAATAGATTTACCATCACCCTAAAAAAGCCTTTCCCAGTGATGGGAAGGGCTGGCCACTATAGAATTCCCTGCTTCTTGATGCCAGGTACCTTCTGGTCTGTTTTTCCTGCCCAGCAATGAATGCTGCTCTGTCAAAAGCCTTTCCACAGAATGAATCAAAAGTTACACTCAATTGTTATAACTCAATTTAAAACGTAATGCAGGATATGGGAATAACACTGGGGGTTTCTATTGTGCTACTTCCTTATAAGCTGAGTTTCGTCAACAGGAGATTTCAGTGTATACTTCACCTGTGTAATCTCAACTTACAAAGCAGTTCAGGTCTTCCTTCTTTCTCTCAAAAGTCACTAAAAAGTCTTACTTGAGCTGAGCTGTTGTACACAAGTTCTCTGTCAAGAACAAATTTTTACAACTTAGTTTTAAGCTCCTTCAAAACTGGAAATAATAATGGAAACACTGACAGTGCCCATAATCACAAGTAGAGAAACTTTACTGCAAGTAGGTAGTTTGCATTCCATCCAAAAAGAAAAGAAAAGTTGGTCTCTCAACCAAATTCCACATGCGTTCTGTAACAACTGCCAATTATGAGATCAGTAAAAACAGGTGCAAATAAAAAATACTGTGGATTTAAACACTGATGAGAGCAGCATAAAGCCACCACCTTGGTCATTAAACTCTGATTGCACAAGAGGGGTTTTTTTTAGAAAGTCTTGAATCACTTTATAACTCACTTCTCCTGGGCAAACTCTTCTAGTGACCATCACAGGCTAACTTGGCAAATTTTTGAATCATGCTTCCAAGTCCTAACAGCTTGGCCATTCCCAGATATTAGTAATACAGGATTTATATTCAGTTTTGTCAATTATCTCTTGGTTTAGCCTGATGAAGCCCACCACCACACACATGCAGCTCAGTCACACAACAGCCAGATATTCCCACTGACAGACTCTACTCTACAACTTAGGATCCTGAGTTCTCCCCTCTGCCTCAGGGTACCTTCTGTGTGCCAGGAGGAAATGGATGGCTGCACACTGCAGCAAACTGCATCTCACAGGCTATGCAAAAGCAGTGATGAGCTTCCTACGTTAGTTAGCTGTACCTCAAACAGAAAGCATCAGGATTCACCTTTAGCAATACATTCCTCTCAATATTCTGAACACACTTCCAATTCTCTTAAAAACACAGCAAAGACTGAAACACAAAATGCAGAAATACAAGAAAAATTATGCACTTTGTTACATTAAAAAGATATAGAGCCAAGATGCTAATGGGCCACGTGGGGAAGCAGAACAGCATCAAGTGTTAAGCCCATTTAACACTCTTACAAAAAATCTGAGAATCACAAAATTCAAGAAGCATGGCTCAAAAACATGTGACTGTGAACTAGCCTTGACACCTGCTTATGTCATTAATAAAATATTTAATATATGAAAAACACTGGGTTTTCAAAAGTGCCTTAACCAGCATCAAAATGTGTTAGTCATCCAAGAAGAACTCTCACTTGAGCACTGGAAATTACGGAACAAGGAAATCAAACCAAATCTTTACAAGGAAGCCAGCTCAAATGCTAAATCTGGACTGTGCTACCTGCAAACATGCATCACCACCAACAACAGATCGCTCTAGTCCTTATAACCAGAAAGGAAAAGACTATCCTCCCCTGCAGCACATTGTGTACAATTATTGGATCTGAGACAGGCAGCTATACTGGGATTTCAGAACGTTCATTAAACAAGCCCAGGAAATTCAAAGCTGCTTCATACAGATCAAATGAACTCAAAGCAATCTTCAATTGTTCAGTCTTTCCCTCTGGGTAAAAGTAAGTATGAGATGACATTTAATAATTTTTGTTACCTAGAAGTAGTTACTTGAATAATATTTAAGAAGTTAAACTGTAATACAGTAAATGTGTTAATGATAAATTGCTTAAGCAACTGGACAAAAGGAAAAAAGCATCCAGCAAAAAAGACAGTCTGTTCCAAAAAATGAAGAAAGTAAATTTATGCTCATTACAACTATTTAGCTATAAATTAAATAAGCTGATTCCATAACAACTTCCCCTATATTACTTAAAAGTTCTTGAAACTCCACAAGTGACAGCACTAAATCTGTTTCACTTCATCTCAAGGAAGCTTGGAAAGCTGCCTCTGGAAACAGTACTGCTGCTCTGCAACTCACCAATGATTTTATGTTTATCTTCTTAAGAAAGAAAAAAATTAGCCCTTTCATATACACATACTTTTAAGATAACAGGCTTTTCTTCACAGCTTCAAGTCAGGCACTGAAGTACTTTGTTATGATTAGTTTTATCACATTGAGTCCAAATGCTCTGGATTATTAACCAACTCTTCTGACAGGTCTCCAATAATGAAACACACCATACAGTTTACACTGACTCACCATTCACCTTAGCTGATAAAACAGAAAAGGAAGATGGGCAAAATCTCAGAGCCTACCCAGGCAGTCCACACCTTTAGGAAACCCCCTTCATTTGCTTTCTCACCAGCGAAAGTGAGAAACAAAATATTTGTTGGCTTTAACACGGCAAACTTCACACTTGCCTCCTCCCATTCTACCCATCGATGACAGGTACCATATCTGAGACTATCAGTACCCAAAGCACCTCCATTGTCTTAAGAAAAAAGGATATATGAAAAGCAAGCTAATGCCCTCTCAAGTAAAACATTAAGTCTGCCACTTCCTTTTTGCTTAAAACCTCCTTAAAGTCCCCGCCTCGTTTTGAAACACCTGTTGACCCTTGAAGCTAATTTGCTGGTTTACCATTTACCCTGCTACAGCTGTGCCATAACACCATTATCAGGAAAAGAAAACACTTCACACAGCAGTTTGTCCTCAGGCTCCCGAGGATCCAAACTGAAATCCCGCTGCTCCATTTGGGAGCCAAATTACCATTTCCATCTCCACAGTTTGGCCACACTGGGCACTGAGGAATGGAGGGTGTGCAGAGAAAAGTAAGTGAAGGAAGTCACAGAGAGGGAGTGGAGATCGGCAGTGTGAAGGTTGAAACATGCACTCCCACTTCAGTCTACCCATCCTCACCCACAGACTGTGGAGTAAAGTACTTTATAATCCTTACTGCAATTACACAGCCCTGAGTGAAGTCAAATGATACAAGGAAGTTGCATGTAAGGCATTGGAGCAACTCCATTTCTTGTGCTCAAGCAACTCTAACCTGGCAGTACTTGCTCCATCCCTGCAACACCCCCTTCCAGACACTAGCTTTTACAGTCCCTGATCCAAGACAAATTAAAAGGGATACAAGGTACACAAAATCATCCGGTGATAAGCGTTTGTTCACAGCGAAACAATTGAACGGAAGGATTTGTCTCGTTAAACATACAAAAGGTTATCAATAACCCACCAGTTCACACCAAGTCTTCCAGCTCCAGGGAGGGACCGGATCCCACCCCACAACAATCACCTGTGCTGCCAGTCATGGGCAGACACGGCCAGGCACCTCCACCAAAAGCATCCTTACCCTAAGGATTCTAACATTCAAACCCTCCCAGAGAGGCTTCTGTAGAACAAAGGCTATTGGCAACACAAACCCCACACCAAGTGCATGATCAAACCTGCTTCCTTGTAAAATATTAACAGCACTCCACCAAAATAAAACTAAGCAAGTTCTCAGTTCTTAACTAATCATTTTCCTTCTAATTTGACCACACTGTAAAGTTGTCTTAAAACCTCCCACAAGTTATCTCACTGCACCTTGCAGAGTCCTTGGAGTATAATTAAAATCTTCTACCCAAGCTCTGGGTTTGAATGGCTTTAATCATTTCTTAACAGCGTATTACTTTATTTGCCTAACACAATCCATACACCCCCAATTTATCAAACCTTTAGTCTAGGCTTGTTAAAAATAAAGCCAATACTTCAAAAACTGAATGAAAACCAGTTTCACTTCTCCCACCATTCAGCTGTGTGCCTCTTATTTTATTTTCTCATCATGATTTTTCGAGCTGCTCCCACCAAATTACACTGCAAATGACACAAAGAAAGCTATGAATTTGTAATTGAAAGATGCAACTCAGACATTTAACAGCTTCAAAACTACCAGGAGTATTCAACAAGGAGCCAGGATTCATGAGCCCTAAAAGCACAGAGACCTGACCAAAAGAAAAACAGAAAGCTGCTATGGTGCTTTGAATTGGGGGTTAAGATAAAACAGTCTCACGATAGAAACTTTCTCACCTGTATATATACAACAAGTCATATAAAACATACAGATATTGCAACTGAGGTACTGTGAAATAAGCTACAGTCCCCCAGTACAAAAAGTAGTCTGTCTTGGTTGAGTGGTAAAACACTGAATTTTTAGTAGTGTAAGTTAGTACAGCATATGAGCTCAAAACCTTGCAAGCTTCAGTTAATGTAATTATGCATTGTTTAGGAATTTAAACCACTATTGTTTTTTTGGAACAGTCAAAAATTGCCACACAAATAGCAGTGTACTCTTGACCTCCACAGGGAGTGGCTCATTCCCATCTAATATGCCAACAAACCACTGAGGTTGAAGTTTCCCCATCACTGGCCTCACATGCTCATCTATCATATCAACATTGTCACGTGCATTTGGTATGATTTACTACATCCTAAAGACATCCACCTCTAATGAACATTAACTTTTCCAAAGCAACCCCTGAAAGTTTAAACCCATCCTAAAGACTATGAGTATTTCCTTTTCTTTTCCTCCCCTCATAGCCAAGTGGAAGTACACGTGTCAAGATTCCACCCCGCAGTCGCCAGGTGCAGTCTCATAGTGACAGAAAATTCTTCAGGTAAGTCCTTCCACAGGTACAACATGATGAAATGAAACCATTTCAACACATAGCATTTTACTTTAATTTGAGAAAAATCACAGAGTAGACTTACTAAACTTTGTCCATAAAACACTGACTTCAAAACAAACCTCTTAGCTCAGTTTTCTGCCCCAAACAAGCTTTACTGTAGACCTGCACTTACTCCTCTAATCTTGTAACACAGAAAGGTTGACTAACCTCAGCTTTAACTAGAGTGTTAACACAAGCATAAACATCCTGTAATGTGTAATGCATTAAGGCATGGTTTAAACATTCTTCAGCAAAATTTTTAAAAAATAATCTCTGTCTACATTCATTTTCAATTATCAATGATACACGAACAGCTCACTCATTTATTTTGTATTTATTTCTGCATAGTGAGAATATCAGAGAAACTGCTGGAAAAAATCTGACAGTTTTGGGGTAGAACTCTTTTCACAACCATGGATCAAAAACAATTAATGCTCGGGAGGGCATATTTTTGAAGAAAAGGTTATGTATTCCTGGTAAAGAAATAAAGCAACTTTCCCTGGCATATCTTGGGGAAGAACAGCGATTTTGCTAAGACCACATTACTTTTCATTTCAGAGCTGTGGGGATGCAACAAAGGCAGGAAGATATTAATTCCAATGCTGTTCTGACTAATCCTAAAAAACAGACCTGAAAAATTTTAAGAGGTGGCAGCACTAATAAAGAGACACCTGTGGTAAATTTTAAATATAATGCTGATGTTTTTCATAATTTTTTTTAGTAATTTAACCCTATAATGTACAGTACATTCAGCTATGGATTCAGCTGGAAAAAACGTTTTACACTAGAAATGGTCCACAGAGTTTAAACAAAGAGCATTTCCTGGGGCATCTTGGTAGCCAGAACATAGGAACCTCCTCACACCTGCAAAGGGGAAGAGCTCTTTTCTTTAGCAGACTCTAGGGCACAGGGCTGCTTATTACAGGCAAGTATTTTCTCTCATCCTGGTCCCTCACCTCACCCAAGCAACATGGATCAACCTGTGCAACCAGCTAGTTTTATGCAAGAATTTAAGACTGAGGCAAAGTGCAAGGCATGGCACTGGGGCCAGGAGGAGGGGTAGGAAGGAGCACACCCAGCCTGCTGAGAAGCAGAGGTGTTGAGGCAAGTCAATGAAGACAAAAGTATCCGGATGTCAAATATCCGAAGGAAGAGTATTTGACAAATACTTAATGCTTTCTAAAGTAATCAATCCTGAACTGGTGAAACCACAGTGTTTAATCTGAGGGTGATGTGCCAGTGTTGGGAGCTCTATTTCCTAATACCTTCAAAACCCTGCACAAAGCGTTATGTATATTTTGCTGTCTGTCATTTTGTACAACGCCCTTCCCTCAAGCACCGGTCCTCAGAATGCATTAGACATTGTTAGAGGAGATTAATTTAACTGCAGATTATTTTTTGATTATTTTTTCCTTTCTTTCATAAAGCACTTAACAGAAATCAGTGCTTGGGAACTGGAGCTCTGAAGCAGTCTATTCGTTTATTTGTGATCATAGCAACTAATTGCTCAAAGACAAGCCTCAGGCCCCAGGACCATTCCCATGTCACTGAAGTTGGCTGCTCCAATGATGTGCCACTCATCCCCCAAAAAACAGTGTTGTTAACCTGCTTGAGTGGCTTTGCTGGTACAGAGGCCAGACAGCTGGAGAACTGACCACTGGATAATGCTGACTCCTTCAGTAGTAAAAAGACAATGGCGGGAAAAATAAAAAATCAATTCTGACATGTGGTAGTGGTTTTGTTAGCAAAAAGTCTGCCCAAGGTCTCAATCAGCTCATAGGAAATTCCTGTGTAGCTGGAGACACTGCCCTGACAAGGCCAGCCTTCCCCTCCCAGCTTTTCCTTTACTTGACAGCCACGGCAGCCACCACACCTAGTCTTTGGGCTCCGTTATATCAGCACTGATAGGAGTCACCCCATGGGAAAGTAGGATAGTGGGGCTGATCTCAGGTACCATGAAGAGCATTTTCCTTTTCTGCTTCAAAACTTTTGAACCTTACAGAAGGAGAGCCATCCGCTTCTATGCTTATTTTTTTTGAGTTCCTACAAATGAATTTTAACAATGCACATCCTGCCAGGAAACGTTACCATGCATTAGTGATAAAGCATTAGATAAAAAGGTAAATGAAGTTTCCAAGACACAAATCTCAGTTGATAAACATATTACATCCACAGCTCAACAACTCTGCAGAGAAGAAAAAGAATAAAGCATTTTAGAGAAAGCTTCAGAAATTTTTTTCGGAGGCGGGGAACCAGGAAGAGTAGATAAAGTGATGACATCCTGTCAAAATACTGCTCAGACTATGCACGCAGCACAGCTATGAGATTAAACCAGATTAAACTAATGGCCATCCATTAACCTTGGGTATGTCTATATGGTACAACACAGAGCTGAAGAGGAGCTCAGGCACCAGATGTCTTGCCAACACAGCACTCTCTCATGGCACCAGCTCCCTGCTCAGCTGGATAAATAAACTAAAGCCATTTATTCTCCTCCAGTGGTGATGCCGCACAGCTCTGCAGTCCAGGAGGCAGCAACTCTGCTCCCAGCCAGGTGACACAGCTGGGCACAGTCACCAGGAAAGAGCACTGGGACACTCCCTCTGGATGCTGCTCTAATATGGAAAGCTTCATATTCTAATATGGAATACTGCAAGGAAGCTGCCTCTCTAATACCAGCAAGCCAGTTGTACATTTAAGGGACAGCTGCAAGACAAAGGCTGAAGGGAAAGGCATTGCAAAGCTTTGCAGTTGCCAGACTGCTCTGCTTAGAGCACGAGCCTAAAGCTCAAAGCAAGAAAGAGGCTGTTCAAATGGGCAGCAAGCTGTTCCCAAGGCAGTCGAGCTGTGCAGGACATTGGTTTCACAGGATTGTCAGACACAGCTGGGCTATGCCCAGATCTGTTGTCCATATACCCTTTAGAGAGGATGCTTGACAAGGGATAAGCTCCCAGACTCACACCAAAGGGAGAAGAGCTACAAGTCCAAACCCAAGCCAGACTATTGCAGCAGCTGTAGTTACTGCAAGAGGCTACAGCTACAAACCTGATCTTCACAGGAAAAAAAAAAAAAAAAA
>VZSR01000247.1:8826344-8871873 GCA_013398615.1 Brachypodius melanocephalos
CACCAAAAACAACCTGTGCAATCTGATATCAAAAGGGGTGATAAAACCTGGAGGAAATTTACTTTACTGCAAAAAATTCAAGGAGGGCACCGAGGTGAATTACCTAGCTACTGTCCTTGAGACTTTTACCAGAACTCCCCACGCCCTGAACGGTCATTAAGTCAGGAAGAAAGAGGAGCTGCTGAAATATTCCTTCCACTTCACGCAAGTCCTTTGGACTTTCCCCTGACACCACCAACCTGGCAAACATTACACCATGAGGGATTTAAAGAGATCACAAGAAGAGAGATGCCAGTTTCTATAGAGCTTGCCAGCAAAAGTAGCCAATGCTCATTCCAACAACAAGCCAAAAGCAAGGAGACTGAGAAGAAAAGATGTCCTGGCAGCTAATTAGTGAAAGCATTGCAGTCAGGACTTCCAAGCACCAACAAGAACTAAGCAGGATATACAGCTTTATGCAGGATTTTTTTCAGACAGAACAGAGAACGTGTCTGGGGAATTCTTCACCAGTCACTTTTTGCGACCAAAATACACAAGCACTAATTAGATCATGCCAAGTCTTCATTTTCACACTTCCAAAGCTGCTCAATTAAAAGTATGTGTTTTGGCACTGCTCTCTGTTTCAAAACAATTTAGACAAAGCCAAAAACAAAGAAATGCTTCAACCCCAGGAGGTGACACAGCTGAAGATAGATGAATCAATAGCATACTGGAAACCTAAAAAACTCATAAGCAACACAGACAGACCTACTTTCATGAAGCAGATATTGCCTGATATGACAGAACACAGAAAACAAAAATAAACCAATGAGAAAGAAATAAAAATAGTGAGAAAGTAAGGAAACTCTGCCTTTTGCAGCAGAGTTGGTAGATCAGCTCTGCCTTGCAGTATTTTCTTAGATCATTACCAACTTTTTAAAGAGCCTCCAGGTAGTGGAGGCTGGGATAAAAACTGGAAAGTGAAGGTAGAACCTGGGACCTTCAAAAACCCACACCAGATGTCTTGTCAGTGAGCACATGCAGAGGAACGACATCATGTCCACAGCTACTGAAGCTGTGAGGAATTTGTGTGAAAAGATAATCAGGAGGAAGTTTAATTTATCTTTCAGTGTTTTGAGTGGCACTCCGTAAATAAGAAACTTGATTCAAACTATCAGTTGCAATTCTTCAAGACGCTGCAGAAACAGAGACTGTCACAGCTACAGGTTCCAGGACATTGATCTGTATATTGAAGGATAACAGCAAATAGTAAGCAAGAAAGACTTCCTGTGTTAGCAGTGTTAAGAAAACTGCTATTGATGGACATTAGTCACTGACCACCAACGCATGATAGTGCACCAAGACCAGACTCATTCCCAGTTCTTGTGGTGTGCACAGCAAGCTTCAGCACTCTGAGGAGAAGGGATCTATCTCACAGCAAGTAACATCACAAAGCCAGGCCAGGAGAGAGTGAGAGGCCAAGAGATCTCCTCAACGTGGCTGCACTTTGCCTCGTCTGGAGGAAGACACAGGAACACCATCTAGGAGAAGACACAACTGTTCCAGCTCTCTGAAGCAGCAGCATGCTGACTCAAAACCTACCTACTGTGAGACTGCAAACACCTTTATCTTAGATGATTACAAATTACCAACAAGAAATTTAATGCATCCCATCCCTGATGACAAATATCCTCCTTATCTCCAAGAACCACGTGGTTATAAATGAGGTCCCACATCCTACCCCCAAAGAACCTGTTGTAGAAAAATCTCTGTCACTACTCCAGCTGCTGCAATTCTTCATTTACATAAATCACCTCTATTTCAGATTCCTTGTCCCTCTGATTTATGGCCTTAAGAAAAACAAACATGAGTTAAGGAAACAAGGGAAAAGAGTTAATGAGCCAACCTCAGTAGCTCTGACCACATGTAAATACTGCAGCCAATTGCTGTTTCTCTAGCAGCCAATAACAAGAGCAAACATGCAAATAGATATGTAGCACTTTCCCTATTCTTCAGAACTCAGGGATACAATCCAAAACCACATCACCTCAGGACTTAAGGATCATCAGGTTTTTAGTGTCGTAGCAGCTATTCATTTCACCAGCTATCAAGCTAAATTTGGAATACAGTCTCCTTAAAAAAAACAGAGTATGACATTCACTGTGCAAAGTTTAGGACAGATGAGACTTTTAGTATCAGTACAGTTGATTTAAACTTATTCCTAATTATGCAGATCAGAAAGAAACTCAAGACTACAGAAAGTCTGGTTAGTCTCTCAAGAAAGAATTTATAAAAAGTTAAGTGAGTTTAATGTGCATGACCTTCTAAAAACCAATCCCATCACAACAACAGGTATCCTGACTCTTAAAAGATGCAGGCTCCAAATACTCATGTGATATCACCAAATAAGACTCCAAACTGGCAAAAAACAAACAGTTCTAAGAAATTCTAATTCCACAGGAACCAAGAACTAAGAAAAGTCAAAAATGATAGTGGTTACATAAGAGATTGGATTAAGAATAATCTACTGTGATGTGTGCATATTTACAGAAGACTTGGAAGAACAGAGTTTAAAACAATCACTTGAAGAAAAGTTAGTTGTTAAAGGAAACAATTTGCTGTACTAGATTATTATGTGACCAAGAAAAAAGTAGCGAGCAGAAGCAGACATCAGGTATTAAACGTTGGCTTGCCTCCTCTTCTAAAGTAAGATCAGATGCCCCAAGAGCACTTCCCTCAATGCAAGATAAAGCTCTTTGAGAAACACACAATTTAGCAGTATCTCACACAGCCTGAACTCACCCCATCTGCTATTATTACACTGGGGATGTAACAACTGACCACATGTCATGAATGATTATTTAATGTTTAATTGTTCACCTAAGAGTAACATTTTTTATCTTATTCTGTGCCTGTGCAGCCAAACCACAGCTGCAATGTGACTCTGTCTGCACTGGTAGGACAGGATGCAGACAGTCAATAAAAAGAAGTTTGTCTTCCTACCTAACCAAACAATTTGCCTTTTAATATCACTCTTACTCAGCACAGGAGGAGGAAGAATAAAGAGAATATTAGACTGTTCAAAAACTCTGTACTGTACCTTTCTTGTGATTTTATTATTCAGGATCCTGGTTTTGGCTTTACCGTCAGAGGGACAGAGGCAGGAAAGGCCCTTCTCAGGAAGGCAAGGTTGCTTACAACATCCAAAAGGCTGGTGTTTCTGCCTCCTTGTTTCCCACATGCTGGGGGGGAAAGGGCTGAATGCAGCTCTGGGTCATGACAACCTCAGAGAATCCAGATCATTACAGTAATTATATCATTATACACCATAAAAAGCATGCCAGTGCTTGCTATTAAAACTGATGGTGTTAAGATGTCAGTTGATTCACTTCAAGTGATATTTGATTAACAAAATGTGGTAACAACATCTGCAAGAAAGCAAATGCAAAGCCACATATGTCTCGGTGTGCAGCACTTCCCATTCTCTCTGCTGTTCTGCTACCAATCTACTGCATTGCTACTGCACACCCAGTCAGTTTGCAGCTAAACAAAGCCTGGGAAGGGCCATGCCAGCTCACAGCGAAGGCCCAGCAGGCCCAGCAGTGTGGAACAACATGTGGCCATCCAAAGAATGGCACAATTAGAAAGTTAGCATGTAATGAAGCTTTTCCAGATTCCACCAATTTGTGGTTTGGGGATTTGCCAAGATGGGGAGGGATATGCACGCACTTGTGTGTGACCATCAACTTACAGCCCTCACTGTAAAGCCTACAGCAAAACAAATTAAAAAAACAAAACAACTGCCCTTCCCCCCTTACAGCATCCATCAACCTTTCAGATTTGCTAGAGCTCTGCTTTTCTGGACATCTTCCTAGCTGGCTTCTTAGGCTTCCCACTTTACTCCCGAATATCATGAATTACACTTGAATGTTTTTAGTGTGCCAGAACACTTACTATTTCAATAATGACTTCTCCAGAACTCTTTTTTTTTATTATTATGAATGTAATGTTTCCAAACAACATTCTTGATTGTTAGACTCAAACAGTGTTGCTGTGATAACCCTCTAAGAACCTCATCTCCTCCTAAGTAACTGTTATCCTTACATTAGCTGCGAGATTTTGAGAAGAAACTGACTCTCAGAAAAATTTGGTTGAAATGAATTATTATTCAGCAGGGCAAATCCAAAGCTAGCATCCCCTCTGGACAACTAATGCTTCATAGGTTTTCACCAGCAGTGGGAGGCAGTGACTTGCCAGGATACATAGCTCTGTTCAAACTATACGTGGTGATATTTGTGATGAATGCCTAAATCAAATTGTTCCTTCTTCACATTTGTTTGTAATTATGCCAACAACAGTCACAGCTGGGAAAAGTGAATTGTACTTTATGTCTTCTGTACAGAAAGTGTTTAAATATTTATCTGTGATGTATGGCGCAGAAGAGTCAGCTTGAAGATCTCCTGCTGCACTGTACTGCATCTGACAGCTCAGCATTGAACAGAATATGTGCTTTCATGAGCTATGAAGCATTACTATTTCTATCACTGTTGGACACTTTGTGACTAAAATGTTGGGCCCATTATCCTATTATCCAGCAACACACACTGTACATAATGAACAGCTCTATATCCTTGGCCTTAGAGACCTTCTGTGAAGATCAGAGGAACTGGAAATTGTGCAAAGAAGTACTGTAAGTTGAAGTACTGTAAGGGAATTATTCATAAAAAAACAACAACAGAGGCACTGATTTGCACTAATTTCTGAGAAATTGGCAGATTTAACTGGCAGGTTAATCAGGAATTATTTTATCTACATATACAGTATATTTATGCATAACTGGAGACCTCCCTGGCATATTGTAGCAAGCAATAGCGAGTTAGACCCCAAAATTCTTTTTTGTAAGTTTTGGGCAGCACCAAGTCCTTGTCTGGGTACTATTTTCAGACTAAGACTAAAATTTCAGCTGTAGCGTGCAATACATGAGACGGTTGTCATGAAAAACATTCCACGTTATAAACTACTACTCTAAAAGCACCAGGGACTGGGCCAGGAATCCAAGCCCCAAGTGATATCAAATGACTTATTATGCTATTTCCTTCCACCAAAGAAATTACATCTTGCAAGAAAAACCAAAACAGATACCTGAAATTAAACGAATTCTGTCTGGCAATTAAGCAGGCGGCAAAAGAGCAAAAAGAGGCTGTGAGGAAAAACAGGTTAGGTTTATCCTCTATACTGACACACTGCTTCCCTCCTTGATGAGCCTACGAAATATTGCTGTAATCATAATATCAATGTTTTCTTTGACTTCCAATAATTATACCACTGTATAATTGAAGCTTCTGAAATTGATGTAAGCAGAACTCTGTAAAATATAGTAAGGACTGAGGTAAATCGTGTCACTGGCTACCTTTTATTGTGATGTTCTTCCAGAAGATAAAGGTGCAGACGCAGGGAAGACCTAGAGCTTGAAGTCAGGAGATAAGTCTTGCAAACTGCAACGATACTCTGACTTCATTCGCTAAGAGTAGGTTAAGTACCTGGAAAAACAGCCTAAGTCAAATACCTTACTTTGCAAAAGCTAAATATTTGAAAGTTACCATAGCACCTCAATATTCCCAAGATGTAACACAAGAGGACAGGAGAGGAACTTCCGAAAGGCAGCCTCCAACTGCGGTCACCGCAACGCACACCGCTCAAGCCTGGCAGGAAGCTGATGGCCACCTCCTTCAGGAGAGCAAGATAACAAATTTCGGGGACAAACAGTCTCTCCTTCAAGTCCGTGGTGCCACACTGAAATTGCTGGCTCTTGATCAGAACTAATAGTAAGCAGAGAATTATGAACTGACAAACTGATGATCGCTGAACAGCGCGCAGCTCTCCCAGTGGATGCGTGAGCAAACAGAGCTTTAACACCAGACAGAATAAGCACAGGGAGGACCACGGTAGCTCATCCAAGCAATTGATGCACATGCTGGGAAGGACACAATGTTGAGAAATTCAAGCCTAATAAATTTCCCACCACTGAGCCAAGAAGTAGAAGGCTGGAGAGAGAAAATACTGCTGTCTCTCTCAAGAAGGTATTACATAAAGTATAACCACACATCCAGAGTATTTCAACATCCCCTTACATTTCACTCTGGTATTTACACCTGTATGTAAGGTATCACCATTACGGCCCAGTGGGACCCAGTATATCCCTGAAGAAACTGCTCTCCAGATGGTGGCTCTTCCCTCACAGGCATTTCACCTGCAATGACCAACTCACCAGGGACAGGGCAGCTCCTAGTTTTCTCAGCAATTCAAGCAAACACACAGGTTTCTCTATCCAAAATCCATAGTTTGTTACCAGTCATGGGTTTTCCCTTTTCCTCCCATTTACACGTATAAATCAAACAGAGGTGCCAGCTAAGTCCTTCCTTTACTGGAACACAGGAATACACTGTGACTGCATGAGAAAGTCTATGGAACCAACTGTACATGCAATGGGAAGATCTTCCCCCACAGCATCCAGAGGCCATCCAGGGTGCTGGAAACTGAGAAAGCACAGACTCAACACACTGCTGAAACAACAGCCTTATCTTGTGCAAGAAATTGGTACAACAGCAAAAAAACCAGCTCATTTCTCAATGGTAATGCGTTGGGAATAGAGAACCATAAAAACAATCAGCACACACATCTCAGTCCTAACAAACCAATATATACAGAGCCTGTAAAACCTCCTCTGACAGCATCAGTTATACCACATATCTGATTTACATTTTTCAGAGAAATAACTGAAGCTCTTCAGCTTGTTCCAAAGGCCCAATGGGAAGGAGAAAACCCTCAATACACCTAAGTGGCAGCTTTGTAGCAGCATGAGACTAAACAAATGGAAAAACCTAAAACAGGCTGCGACAGTTTATCATCAATCAGTATGAATTACTTGGCAGAAGACAGTATCTTTCAGTGCAACTTAGTGGCACCTTTCCCAAAGAACTAATACAAACATGAGCATATATCATGAGATTTGGGGAGCAGGGGAAAAGGGATGTCATCGCTGATTGAGTTGTTGATGGCAAGAAACAAAAAATGAGACTACACAGGGCAGCACCTATGTGGCTGACAAACATGACTGGCATGTTCCAGCTACTTCATTTGGCAAGGTTAAATTCACCACAGAAGAATCATAATCATATTACAAAACATTCAGGTCTTATGAATGGCTTCCTTGCAGTCAGACACCACTTCTCTAACAGTTCTATTTATTCATGCATTTTCCCAGGACAGGGATAACATTCTGAATCCTTCTTCTTGTATTCATGAAAGATCATTACTGTTGAACATATGAAGGTATGAGAATAGAAGAGAGAGGGAGAGGTATTATCTTTGTTTAGAGACAAATATAAATGGAAAACTGCAGACAAAGCTTCCAGTTCAGGCAACCTCTGTCAAGCCTACAAAGAAGCCCTTGCGCTGGCAGGTCCTGGCAAAGAATTTAAGCATCCAAACTATTCAATTTTTCCATCAATATGAAATGGTTTAATACAAAAGATAATTTACATATATAGATTTGGTGATCAAAACACAGTTATCAACATAGTTTTAGTGAACTCTGACTTGAAGTCTTGAATAGCTATGGAAGAAGTTTTGCTTTGACCCTCAAAACTGGTTCTCAGAGGTTACCAACATAGCAGCAGATCACTTTCTTTTATCTATATATGGATATATCTGTAATACCTTAGATCCCACTTATGAATACCTTTTGTATTAGGTTTAGCTTTGTACTTACGTGTGCCAATAAACACCCCGGTCATTCACTCATTTTATGCATACTTAAAAGGAAGAGACAAGTCCCAATATGTCTCAAACCATCATTTCAATTGTTATTAGATTTAACAGAATAGGTAGAAGGTTCAGCAATGACCAGACTAAACACCTTGCATTTGCAAGTCTAAAATCACATAGCTTCAAACAAAGATATGTAGAGAAGGTAGCTAGACTGAGTAAAAAGCACCAGGCCAAAGTAGTTCAGACCAGCTCCCACTCTGTTGGAAACATCCTTACTATAACTTTTGTCTAAAAGATCTACAACAGTCTTTAAACTCTCAAGAAGAGTACAAAAACCATGTTTGGAAAACAATTTGTGGCGTTTCTGTCATGCTTACACCTGAAAACCCCTGTTAAAATTGCTAACTGTAGCTTCCATCTCCCAGCAACTAGAGAAAAGGAGCAAAAACTGCCCAAGCATAGAAGTGTTAAAAGATAAATCTGCAAAAAAGATAAAATTATCCAGATATTTGAAAGGACAAAATTTGATTAGAGAAAGAAGTTTCATCAGTGGAAAAAAAAGAAGAAAACAACAACCAAAAACCCAGACAGTGATCTTAATGAAATCCTCAGACATGAAAATGAAAAACAATTGTCCCACATTTGTATTGCTCCAGTCATTTCACACATGCTTCATTCATGAAAAGGGTATTACCACGAAATCTGGAGCTGTGACAAGATAAGCTTTTCACGGACTGAGGACCCAAAAATTAGAGAGAGTTAATCATAACTAAAGCTTTGTGAACAACACTTGTCAAATACATGAGCAATTGCAAACACCCACACATCACTATCCAAAACACCACAGCACGAAGACAGCCAAATAGCAGATACCAAAAGTCACCTCTGACAACTGTGCTTGGACTCAGTCTCATCAAGACTTTCCAATACAGTGACAATGAAGGCCACTCCATGCAAAGAATGAGGTTGCAATGCCTCAGGTATCACTTCTTCCAAAAATAGTAATGGATGAAGTCTTTTAATCAACAGCAGCATAAACTCGATTCAGCTAATCTGATTTGTAGGAAATTCTCTGTTCTCTGTCTCAGGCTCTACAAGTTTAGTGATGAAAATTGTAAGAAGCTCTTTCAAATCACAGCAAAAATATACTGAACTGACCTTCCACTGGTCCCTGGGAAGTAGCTTCACCACCACGATGTCACCATTCAGGGCTCTGTTGCGAGCAACGACTCCATCAATAAAGATATCACGACTCCCATCCTAGTCAAAGAGGAAGAAAAGTAAGTGCCAGAACAAAACATACTAAATCATGGTTGTCGTGAGGTTTAAAACACTGCCTTCAAGAAAGACATACACCCAGGTGAGCCAGACACCCTGCAGTTGTGCACAGGAACAAAACAGATTCACCATATGCCCTTTAACATACAGGATCTTTCAGCAAATGAGCATCTTTGTATGAATGTGCCAGTACAGTAGTTCCACACTATTTACCCAAGACAGAGCCAAGCCCTCAAATGTGTTGTCTCAGTTCCTCTACAGCTACTCTTGGGAACAGGTAGAGAGTTTTCTTCTGTCACAGCTCTTGACACATCAATTTCCCACCTCAAACATTCAAAGCCAGTGTTCAGAACAGACAAGGGTTCAGAATGGTTTGCAAGACAGTGTCTGCAAAGGGCTCCATGCAGAGCTCCTGCTACTCTTCTGGTGAGCTGGGGAAACAGGGACATGCAGCTCCTGGATCAGCAGAGCTCTCTGTGAAGGTGGTCAGGATTGTAGTTAGGGATGCAGTCCCTTGTTTTTCAAATGAGTTAACACCATATATTCTGCATTTGGCACAACTAATGTTAGAAATATCCCAACTAATGACAACCACAGATGCCAACTGCAAACCAGAAGATCTTTTACTGTAACAGACATGTCAGGACACCTTCTTTGAATATTCTGGGTTAGCATCCTTGCACAAGAGCCTCTACTAATTGCACACACTATGATTATCCACCCCAGACATGTCTGGTATTCGGTTACTCTAGATTCAGTTTAGGAGATTTTCTTCATGGGGTGAACAATGTTTCCTGAAGATGCCAACACAAAGATTTTAGTTTTTAAAGGACTTCCAGTTTTGTCCTTTTTTTTTTTCTTTTGATAATTATTGACTGTGCTCTTGTTGCTTTCATTTCTGCCTTCCCATAATTCAGTATACAAAAAATTCCATGTGTCTGTTTACGGTGCAATGAACATGTCAAACAATGTGAGCATTTAGCATCAATATGACCAGTTTAAATAGTTTTTCTGTAGAGAGTTATCTTTGCACAGTTTTGAGGTACAAAAAAGGAGGTTGAGTTTCTTCAGATTAATACTTCATTGTCTTTCAAAGAAAAAAACAGCCTCACAAGACTTAAAGTCTTAATCACAGCTTCAGCTGTTTCTCAGACACTCCTGAGTCTCATATGCATGAATAAATCCAATCAGAACTACCAGCATGCTCAGTGTCCAAGAAAAACTTCTTTTATAACCTGAAAACATGAAGCCCAAATATCACATAAGTATCTTACTCTGCTTAGATACCAAAACAATAAAAGGAAGAACCCTGCCATGATGTGAAACTAAGGCTGGCCTCCAAGAGACCAAATTACTCTTAGAAAGAAAAGCAGCAGCAGCAGCAGCTCAACAGCTGTGTGAAAGCTGCCTCCCATGACAAGATGCAAAAAAATTGCAAAGCCTCTTGGACCAGTATAATTCAAATTGGAAACCGTTCTTTTCAAAAAGCCAGATTTTTTACACATGGTCTTATTCATTATTTCTCTCCACCCTTTCCCTTCAGCTCCAACTCTTTACCTAAATCTGTCATATACATAAAAATGAAATGTTCAGAGTCACTTTCTCAGGCAAATTTCTGCTTAGGGTTAGGGGTTTTTTTGTCTGTACCTGTAGCTGCTCTGTGCTGTAGGACACAAGCTGGCATTCACAATAATTTGCTGTATACTTTTTTCCCTTTGCTCCTGTGTCCATGAAAATAAAAGATGTTTTCTTCCACTCCCTGTAAAGGTGCCTGATGTATCACATCATCCAGTTAAAGCTGCATCTCCACACTCTGCAAGAGTCTTAATTGCACCCACACACTTTTTCCAATTGCACTCTTTTTCCAAACTATATATATATATATATACACACACAAATTTATATATGTGCATGCACATCTATTTTACAGTAGTTAATGTCAACATCTGCAACAAAGCTGTAATCAGAACCATGAGTTTTGGTTTTTCCTCCAAAAAGAAACATCTCTATATCTCGAGCTTCAGGCTCACAATTGTTGGGTGAACTTAAGCACTTCCAAGAAAATTCCTGCATCCCACTTTTCCTCTGCACAGCTGACCCTTCAGATTACTAATGCAATTAAAATGGCACCGAATGACAACAGAACACAATCACTTGCAACGTTTTAGCTATCCCTGGGGTGCATCTACTCTGTTGGCCACAATGGCCTCAAGACTTCCACAGCCCCCTCCAGGGAGCACGGGCCTCTCTCTGCAAATATCTCCAGCAGTGCTCCCTATCCCCCTCTGACAAAGAGATCTGCAGTAATTCCATCTGCTCTGGAAGCGTCTCCCACAAGCACAGCACAGCTCCAGTCACTGTCACTCCTGCTCAGCAGCACCATCCTTCACACTGACACTTCAAACCGCACCACCCTGTGCAGGGAACACATGAGATGCAAGGCAGAGATTTAAATTCCTGGGGTCTGTTCTCTGGGTAGCTTCAAGAAAAAAGCCCTGGGCCTTCCCCTCAACTCTTCACGCAACAACGAGAGGAGCAGACAGAGCACGTGTGCAGCAAGAAACACGCAGGGACTTCTGGTGTCAGAAGGTGAACAGCTGTTGCACTGAACTCCATGAAGCCATGGCCAAGTCATAGCTAAAGTGAAAGGGGTACAGTGCCCTCATCAACAGCAGGAGAGAAAGGGGGATTTTTCACAGCTGCAGCTCTTGCAGCATCTGGCAATGATGGGAAGTGCTGCAGAACACCAAGGCTGCAACCACTCCATTATGGCAAATAATGCTATACAAAGGAAAAGCTTCCCAAAGCATGTCTCTTAAATGACTGTGCCTACACAAGCCAGAGTCATCTTCATCCAGGTGTTGGTCCTAGTATTCACCTCCATAAAGGGTAAAAAAAGTAGAAAGACAGCTGAGAACCACCTATGCTAGCCCTCCTTAATGTATGAATTCCCGCACACAAAACAGGCACAAGGCAACAGCTGGACACCAGAGGGGCGATTAGGGGTAAAGTCTACATCCAAATAGCTCATGAGAGCAGCTGAACTACTCTTTCAACCTTGTATTTTGTAAATTCAGAGAACATATTTAACAGCTTACACTTACCACACCTACAAGGACACCTGGCAAAGGAAGGATCAAAGTTCCTTTTGCTTACACACTTCCCTTCTGATGTACCAGAGAGCTGCTTTGTACTTCTTCCTCTAGTTAATGTTAGTATTCTGTGCAGCCCCAACCTTTTCCCACCCCTGTAACGCCAACCTTCTCTAACAAAGTTCCAAAACATTGCCCCAAATCGACAACATCAACTGAAAAACACTGTGAATTTCAAGGCTTTCAGTCCAAGAAAACAATAGTGCTGTCAGTAGCAGCGACAAAATCATAATCAGTGTTTCACTGTCGCAGGGCAGCCTCTGATTTCTCATCCCCACGCCAGCAAAACATTTCAATATAAAATTCTCTCATTAACAGCAACACTTTGACCAAGTCAAATCTGAGGATCCAGATAAAAAGCTTTGGCTGTGCCAGCCGTGAGGTCACCTTCCCGACTGGAAGGCCCTGAAATTGCAAGAGTCCTTCTTTTCTGTCAAAATAAGGAAAGAAGAAAGAAGAGGTGCAAGCCAGTCCCATGTGGCAGAAGCACATCCCAAGCCAACCAAGATACAGCCCGCGCCAAAGCGGGCACATGAAAAGGAATCACGCGTATTATTTCTGGAATGACTTTTCAAATTAGCTCATGCAGCAGATCGAAAATGGAGAGCATATTTGTTTAGGGAAGATTAACTTAAATCAGTGGAAAATCTATAAAACCTCTGCAGCCATAAACCAAGGGTTTCTGATTACACTATCTGGTGGTCCTCAAACCTGACTTCAGCTGGCCTCTGTGGGACCCTGCAGTATCCTCAACTTCAGCACTACCAAACTGTTTCTTTGAGGTATGAGAAAGCAGGATTTGGTTGGGAATATTTGATATAAAAGAAAATCCAGATTGTGTTCATTTATTCCCACTCATTCACCTCTGAGTGACCTTCTGTGCACAGCATAACTCCTATCTTAATGCACCTTTTCTTATGAACTTTAAAGCATTATAAAATTATACTTACTGGAGATGGAATGAAGGCTTCATGGTACTTCTTAGGATTTATTCTCAAGGGTCCCTTAAAAAAAACAAAAAGAAGGAGAAAGATTATGCCTGAATCTTATTAATTTTATTTAACACCAGTTAAATTAGAGAGCTGTGGGTAATATATCTACAATGAAACATGAGAGATACATCTAAATTTCCATTATACATTTCAAGTCTTGACAACTTAGCATCCAAGCAATTTCAAGCCAAAAGACAGTTTCATGATAGGCTTAAGCTGATCTACTGCAGTCTGTCATCAAAGAGATGTTGAATCATTAGTTGTTGCTGCTACTGGGTGAACTGAGGATCCAAGCTGTCCTGTTCCTTTCACACACTTTCTGCTGAGCATCCACCAACTTCATTAACAATTGGATAACAGAAACAATTTGGCTTGCTCTGTCTCGGAAAAGGAGAATGTTGGGTTTGCTTATTTTGGAGGATATAAGCAAAGAGGAAAAGAAAAGCTGAGCTTGCATGGCAGCAGGTATCATTCTTATGGGGCTCTGGCTGCTTAGGCTGTTCCTGCAAACAGACAGCAGCAATAACTCTGTGATAATAAAGTACATTTCCAAAAAAGAATTAAAAGGATTTTCCAAAAATAAACATTTAAAGTCTAGAGGATTAAATTCTGTTTAAACATACTTAAGGGCAAACTATCTTAAATAGATTTGAAAATTCCATGGTCTATCTATTTCTGCTTTGTTATCTGCCAACTTAAAAGCCAAGTCACCTGCAACAAATTCGTATCAACCCTCCAAAGTAAACCAACCAGTTTTGCTGCATCCACTTGGGTCCATCCGAGAGAAAGGCAGAGCCAACCAAAGCCTCATAGGCTACACATTTGCATCCTAAAAGGATCCTGGAAACTGGGATTCAGGTGACTGCAGTTCAAACTGATAGCATTTGAATGTTATGGGAATACAACTTAGGTATCTGCCTTCCAACAGGCTTCTGCTGTGGGAAGAAACTTTAGAATTTTCTCCACTTGTGTATTTGAAGTAATGTTAGCCAATTTATTACATGAACAGACTCCATCTGTTTGCACTTCTGTGTTAAGCAATCATAGGAGCATCTCACAGGAATTGCTTCTTTAAAACTTTACTGTGGCAAATAATTATTTATGTATTCTGGGAAACACTCAGCCAATGGGAAAACAGAGCTGATTACATGTGAAAGTTTTGCTGCCTTGAAGATTCACAGATTTACAAAGATTTTCCACTGCACTTATTGCTAAAGTTTACCAGCAAATACAGATTACCAGCAGCATGTAGTCTATACTCTTTAGATACTATCTGAGTACTTTGCTACACTATCTCATTTTATGTTTTATTTATTGTATAAGTACATAACTTGTACTAACAATGACACTCTAGGCACAACCCAGGACAACAGCATGGAAACAAAGATGACCCACTGAGAGAAACCCTGGGGTATTTTATGCTTTAGCAAAGCGAGAGCTGAATTGCTGTCATCAGTTTCTCTTAGCACTGGCACCCACTGATAGAAAACTCTTAATGGTTGTCCTCCACTTATTTCCCAGAATCAGTCATCAGAGGCTGCTACAGAGAGAAAGGAAAAAATGGAAAGGGATTGTTGCTCTGTTTGACAATGAGTCAATTCCCATATGTGGATCTACCCACCAGCACTAAGCAGGTGAGGGGATATCCTGTTTTCCTCTGCACAATCCCCTTGAATAGTTTGGGACAGCTGTCAATCAGTCAGGTGTAAATGCCAATCATGAACATGAAAATTCAGGGTTTGTTTCCATGGTCCAGAAGGCACCAGAGCAGCAAGGTGCCCACGGATGCCCAGCTCCAGCAAACACACAGAGGAGCACAGTGTTACCACATTTACCGTGCAGCCTGTACATCTGTATTTTATATGCACTACCCAATTATGATCAGCACTAGAATTCTTACGTCAAGTAACATTAAAAAACTTCAGCTCTTTCCTTTAAGCAAGAATCTCACAAAATTTATCTTAGAAAGCAGATGGGCCCTATTATCTGTGCCCATGAAAATCCTATTTACAATGTTGTACATTTCACGCTGTGATATCATATCTGGAACCAGTCACTCTCCCCATCTGCAATGAACAACTGTTCTCATATGTGTATTAGGGGGTGAGGATCTGGCTGCAGAGTCTCATGATGTCACACTAATGTTGTATTATTTTACAATAGCTTGCAGATAATAGCTGCTATATTTATCAGTGTTTTTCTGTCATTAGGGCCTTTGTTATGAAAGGGAAGAACAAGGTCTGCAGGAAGGTTTCTAAAACATTTTCTGATGATTCAAGGCAGCTTCGCAGGCTCTTGCCAATAAAGTTTCTAACCTTATTGAACTTTCCCAGTGAGACACAAAAGGGTCACGATTTCTCAAGCTGCTCTGCTAAACCCAGGGCAGGCAGTACCCAGACTAAACTTCGAGCATCCCAAACCAAGCAGTTTATAGCAACTATTGTAACACATATGCCTAGATTCGTTTGTATGTACAAAACACCAAAAAAAGGTCAGGGTTCACAAGTATCTAATTGCTACCAAGGCTTCTGTTGAAAAAACAATCCATGAAAATCAGGGAAACCCCAGCTTTCCCATCCACAAAAGAACAGCTTTCCAAGGAAAAACACCCTTTTAACAGCAAAGCAGGCCCTGTTCGCTCCGCCTGACCCCAGCAGCCCTGCAGGGAGGGTCTGGGAGACGCTGGAGGCGTGGAGCAGACATGAGTTTCTGGCTGATGCTTCAGAGGATGATTAGAGTCCTTTGGGTCAGTGCTTTTTACTACACAGTCCAATTTCATCTGTTTGTTGTGTATAACCACCATCGTGCTCTTGCAGAACAACGCAGCAGTTATTCAGCCTTATTTGCCTTCGGGCCATCCGGTGTGATTCCAACCAACCCGATACACCTGGTGTTTGCTCCCTGCAGTTTTAAGGGCAGGGAAGTGGGAATTCTATGCATTCATAAGCGCCTGAACTCAGATCCCTTTGCCCGTGGAAGGACGCTTGACACATCACATGACTAAATCTGCAGGGCACACTTCTCGTGCTACTTATCAAAACGTGACTTATGTCAGATGCAGTACCAGAAACCATTAAGATCAATATTACTGACAAACGTCAGCACCCATAAAGATAACTTTTCACTCCTCCTGATCTAGGGCTGCCTAATCTTCATGGCACTCTTGTGTCATCTGAGCAATCTCTAGGTCTGACAGTAGTTTCTGTGGGTTGGACTTTCAGAAACATTTTGTTGCACAGCTGCATTGCCAAGGTGCAGCAAGAATCTCGGGGTTATGGTAGGCTCTTTTCTCCCTAACAGAGCTCTCAATTTCTTATTCAAATCTAAGCAGATACAGTGTTTCCAGGATGCTCCAGGACGCAGCCCATCTTCAGAGAGGCATGCTGCTGCCTGACAGCACTCCAGTTTCCTCAGGGCCATCAGATTCATACCAATAGGTTTGTATTCCCCTTCCATAGGCTCTTGTGGAGCCTTTTTGCAGGTTACCATGCCAGAACAATGCCCTGCTTTTGGGGATTAACACAGCAAGGATTTATTCATTCTGCCTCTTGCCTTGAGTAATAACCACTGAATATTCATCTATTCACTAAAGTTGCTCTCAGGATCTCACCTATCCTGGTTGAAGCTGCAGTGATGAATGGTCTTGATGAAATCATAAGGATGAATGAACTGAAGATGAGAAATACTGAGCTGGGATGCCCATGATCTAACACTCAGCTCTGAATGATTAAATCCAGCTTCTACAGTCTCAGTTGTTTCCCTGAGATGTGGAAATGGATGAAAGGAAAACAGACAGAGCCTAAGAAAGCACGTATGACTCTTCCAGTTACGCAGCACATGACCTGGAGTAGACACATTTACAAGAATTAGGGATTCTTCTGCCAGGGATCATGCAATCACAGGTCTGTGGGGACTCAGCATTTCAATGAGATTCTCAGGTAGTAGTCATAGCCTGATGTGCTTCATCTGCAGCTGCACTTGACCTCATAGGCAGTCTACGCATACCGCACTTAACACTATCAGGCAATGTTAGCAAAAATGGTGCCAAAAACACTCCTGATGGTAAGGCAGAAGCTTTAGCTTATGCCATATGCCAGTGCTGCCATGAGGGAAGTGACAGCTTAAGGCTCCCATTTCCTCCCTCACCATTGGCTTCCCATTGCAGAAGTCTGTGATGGTCTTTAAAAATGCACTGGCCTAAGGTCCAAGTAGCCCAGTGGACCATGCTCATCATCAGCAGGGATATGATTTTGCTCAAAGCTAAGAGTGCATGAGATTGGTCTTCAGGATGGAATCAGGCAGTCTTTTATGTAAAACCTTCATCACACTTCCAGAGATTATGCCATTATAGTGACATACAGGAATTATTATGCAATTATAATTAAAAAATCAGACAAAAATTGAGGTGCTGTCATTTGAGACTCCAGCGTATCGATGAAATAAGTATCACAACCTCCCCAGCACTACAACACTAATTAAATGGCAATGGACCTGTGCGTGTTTGGGTAAATAATGCCTCAGCATGGATATCATGCCTTCATTGACTTCCACCTGCCTTTCTTCTCCAGCCAGTCTGATCTCACTGAGATGCCAGGTGTGCCCTGAAGAACATTACACCATGCTGAAGACTGCTATGAATGTGGTGCAAGGACACTCTCCTCCATCTCAGCCCTGCCAGCCTTCACGTAAATCTCCTCTGTCCAGCAGACAGGACAGTGGGTCCACCCCCACGTTCTTTGGAAGATAATTGCTGTCTAATGATGGCTGCAGTTTTGCTGCTCCAAAAAGATGTACAAACATTTCTGTGAGAAATTTCAGCAAGAGGTATCTTGCTAGTAAGGGCATTTGTTTTTACAGACACAGACAGAGGCTACCAGCAACTGCTGCTGTTTTGAGCATCATTTGTAAAAGGAAGTGTCTTCCCAGTAATGACCACCATGGCCAGCTGACTATTCAACCAGAAATCTGCCATTTATCACTAGTGTGGATCAGGAATTTTATAGAACATGCAATCAAACAAAAAACTACTTCAGAAGAATACAGAAGATTCCATTCCATTTGCAGAGCATCCTGAGAAAGGGAAAATATCTTTCTCTGGCATCTACAAGTGCTACATCAATTCTCTGTCATCAACTGCTGCTGATTTCCAACAACTGCCTGTGATTTCCACAGGCTTATCACAAGAGCATGGAACACTACATTTCAGGCACCTGAATTAGCTCTCTCCTTTTCAGTCCTGCTGAAACATCTTCCTTTGACATGTAGGCTTCAAATATACTCTTCTTCCTCCCTCGAGTGGGTTTATTTAGATTCTTTCTGTCACCTGATGCTGGGGCAGCAGCATAGGATCCTCCTGCAAACAAAAACTTGTAAACGTTATTTTGCCCACCAAACATGTCCGTGTATCTTAACAGAATCTGTACAGAGGTTTTATATTCAAAGTTGAACTTCTGAGAACCGTTTGCCTAGAAGCACTGGCACCCAACTTCAGAACACTGAAAACCCTGGAATAATCATATTTTAGAAATAATCAAGAGTCATTTTTAAAGTCAATAGCCTTCATCCCAGCCCATCTTTTAAAGCACAAGCTTCAAGGCAGCTTATTCCTGAAGCATGTATACACATTGCTTTAATACCTCTGGGAGTTCCCAGTTGTCTGGGATTTATTCTGCTGTCTGAATTGTTCATTGTTTCTGTCTGCGATTCAGAGAGTTGCCTCTTCCTATCGAAGTTCTGGGGTGTTCTTGCAGATTCAGAGTTGTTTCTGGTCCTTGCAAACCCTCTTTTTTCTGCACCTGAAATCAAATACAGGTTTGAAATAACAAAGAAGGGAAGAGGAACCCCAGTGCCAGCCTGTGGTCCTGGTGAAGCTCACGGTCCTAATTCTTCAGTACAAGTTACAACCATGAGTCCCAGCCTTTATCCAAGAGAAATAATGTCTTCATTAGTTCATTTGTAATCTGTTGGCTCTTTGAGCCTCATAATACACCACTAACCTATTTTAGCATAAATAAAATGCTGGAAATTACGATGCTAAAGTTCAATACAACCCTTCCAAAATCCTGGGAAATTCATTAGAGCATATAAAATGTGAAATTGTTAAACTGTTTCCAAAGTCTCCACCCCATTAAGCCCCCAAGTAGTGAGAAAAATATAACCTCTCTACAACTTAATTAACTAGTTCAGGAATCAAGGAGGCAAAAAAAATTCTTAACAATCCACACTGGAGTTATTAACTGCGGAGCTACCAGAGGCAGCACAGGACACAAGGACACCATAAAGAAGTGCCAAAGCTCCAAATGTCCAGCCTGTTCAGAATAGGCCACAATCATATGAAAATACTCTGCAGAGACTCACCCCTTATTTCCCTGCCATCACCTCAGCCCCTTCCCTACAGCCAGGAGAGCAAGCAGCAGCTTCCAAAGTGTATGCCAACGCTGTTCCACGGATCAGCACATTGGAATGCAACCCAGCGCCGCGCAGCTGCCCTCTTGGCCCTCCACCTGGATACTGAACATGTCATCACAGCTTTGCCTTCCAGCCCCTCCTGGCTACATTCCCTGGGTCCAAGCTTGTACCTGCAAGTCAGAAAACGTGCAATGCCAACTTATTTGCTACGGTGCTATCCAAGTTACATGGCAATTTTTTTTACCTATGGTATCCTTCTCAAACAAAATAGCAGATTGCTTCACAGCGGCAAGAAAAAAAAGGTTTTAAAGCTGTACTTAAGGAGAGATCTTCAAAAAATATGGTGCAACAAGAGAAAACTGCTACTTTTCCCAATCACAGAGATAAAGCAATTCTCATATATATAACAACGGGCACATCAGTAGGAGGGAGGGATCCTCCTAATTCAGGAGAGAAGACACAGGCAGAGGGACAACTGAAGGTGTCAGCTCAGACTAGTCCAGGAAGAGATTACACAGCACAGCAGTGTCTCCAAACGGGAAGCTGAAACAAAGAGGAGGCTTCTGGTTTCGGTCACAATAACACAACATCGTTGGGCCTTTTCCTACCCAGTCAAGCTTTTCACACTCTGAAGGTGCTTCCAGGGCAGACTGTGAAAAGGCTGCAGCTGTAACATGGCAAGAGCACAGCAACAAATTTAGGTTTCAGCTGACACAGCTGAGGCAATGCAACCTGTATGGCCCACATAATGAGATGGAACTAAAATCAACTGATTTGCAACTGCCTAATGAACTGATTTACAAACGTCCTAAGGGTCAAGTTAAGTTCAAAAACAGACACCAAAAGTAAAAGTACAGACTAGAGAATTGGCAACGCAATATGCTCCTGGATATGTTTTCAGAGGCATTTGGGTGAAGGAATCTGACTTAAACTGCAATAGGCAGGATTTTAGGCTGCTCACCCAGAAAGATCATGCAATCTGCTTTGTTGGAGGTTCTTAAAAATAGGTGAGACAGACGTCTGCCAGAGGTGGTCTAAAAAGAGTAGTTTTTTCCTTGAGGTAGTGAAATGGATTACACGAGCTCGTAAGGTCCTCTAAAGCCCTCGTTTCTATGACAGCAAGTCACAGAAAATACTACTACGAATTAAAGAGCCTGGGATAAAAACGAGGCTAAATCTTAACATATCATTAAGAAGGAGCTGAAAAAAAATAAGAGAGCAGAAAACTAAAATGCAGAGGGGGAAAGCAAAAAAAAATCTCATGAATTAGGCAGTGAGCTAAGAGCCAGAATTAGGCACTGCAGGAAAGAGTTGTCCCAGCACTTGGCTTGTCCAACGGTTCAAAAAATTTGGGGCCCCTACAGCCAAAAATAATGTATAGCAAAGGGTGGAGAAGCATCTTTGTGTGATAAAAGGTAGATATGCAGAGAGGCATCTGCACATCCACCATTTAAGTCTTGGGCTTGCTCTGTCGTGGGATTTTTAATTTGTTCAAACTCAAAAACAAAACTCAAAGACAAAATTCACTCAAAACAGCAAACTCTGCTTCAACATCACTGGCCTGCACAGCCACTTTGTATAGTATTTGACCCCCTTGGCCATGATATCTACAGCTAAAAAAAGCCAGCCCTGTTTCAAAGCCACAGGCAACTGTCACAATTAGCATTCAAATAGAATGCATCAAATTCTGCATGACTGTAATTTCTTGCATTTCTTCTTTTAAAAGAAGAAAGAGACCTAACTACAGGTCACCATCTGTTTCAACTAGAGTCAGTATTTGTTTCTGCAATGCACCTGTCCCCTAAAACTGGAAGTTAGAAATACCTCTCAAGATGCGCTTTCCCGCTGTCCCTACTGCCCAGCATTAATATTCTGATGCATAAACAGACATCACATCACAAATCAAACTGTAACTTGACTACTCTATAGCACAGGATATATTGAGACTATTTTTTCTGAAAAATCTATCACAGACATGGTTAAACCCCATTCCAGCATGTGTGTCTGTCTTACTTTTTCCTTGGTGTTTCAGTTGAGTGATTTGTAAGATGGGAAAAAATCTCTCGTGGCAGGATGTCACACAAAGTAGTAACACATTCTAGGCATTAAAAAATCAAATACTAAATAAATTAATGAGCAAATAAATACAAGAAAAAAATTAAAATCATTGCAGTGGATGGAAGACTGAAGTGAAGAGCTGAGGTTGGCTGATCCATCCTAACAGCAGACTTGAAGCAACCACAGAGCACCAAATACGTCTGCTGTGTAGAACCACTCAGGCCTGAACACAGAGCAATTCTAGTGCACCAGACGTAAATATACAAGACAAGCAGCAAGTGCAACACATTTGGGTATTTATCTGGCTGCACAGATGATGCAGAGCTGCTCCCTGTGGATGCAGCCAACACTTGCCTGGGATTTCTAGATATCATGCCATTTTCAATGGGATATGTCAAAGGACTAATAATACGAGGAAAGGTGGTTGACTGTTCCATACTTGAAGTCCTCTGGAGGGAGATTTGGGTTGAAAAAATCCCAACGCTTGCACCAGGCATGGAGGCTCTCTACAAGGGTGACAGAGTGACACTTAAATAGAACCAGCAATTCCACCCACGGAGCAGGGAAACCCTTCAAACTAGCCAAAGGGAAGCATCAGTGGGAAGTAGAAACACACAACTCCAACCGCCACAGAAAGAGAAGCATGAAAGAAAAGTGGGAGCATTCATGGGCTTTCAGAACAGTTCACAATCATCCACTTTTATTCTCACCATGAACACCATCAAAAGGAGCAGAAAGAATGCAGGGGCTGGTTGAGCTCTGCTGAAAGGACAGCACTGGAGCTTCATCTGAAATCCAAACCACCTCACTTCATCTCCATCACAACAATGACATCACACAATGGCACATTTTGGTCTTTAAACCTAAGTATCTATTAATCTTTTCTTATTTGGGGGTGGAAAAAAGCATGCAGGCAGCTTCCCAGAATAATTGATCTGGCTTACAGTAAGAGAGGAGGCTAGATGTTTTAAATCAGCTTATTTTGACATAATTTATACAAAATCACTCTAGAGTTTAGCTTTTGAAAAGCACTGCATTTAATTAAATTTACATCTATTAGTCAGTTGATCAACTAGATGGTCAACTAAATCAACTAAAATGCTCAACTAAACATGAAGTTAGCAAGGCCAGAAAGTCTTTAATTTTACATTAAAATTTGCATATTGCTTTACATAAAGAATCAAGACCCTCAATTTTATTTACCAAAAATAAAACATTCTAACTGTCTCACACCTGACAATCTCTTTGATTACTACTACCAGAGAAGGAAAGTATCACTGAATCTTCATCGGCACATCCATGACAGCTCCAATCCAGGACCCAGCAAGAACCAGTTTTACTTGAGAGATCCAAGTGAATTTCAAGATAAGGCGATCTTGGTATGGCTTCTCCCTTTCCTACCGAAGGGCATCTCATTTTCACCAGACATTTTCACCTCCAAACTTCCAGCTTTCTTACCATCTATATTATTTATGTAGATATCTACAATAGTTAGGCAGCAGTTTGGGGTGGGCAGGATTGTGAAAGCACCACAACACTGCTGGTACAATGTCTGACCCCCCCAGACACTATCTCAGCATGTAATGGTTCCTTTTACATTAGAAAAAAAAAAAAAAGGAATTTATGTTGAAAACATTGGACTGAACAATATTGTTACAAACTTTTCCAATACAATATACTTGCATCTCCTATTTACTTTTATCAGTTCATGACTGGACACCAACACCTCCACTAACTCTGCTATTTCTAAGAGGGTTTTCCATTGCTTCCCAGCATTAGATCATAGTCCAGATATGGCAAGGAATCTTTGGAAAACCTTGTTTTCTAGTTAGTGTAAGCGTGAGAAGAAACAGAAGCATATCCCCAGAACTGATAACATGAAATAGAACAATTTATTATCAGTTAATGAGACACTCTTAGCACACAGTTCCTAAATATTTGTCCATATTTCTACAATGTTCCATTTCATCGCTGACTCATTTCAATTACTTAAACCAATTTCCTTCAAGACAACTCAGCTGTGCACTTAGTAAGACATGATAAGGACACACCCATGATTTTGAAGACATGGTAGCTACCAAAAGAAGGATCACCCAACACTGCCCTAGCCCCAAAAGCAGAAATTAACCAACCAAAGACAGAAAGAACTACCCTGATACCAGCCTGTGGTTAGTCCCACACTCCCAATGAAGTCAGACTAGGTTAAACACAACAAGAAAGTTTTAAAAAGGATGTTCCTGCTCGTCCTAACTAGAGATTTAATGAATTAGTGTCCAACCATGAGGCAGCCCAAAGAATCACCTCACAGATCTGTAAATTCAAGCTGGCCCTTGACTCCTGGCAGAGTTGACAAAGCAAATTTTAGAAACCATCAAATCTGGTCTTTTAGCAAATGAATACTCTCCAAGAACTGCCAGGAAGTTCTATCTGCAACTTTATGAGGCACTATGGATGCTGATGTGTAACAGGGTGTATTAATAGTCTCAATACTAAAGTTCAGCCAACACAAACTCTGCCTTGTTTTGGAAAGACATCTGGGACATAAAAAATCCACAATCCTACACAGTCCCTGAACAAATCATCCCAGGTACTTTTGTTAATCTGTCTCTGCACAGCTTGGGTGAGCTGGGGGGACGCAGCTCCTGGCTGGGAGCTCTGGACAGGCACAGACCTACTGTTGGCACTGTTGAACCAGGCAACTGCCCCTTTCATTCTCCAAAGTCAAATAAACTCTCCCAGCAGAAGACGCTTTGCCAGTACAAACTGCATTAACATCAGGGTGGTTTTGTGCTAGGATCCCTGTGCCTGCCCCTTTCATACACTTAAACAGGCAATTTCAAAGCTATTTGATACTTTCTGCAGCTCAAAGAAGTGTCTAGAATAATTCCTTCTCAAATTTTAAAAGCCAAAATGTATTTGTTAGATTGTTTTGAATGTCTAATACACCAGTGACATCCAGTAGATTCCACATTATAGAAGTGACTAAGTCAAAAATCTCCAAGCACTTAAATGACTACTACAATATCCGGGATCAAATTACCACACACAGGCAAAAACAACAGGCGAAACCAACAAACACCATTGAAATGACCTCAAATGTGAGTTATGTCAACAAAAACACTGGTCACAGGCAGGCCAGAAGTAACAAACTATTTATGTTTTGCAAAATATTTTGCAGATTTAAGAGATTAAATGCCCCACTAATAGTAACAGCCAAATTCTTTTTTGTTCTATTTAATTGTAACAGGAAAAACACAAAGACAGCTGTTGGTATAGTTGCTCAAGGAAAGAGTTCTGTATTGGGAATTAAAAAGACACTCTTTGCATCTATCTCTGTGCTAGAGCCCCAATAATACACATAAAGGAGCAAAGCCCATCCACCATGCTCACTGAAAGCACAGCTCTGCTCCAACCTGTTAGGAACAGTCATGCTTCCACATTTCTCTAAATATGAAAGTAAAAGAGTTCTTGGACAGTCTTGGAACAGAACCAGCTCCATGCATTTTACAGTATCTTGAAGCCAAGAGGTTAAATAAAGTGGATGGCTCAAGATTAAAGACAAAGCAATAGAGACAAATGAGGATGTCATAGGAAAGAATTCATTAGGGATGTAGGAGTGGAAAGGCAAGACTTGGAGATATGTTATCAGCTCAGTGATGTTTCATTGCAACAGAGATCTGCAAGAGAAAAACGTGGTAGGCAGTATTTCAGATGCTCAATCTGGAATCCAAAAGAAAATCTGAGAGTGTGTTCTCCTTATCACAAGCAAATAAAAGAAGATCCTTCTTCTCTCATGAAATGTAAATTCAAAGAATCTTAAACTGGAGGTTCTGCAGCACATTCCTCTGCTTGGTCCAAGCCAGACCATAAAGCTAAGAGAGTTCCTACAACGTTGCTGTGAGTCCTCCTCAAAAGTAGCCAAGGAAGTGAACAATTTGAAATTATCTTAATCATTGAAAAGTAGGGAAAACTTCCAGGAAAGGGAATATCTTGGTGGAACTGGAAAAGAATGGTGATGTAACAGCAGTGTAGGGATTTAGGCAGATGGCAGATTACATAATTAAGTTTAAAGTTAATTAAACAGTCATTCAAAGAAGAGAAACAATGCAAACCTACATTTACATGCACGGGCTCAGCCAAAATGCAAATTCTATGCAAATGTCCTGAACTGAGTGGATGCTGTCTTGAAATCCTGCTGTCAGAAGTAGCTCCCAGGCCCCCCAGCCTCACTAACTGACCCATTATGATGGGCCACCATGGTCCAGCTACAGCACAAATCGAAATGTAACTTTCCACTGTCAAGACAAATCAAAATAAAATGAGAAGACATCATGATAAGTGAAGGCCTGTCCACACAGCTCTAAAATGTGAGTTCAGCAGTAATTCAAAGGACTGGAAAAGCCCAACTGGTTACCAGCAACTCTCTACAACATAATACAGCTCTGTCTGTGCCAGCCAGCAGGTTGTCTACAGGCATGGCTGTGTTTGTGCACCAGCACACTGTGAGCCATCGGTGCAGCCATCCAGGAACAAATGTATACATCTTTCTCACCCTGCCTCTTTGGAGAAGGTGATTCCTCAAACAGCTTTGGCAGAAAGGCTGCCAAAATCTGCTCAGAATAGTCCAACAAAAAAAGAACAAAGGGAATCCTTACCACATGGGGAACAAGCTGGCTGCAGACAGGCAGCCAGTGACTCCAGGTGGGGAAATACAGGCTGTCATGGTTTGTGAGGGAGTTCTCAGGGCCATAAGCTGCCTTTAGAAGTGACTGCCACTGTAGCTGATCATAAAAGATTCAGACATCCAACATTCTTAGAATGAAACACTGAGGAAGAAACACTCCTACTTAGGAATGAAGATAGCAAAAAAGTGGCATGTCCACCGATATTAAGGCAAGTCGGGAGTAGAGAGAGATACTCATTTCCAGACTCATGAAAATGAGGTGAGAAGCACGCATATGGTAGAAGGCACATGTTGCCACTGCTCTTTTGCTTTAAGCTGCACATACTTATTAAAAACTCTTGTGCTGCATGTCCCCAGATTTCAATATGGAACTAGGGAAAATGTTCTTGCTGACTTTGGCTTTCAGAAAGGGCCTAGGCTTTGAAAAACTGAAATGAAGAAAAATGCACAATGGATTCTTTCTGCTGCTGAAAACAATGCTGTGGAAACTGCTCCTGACCGCCAAGATCATGTGCTCATGACACCACGCTTCCACTTCCAAAACACTTCCAAGCATCCTCATGCTTGCAGGCTTTTGACTTCAGTAACTCAGACAGTAATTGCAGTTTTATTCAATTCCTCAGCAGGGTTTGTGTTGTAGGAATACTACAGGAGTGCAAGAGCCAAAGATACCATTCCAGGCTCTGAACGAAGGGCTGGTGACGAAACCCACTTAGTAGCAATAGACTAAAAGTTTATCAAAATAGTTACTGTGCTCCAGCTGCGTGCGGCAGCGCAGTGGTGTTGTCAGGGAGGGGGTACATCTCTTTTGGTTTTCAGGACTCTCTGTGAACCTGCTCCACCCTGCTCGTGACCTCCTCACTACCTACTCCGCCTGATGACTGCACTCCTCCAGGCTTCCACTCCTGCCTCAGGATGTGGGTCAGGACTGTTTCCACTCCCCCTCATTCTTCCATCTTCTCTAAACATCTTCCACAATACCTTTTGCTCTTTGTTTTATCCAGCAACTACGCTGTGAAAAGGCTTCTTCAAGACTTCAAGAAAAACACTTTAAAAACACAATATTGTGGAAGTTCTGTCTTTGATTTTTCTGGGCTTCAGTAGTTTGAGAGAAGCAAGTTGCTCAAAGAACAGAAGAAGCTAAGAGGCTTTGAAAAGCAAAATACCTGACAGGAGGTGCTAAAATACTGGAAGACATTAACAGCTGAAGAAATCAAAGAACTGCCTTCAGATTCCTACATATCCTGAGGTAACCCAAGGTGCTGCTGAACGTGTGCTTCTGCTGATGAACCATTCCCCGTATTATCCACTCAGCGCAGTAGGTACATAAATCACAATCCCTAGTAGTGTTGGGGGAAATGCCTAAAAACATACAAACTGAACAAAACCACATTTTGGCCGCTGGCTTTTATTTGCAAAGAGCCTGGAATATTCTCCAAGGCAGGACATGCCCCATACATCTGTGGGCTGCAGCTGCTAGTGCTGACATTTTCCTTCAGCACTCTGGATTTTTTTAAATTTTTTTTTTTTTGGTCACAGAAGACATTATTTTATACGATAGATCACAACATTTTGTTTTCCACCCTGGCCCAGCTAAGTCTCAATTCTCCATAGCTTGGCTTTCCCCACAAGAGGGAGTTCAGGACATGCAGCCCACAACATCCATGGTGCCAGTTAGCAGGGTATCAGGGTGGGAGGGCAAAAGATGGGCAACAGCATTTGGGACAGGAGAGACAGGAGTGGAGTCGTAGAGGAAGGCAGCAGAGAAAGTCCACAGCAGCCACAGGCTGGAGGGGAACCACAAGAGCCACTGAAATCAGCTGCAAAGAACCTGTCCTACCTACCTGGATACCCATGGTAAAGGAGACATTTGGACATTACCTGAGTAACAGACCTGACCGGGGTGTGTGGGCTGACTGACCTCATGGACAGCAGAGGACAGAGGGCTTTTACGAATTAATTCCTCTTTGAATGACAGTGCTTTTCAGGGGTGGAAATGGTTATCAGGGCTTCCACAAGCCTTGGTAAAACTGTTCCAATGGTCATTCACCCTCACTGCTATATTGTGCTGTATTTCAAGCCTGGATTTGTTTAGCCTCAAATGCATTATATCATAATCTGCTCAACAGAGTAGCCTATTATTGAACATCTGTTCCCCATGTAGGCAATTTACTGAAAACTCCCCTCCCCCAAGCATCTCTGTGATAACTAAAGCAGGGTTCCTCAAATCACTCACTCACAATCCCAGCATTTTAATCTTCTCTATGGCTGTCCTCTGAGCATCCATCAGTTCATCACCCTCCGCCTCAAAGTGAGGGCATCACCACAGGATACAACACTCCAGAAGCTGCTGCTGCCGTGCCAAAGACACACAGAGCCCATACTCCATCTCCCAATTCCCGTGCTCATACATTACCCTTTTGGCCGCATTTCACAGGAGGAGGATGTTCAACTGATTAATCCATCAAGAGCTTAAAACTTTTTTCCAAGCTGTTGCTTCCCACACTGAGTTCCTCGCACTGCTATCATGGCTCTATGCTGGCAATCCAATAAATGGATTTTGTTTTGCCTGCTCCCAGTCCACCAAATGATCCAGATGGCTGCCAGTAACTACCCTCATTAGTCAATACTCTGCAAGTCATCAAAAAAAACCCTTCTCAATCCTACTGATACATTTTCTTCCTGATGACTGACAGAGGTATTAAACAGTACAGGGTCAGGACATGACACTGCAAGAACCAGACACACCTGCTGGTAACCATTCTAAATTTATTGCTGCATTTAATTAGTTTGACTAAGCAGGTCTCAAACCATTGCACATGCGCTGTGATTTAATTAAGTTCATACACTAACATCCATACTCACACCTTTGGCATCAAAACCCTATTCTCATACAAAACTGACACTGAAGAGCTCAACAGGACCTTTGTTAAATAAATTGATGACAAGTCACATGAAAGAAAATATTTAAAATTAATTAAAAATCAATTCAATTCTTCTATGAGCCTATTATTTTTCTAGGAGCAACACCACACTGACAGGCATAGTTACCTGCACTACATAATGGGTGCTAGTGAGTAGAAAACAAAAAGTTTAAAAAAATAGCAGGTTAACAGCAACAAGTATTTCACCTGAGGAACATTTTCACCTGAGCATTAGGAGGTGAAGGAAACTCCTTCATCCACAGAGGTGAGAGCTTTGCTGCCAAATGCAAGGGCTCCTGCTGGAGCACAGTGTGCTCAGGGCTTTGGTAAAGGGCACGGAAGACAGTTATTAGATCACATATAAAAAACACAGTCCCTGCAAGGGTAAGATCTCATCTCCCCAAGAGAGGATACATCAGATATTAACTCACATACTATAGCTGATGTTTGCCAAAAACATTAGTTGCACAAGATTCAGGAATGCAACTTTTTTTCTATCAAAAGCAAGAGAAATTTATGTTTGTGATGACGTTCCTAAATCATAGAGAAAGGAGCATTCTATTTTTCATGTGTTTCTCAGATGGGGCCATACAGTAAATCCAGTTTTCCCTTCTCTCCCATATCTTATTACTATGATTAACGTCATCTAAGGAACGTTACATTGAACCTGGCAAGATTAGCTACATTTTAAAGATTTCCACAGCAACCAACATTCTCCATTTATTGAGCTGATTCTGTTGCCTTTAGTAGATTGCTGGCTCATGTTTACTGGTGCCAGATAGGGAGATAACAGCATTCTTCAGAACTGAATTTCACCACAAAAGAATGGGAAGACTTGCCACTAAAAAGTATCATTATCCCAAATTAGCACTACAAGAAAGGAAAAGCAGAAGCTGTGGTTCTTCCTCCAAAGTTCCCCCAGAAAAACAAAGGCAAACACACAATTATACTGCAGTGTACCACGGGAAGACAAAATACCCTAGATTTTGCCATCTTATTAAGGCTGATATTTCTTGAGTAGCTGTACCCATCAAACACAGGGGAAAGCCAATCCAGGATATTTCCTTTACCTATCCTGAACCTTTTAAATGTCAGGATTGCAGCCACAAGCACAACACCACCATCCAACAGCAACAATTGTTTTTAAAGCTCTAATGCTAAACACCAGCCTGCTTGCCAGCACCACTCCTGCATGGAAGCTGCCCAAGTTGGTTAAGTACCACAGGCTGGGCAAACAAATGCCAAGTGTCAGACAGATGATAAATCAGAAAGGGCTGTGGAAATCTTCCACTGTTTCAGATGAGGCATGTTGTTACCCAGGAATTGTCTGCTTCTACTCAGGGGGCATGCTGACCCTAACAGATGGGCAAGATACCTCCATCACATCATAAACTTATGAAGCTTTTAGTGAGAGGAGCCTCAGGAGGATACCTAGGGAAGCTGACAGTGTTCCTCCCAAGGAAGCTGTCTGCAGATACAGACTGAACAGTATATCCAGCCTGCAAAATCTGAGGCTATCTCAGAGCAATCAGCCTTGACCAGCACCCTCCCTGCTCCAGCCAAGCTTCAACACCAACAAAGCCACCTCATTGCCAGGTGCTCTAGCTCCCAAGATCCTCTGAAATCAAGTGTGTTTGAAAGACAGTCCTTTTCTGAAGATGTCTGATTTCTAGGCTTGCCAGCAGACCTGGAAATGTGCTATCAAACAGCAATTCTCCCTCAAAAAACAGGCTGGCAAGTGCGTGTACTTATACTGCAACTGAAATCTTGCTGTTCCAAATAAAACACAGCACTTGTTCTAAACTACTTATTGACAAAGCAAAGCATCCCAAATATTGAAGCCCCACATAGCAGCCACGCAAATCTCAACTCCTAGCATGTGACAGACAGATGCTGCAGAAAGAGTCAGCACTTCTGTCCTCAAGAAAAAGGAGGGTTTAAGCCCTTTTACGACAGGAACTTCAGTCAGTCTGAAAAAACATTTTGATTACTAACTATGGACTGAAACGCAAAAACCCTAAGAGCCTTTGATCAAAACCAGAAAACAACCCAAGGGACTTGATAATTTTCTGTTAAGGAAGTTTAACCAAATTTTAGCACCCAAAGAATCTAGAGCATTGGAGATTTAAGGGAAAATACCAGGAGGAAAATTGCATTAGAATAAAAACTCTAAGCATCACAATTTAAAGTGACATTTTAGGATTATTTTCTGGTTTATTGGGTTTTGTTTGGGAAGAAACTTCAGAGCAGGAGCTTTTACAGTGATTCTCCTCACAGAGGTAAAACTGTGCAGAAGAGCAACTTTGGGATTCCTCTATCTGCAGCTTTGCTTTTCCAAATCCAAGATGCCATAGAGGGAATCCAACCTGCAGTCTCATGACTATGTCATGTTTCACACAAGGGACAATGAAGTTCTGCTCACACTCAGCTCTCTCAACTGCAAAGCCTCCAATAGTTAGGAAAAGCAGTTTCTGTATGGAACTCCAGACAGGAACACATCAGCAGAACTGAGCTCCAGAGCTCAGAGATACCTGCTTGGAGCTCCATAAACCACTCTGCTTTCCTCTAAGGCCAGAGCAATCACTCTGCCACTGGAAGGACCGGTCCCCTGCTGCCCACAGCCTGCCCCATCACTCTCAAAGGGATTTCACAAATCACTCTATTTGCCTTCACTATTAGTTCTGTCAGTTTTGGGGTCATTGCAAACCTGACCATGGCTAAGCCTGAGCTGAAGAGCTGTTAAGAAGAGAACAATGAAATGAAATGGTATAAAGAGAGATGCTTTCCTTTGAGATTAGCTCAAAGAGCCTTTTGGAAAGCCTACAACAGTGTGAAGAGAGCTAATTTGTGAGGAAATGTCACTCCTGAAAAGATGATACGCCTTGCTGCTATGGCAGAAGCAATTCTTGCCATCACAGCTTCACAAACCTTGATTTAAACTGATCAAACCAGACACCTGCCTATGCAAAATAATGTGACTTATATCAGCATCAAGAGAGAAATACAAGCTTTGAAGTGAGAAAATATTAATCTGATACTGTGATGTGTGAGTTCTTATACCTAAGCACTTGCCTAGTGCAAAATCATTTCACCTAAACAAGAATCATAAAATATACTCAGACTGAACAACAGAAAAGACATTTCTCTGAAACAAGTGATGTATTTATTTTTTCCTATTTCTTTCCTCCCCAATAAATTCTTTTCACATCCCTGCAAGCATTCTGGAGGGTAACCAGTGGAAGCTACACAGGAGGATGGCTAGGGAGGAATGCAGGCGGAAGAAAAGGAAAGGTATCACTGCTGAACAAATAGCTTTCCAATAATCTTTCCCACAGTGTGAGTTTTCCACCTGGGAAGTCAAACACAAGGGTCAACATGTTCTGCTTTAAGTGTTTACACTAAACAAACAACCAGTTTTTAAAGGGTTCATGCAAGCCCACTTCCAGCCAGAGCAAGAGGCCACTGGGGGTGTTTGCTTTTGAAAACCAGGCTATTTTTATTTTATCCAGGTAGGCATCTGTAATTTTCCTGGATATAAACTGTATGCCTTTGAGATTCTTCATCTGTCATCTGCTCTTCCTACGCTTCAAAAGCTGAGGGAAGCAAAGTCTATTATGACAGGCTAGCACAACAAATAGTGTTACAATGAACCATGTAAAAAGAAGCCCTCCCAAAAATCAAGCTCATCAACAAATTTTACCATAATCTGCATTAAATCTCTGTCTATGATCAGTCTTGCAAGAACTCACAGAAGTTTAAAAACTTTAGCATGTTAGGTATTGCCACAATCTCAAAAATAACCCAGAAAAAAGCATATTACTTGTCCCTCTTGGATCTTAGGGCTTAGTTTTTAAGACTGATTTAGCTAAGCAGTTATTTGATTTTCAATTCAAGAGTTGTGATAGGCCTCAGGCTGATCTTACCCAGCTGAGAAATCGATCTCTTTTCTACTTGTTACAGAGAATTTAACATGGTGACATTTATGAGTTCCTTCAGCAGTAGCTCTTAATATCTGGCTATTGAAGTATTTCAGCATAAATAACATTCAGAGAAAGTTTTAACCCATTATATTGAGAAATTAAATTTAAACTGTCTGGTTTTGGTTCCTTGTTCATGCTGTGTTCTGGAGCTCTTTTAATAAGAATTTTACTTATGTCCCTAAGTAGGCTTTTTGCCTTCAACATCACATTTAAGAGGCACATTCACTTTAGTACTGCAAAATGTGGTCTCCTTGTTACTAACAGCAAAATTTCCTGGAACCAACACTCTCTATCAGGATTTGGCTATTATACAGACAGCCCCTGAGTATTGGATTTACCTGGACCAAAAGCAAACCAGCACTCCAGATTCAAAGAAGCAATGCAAAAAAAAAGCATGACTGCGCCCTGAGTCAGCTCAGATCCAGTGGTCTTATTAATTTGGACTCTACACCACAGAAATTGGGCTCTTCTAGACCTGAGCTGATCCTGGAAGCAGCACAGCCACAGTCACAGGGTTTAGGCCAGAGAATTAGGTCCTGCCAGCACCGAGCTGGCTCCACATGAAGGCATCTGCACATGCCACATGGCTTACTTGTAAACCAGGACAGAGCCACCCACAGGTAACCAAGGGCTGACTAACTTGGACAGAGCAGGACTGGCTTCTGTTAACTCATTCATGACTAATATATTGCATTTAATTCCACAGTAATTGTAGCAAATGGACCAAACAATTCATTAGAGTGAACTCACCTTGGACTCGACCTGGAGACAAGTGACTGTTTTTTCTGGCATTCATTGCCAGCACATCCTCACCAAACTGTTCAGTCAACAAGTGTCCAGCTGCCGTATCAGTGTTGGCAGGACATCTGCCTCGTTTCTTATGCTTCTTCTTCCACATGTCCTCCTCCTCCCTCTCATCAGAGCCAGAAGATTTCTGCAGAGCCCCTCGGTGTCTCAGGCTGTTTGATGCTCTCCCACCAGGGGCATCACCCACATTTAACAAGCCAGATGCAGCTCCACGCTGATACACATAGTAGTCTTCCTCTATGTTCAAGTCTCCCTCTGGACTAACAATGGCATTTTTTTTAAGAGGACATCTGTTCAGAGCACTTTGGGGTTTATCATTCTCAAACCCAGGCAGGGGCTGTTCCAGGTGAGATGTTCTGACTGGTGAGTAGCTGTGCATGTTTATCCCATTCCTGGCTGGATTATCCTTCCCCAGGCCTCTCCTCAGAGGCAGGTCCAGATCCAAGCTGGGGTCATTGGAGAAGCCTTCTTCCAGCTGCATCTTCTGTGCAATGTGGTTCAGGTAGGACTGGAAGCGGCCACTGTGGTGCTTTTGCACGAGCCTGGCGTACGCGTTCTTCTGGGGGGCAGCCGCCTTGCTCAGCCCCTCCTTGGCACCTTGGGCAGAAGCTGGACTTCTCACATGCCCCAGCTGATCCATAGTGCAGTAAAAGGCCCAAACTTCAGAGGGTTATAAACAGACACAGAGGAAAAAAGGTTTATTTACCTGAAACAAAGTGTCAAATAATTGATAACACCAAAAGACACAAAAGTATAAAATTTTTGCAGGAAAGGAATTCTGGGTTTGTAAATCATTCCAGTGTGGGGAAGGGGTTTCACAATGTACTTACTCAACATCTGCCCTGCACCAAATCCCTGCCCATAACCTGGGAGTGACCATAGCCCATAAACTGTACCTCCCCCCATACTACATAAAACAGGGATTTTGTCCCACCCCAAACACACAGGATTCCTTTAATCTGTTGTTTCTTGCCCTTGAAAAAGCCAGAAAAATTAAAGCAGCATCTGACAGACTGTACCAGAGGCATCAGTTTAGTGGTTATCAGGAGCAAAATCTTGTCGTGTCCAACCTGGAGTCCTCAAAAATAACTGTGTCCGTACTGAAGAGCTTCACTGTTGCTGTCAAAAGTGAACACTGCCTGTCACCTCCCTCCCACAGTGACTGACACTTCTCCATCGTACAGGACAGTTCCTTCAAACACCAAGACTATCCATTTCAGCTTGTCTTTTTTGTCATTAACTCCCTTTCAGTGCAACAGAAGTAAAATAATAATTATCTTCCAAGAGCTTCTAATTCTTACTGACTGAGACACACTGCCTGCTGCTCTATCCAGCACCAGTTTCTGTAGATGGTATCACATCTCCACTTTTGCTGGATGAGTATGAAACTTAAGCAGATCAAGCACCTTTCAAGCCTTTTTCAGGCACTTTAGCTTTCAAGCTTTTGGAGCAAAACAATCTACTAAATTATGCTCAGCTACTTTGAGGTAAATTATAGGTATAGATGGGACATAGCAATGATTTTTGCTGTATGCAAAATCGAAGAAGAATATAAGAATTTATTGATAATGGAGCCCAGTGCAGCTGCTGGCTTATGACTTTCATAAAAATGCCTCTTTTTCACTTCAGGACAAGTTTGAAGTTGAACAACTGAATATCACCCCAGCTGGTACATGAAGAATTTCAGGGCTCACTGTCATCTCTGCTATCCCAGAACCATGGGGCATTGGACTCTAAGGTTAAATAAAGGATACTGCCTGTTAAACCTCTCCATTCCCTTCTCCAAGCACAGGGGTGTTGGCAGGACAAAATACAGAGATCAGCAAAAGCAAAATTTATATTCACTTCCCTACTCTCACCATGCTTGGAATTTTTCTTTGCCCTTACTCAGCCCTCTTCTCCCTTTCACTACTGTTGCACAGAGGATAAGCACCCAGGCAGTCTCCTCCATGCACATCCTGCCTGGGAATGGGGCATTATCCAGCAGGGACCAAGGGCTGCAGAGCCAGCTCCTCCTCAGCGTGCCTGCTCCGGCCCTTTTGGAGAAACAACGCGCATTGCACCGGGATTTACTTAAGTAATTGAGCACGGATGTGAGCGGGCTTCACAATGCAAAGCAAAAATTAAAAATCCCTGAACAAATAGGAAAAATTCTTTATGTGGTTTGCAATTCTTGTTCCTAAGATTTTCCATTGGTGCTGGCCAATAGCTAAACTCTTCTAATAGACTGACCTGCTACCAAGCTATTACAAAACACACACGGGTAGGTCTACACGAGTTTTCTTTATACGTCACCTTCTCCTGTTGCCAATGCAACAGAAGCAGATAACATTTATAAAAGCCAGTGAGACTACTCTCCAAACAATGGTTTGGTTCCAGGAGACAGGAATTTGTCATCTTTATTTACCAGTAAAGAACAAATATTTACAGCTTGCCTTCACTACAATTTCTACAGCTTTAACCATGTTAGCAGTCAGTAACTGCAGCACTGAAAAAGATACAAGCCCCTACGCGTTACAGTTTCAATATAAGTCTTCTGCGGGCAACCAAGAATTGAAATATTCCCAAGAGGGCAGAAGGAAGGCAGAGGTGGGTACAGGTATATCCACCCTGCCTGGGCACGGTGATGAGGACGAGTGAAATGCCACGATGGACGCGCAGAGGGAGGACACTCACTGAGCTGGGCCCAAGATGAAAACTGCCCCTTGTTATTGTCCCCTGGCTGGCTCTGACGATCACCACTGGCCTTCATCACACGCCCCCCGGGTGTCCAACTCCCTAGCCATCACTCCAGCTTCAGCAGCACAGAACCGGCGCACCCTCGGCACCAGGGGCAGGCCCTGGCCCGCCGCCTCTCCTGCCAGGCGCCCCCGACTCCCGTGCAGCGCGGCCCGGGCCGCCAGCGCGCTCCTGCCGGGCCCGGAGCGGCCGGACGGGACAGCGACCTGCAGGACCCGGTTGCGGCGGCGCTGCCACCGGGCTGACCGGGGCTGAGCGCCGCCGGGCCGGGTTCCGCTATCCGCCCTCCCCTACACGGTCCTGATCCCTGTCCCGGCCCCGCTCCCGACCCCCGCCCCGCTCACCGGCGCCGCGGCCGCTCCGCTCCGTTTGAATGTCCCAGCGCCCCGTTCGCTTCCGGGGCAGCAGCGCCTACGGGCCGCGGCGAGGCCCAGAAGGGCGAAGAGCGAAGCGCTCGCTCCGCGCTCGCCGCGGCAGGGCGGGCGGAGGGAGCCCAGGCGGGGGCTCGAGAGTCCCAGCCTCGCTCCCTGCGCTGGATGGAGATTCCCGGGGTCTCCGGGGGGAAGGGGAGCCTCCAGGCAGCTTTGGGCTCCTCTCGGCAAGGCACAGCGTGTGAGGGTGGAAGCCCACCGCGGGCTGAGCCCATCGCGGGGACAGGGGAGGCAGGAGGCCCAGCCTGCCAGCTTTGCAGCCACCGCGATCCCTGGGGTTTTTTGGCAGCCACCTGCTTCCAGCCGAGGCCAGCGGAGCCTCCTGGGATGGGTTGCTCCAGCTTAAGGCCAGCGCTCCAGCTTCAGCCAAATTTGTGGCCAGATCGGTGAAAAAACCACGGTTAGCTGATCCAATATTGTAAAGATCTGAGTCTGGTGTTGTCCCCTAGGAAACCCACAGCTTTGCAAACACCTGTAACTCCAAAAGCTCCATGGGGAAACCAAGACCTACACGGCCTCACCTGCCCTTCAGAGAAGAGCAGGCTCCAGGATCCTGTTCCCTGGGATCCTTTGGAATCCTGCTCTCTGAGCCTTTTGGGATCCTGTTCCCTGAACTCTTCCTGTTCCCCTGGCACTGGAAGTTGGGCAGCAGGCAAACTGCTGATCCCCTGCTCACCCATGCGACAGCACCCAAGGAGTGACCAGCCCTTGGTGCTGAGCAGCAGTGGCCTGACCTCCTCCAGGATAAGTCAGAGCCTATGGATCAGAGGGTGACATTAAGGTGTGAAACCAGAGTCAAGAGCTGGCACTTTATTACCTCCTCTTTGTGTGACCACAGACCTCTCTCACAAGGCTTTATGGCAGTCAGACCCAGGCTCTGGCTGACTGAGAGAGTGTGTGGTTTGGTCACCCTGGTGTTACAAATTCAGGCTGTGTTTGCCAAAGATTTTCAACCAGAAGAAAATCTGGAGAGTAATAAACTGTCCTCATGGCACCCCCAGTCAATCCCATTTGAGCTGTCTGCCTGGAGAATCCCCTCAATAGATGGAGGAAGGATCCAAAGGGACCTGGACTGCTGTCTCCATGCAGAGTTCTGATGGGGAAAGGCTCTGTTTAGTCTTCATTTTGGCAGGAACATCTGAGCATGCTGTCCCTTCACTTAGGATAGGGAAGATGCCGGCCCCATGGTCCTTATTCTTCATCCTACCTACATCCTGCAGATCAGTGTGCACATTGCCTGGTATCAGTCACCTCTAAAGACCATGAGGCCACATCTGCTCAGGGTGCAGCATCACCTGTGGCTCCCAAACCTGCCCCTCAGCCATTCCCACAGCCAGCACTGCTGAGCTTCCATGAAGCCACGGCAAGCCCAGACCACTCCAGCTCCAGCCCTCAGGTGGGTCGAGGGACCTGCCCTGAGAAAGTACCAGGCTTTTGCTGTGGACCAAGGGCAGCAAGCACAGACCTGCCTGCACAAGGACAGTCACATGCGCCCCAGTGCCAGGATGCCACTAGCACAGGCAGCGTCTCGTTTGCACGAACCATGCAGAGCCAGCAGCCTCTGCCCACGATCTGCTGGCACTGATGCCAGCTCAGCTGCTGCCCCACCCTGGCAGCTCTGGCCACCTCAAGGAGGAGAGTGGGGACTCAGCTCTGCCCTGGTGTGGCTGGGAGGCAGTGAGTTGCCCCATGCTGGCCAAGAGGAAGCCAGCAGCCATCCTCTGTTTGAACAGAGCCACCAGTCACACAGCAGCTGCTCCCACGGGACACAAAGACAGAGGGGAGAAACCATTTCTGCTGGAGCTGGCCCCATGGGTAGCATGCCCACAGGGGATCACCCTGTCGAAGGGAGGTTGTGTGCTTCCCTGCTTCCTCTTGCTCTCCTGGCTGCTGATAAAGCAGGGCAGGGTGGTGGCACATCCCCAGCTATTCAGGGGACCCATGCCATCCATTCAGGCTGCCCTTGCTGCGTGGAGGAGAGCAGGGATGGTGGGGGGACCCAGGGCCTCCAGCCCCACTGTCCCCCTCCCTGTGCCAGCCAGGTGGGAACAGCAGCTCCTCTCCCTGTTGCTGACTCACGCTGTGTCTCTGCTCTTCTTCACTCCAGTGGAGATGAAGCCAAACTGGGATCTTGGCCAGGCTGCCCCTGCACCAGGTGGTGCCACCAGCAGCCAGTGCCACTTCAGGGTACCCTGATCCTTACACAGATGAGAGAGGTAGCAGGGAGGATTTGGTGTTTGGTGGTGCCACTGCGGGTGCTGGGGCCTGTGGCTTGCAGTGACATCAGGTGTGGTGAGAAGGATACGGCTCCATGGCTGGATGCCTCTGTCACCCTCACCTCCTGCCTCCAGCTGGGGCCCTGCTGCACAAGGGCCCACCATCTCCAGCAAGTCAGCAGAGCATTTCTCAGCCCTGCTCTCCTGGTAGCAGCCAGGGATTTGGGAATCTGATCTGCTCCATGGGACAGGGCCTGTGTTTGTGCCCTCTTTTGCTCTACCCCATCACTGGCCCAGACAAATGAGAATTACAGGAAATCCGAGTCTCCCTCCCAGTGCCCCATGGGCACACAGAAGATTCTGAGTGGCTGGGATCAGCTGCATGCCCATCCTTCACACCCTTTGGAAGAGGTTGGGTGCAAACATCACAGCAAGCTGGTGCCTCATGCAGAATCTCAAGCACAATCCCTCCCAGGGAAGGCTGGACTGCTTCAGTCTCACCTTTGGCTCCATCTCCCATCCGCACCATCCTCATGGCTGCTGAACAGAAGGGAGCCATTGCCTCACTGCTGCTTCCGTGACCCTCCATGGCATCTCATGGGCTTTCTAAAAGGGAAAGGTCCCTGAGCAGATTTTTTCCCTGCACTCTCATTTCCTGGGGTCCTGTAGCAGCAAGCCCAGCCCGGTGCCCTGGCTTGCTTTCCCACAGCACAGGATTATCTCACCATCTTCCCCCGGGCAGTAATGGTAGCTGCTTCCCGACTTGGAGGCTGGAACGTGTTGTGGCACCTCAGCCGAGGTGAGAGCACCACATGGCTCCTTGGCCAGGAGCTCCCCGCTTACGAAGGCTTTGTCTGCTCTGCCTGTGCTTTCAGTGAGCACCGAGGGCCCGCCCGGCACTCGTTTACATCAGTGTTAATCAGGAGTGACTGGCCGAGAGGCTGGAGCCACCCTGAGATGACTCAACAGGGGGAACCCTGGATGGGAGCAGAACAGTTCCTCTGACGCTTCCATCCGCTTCCCGCACACGGAAATGCCACCCCTGCAAACCCAAATGTTGCCTCTCACAATATTTCAGGTTGCAGGCCATGGCAGAGGGATGGAGAGCAGTGGGGTGCTCTGCCTCTGCCTCCCTGCTGTTGTCTGCAGGAGAGATCCACGTGGCACAAGGATGTGCTCAGAGGCAAAGCGGGGCTGCAAGTTTGCTCTGGAGCTTTTGAGCACCCTTGGAAATGTCGTGATTGCAGCAGCAGCACCCAGCATTAAGCCTGAGTCTGGTTCCTTTTGACATCTCTCAGGCACCAGGAGTCATCTGGGCACTAGGCTGGAGGACATAAGCCACGCTCAGGGAGGATAAAGGGGAGTGCAACAGATTTATTACCATAAATAAGCTAAAAACCATCTCTCTCCACAGTAGATACCATCTGCTGTGTCACAACACATGTGGTCTTGCCCCACCCGTCCTTCAGTTTCTTCAGTCTTCTCCTGAGCCCTCCATACCTCTGGTTGGGAAACATGCCACCCAAGATCAGGACTGATGGGTTCCCATCTCCTTCATTGCCTGGAGGAATGTCTGCAACTCACCCCAGGCAGGGGGCAAGGTCTGGCTTGGCTTTGTTTGTGCAGTCAAGGAAGAAAGAGCTAGACCCCAGCAAAGAGGGACAGGCAAACAAGAAGCAGGTGAAGAAGGCAGTGGAGGAAGGAGGTGAGAAGCCAGGGTAGGAGCAGGGTTAGTGCCTTGCAACTGATTTAATTGAGGTCACGTGGATTTGTCTTTTGGATACCTTTAAGTCCCTTCCTCAGTAGTTCTGCCTGTTGTAATGGTCAAATCTCTTTCATAACATATCCCTCAGTTTTCAGTGTGGAAGGCCTTCCAGTGGCAGGACTGAGCCTCCCAAAGGTGCTCAAACTGGCTATGGGGGACACCAAAGTTCCACAGGTCACATCAGGAACTTGGGAAAGGAGCTGCCCTGCACTTACTGAGCTTGTGTGCAGCAGGGCCGGGGGACAGAGGGGGTCAGGGTACATGGGGCAAGGGAGGTGCAGTGAGTTCAAACCCCTTCCAATGCTCCCAGGAGATGGAAATGATACTTTCCAGAAGGGCAGGAGCTAAGGAACCACACTGCTATGCAGTCCCAGGGGTAGGGACTCACCCCAAAATCCCTCATCCCCGCCCCTGCATCTCCCGCTCCACATACCAGGGTGAGATTGAAACAGCCCCCATGGGGACCACTTTGGAGATGGGTGATGAGTGGGGACAGCACTTTGAGGGCAAGGGGGGGCAATGCTGCAGTGGGGACCGTGGGCCGAGGGGTCGGTGGGCACGTCCCAGCAGCTCAGTGAAGGCAGGCAGGGGCTGCTGCCGGCCCCGCTGCGTCTGGCAGGCGGGGCACTGAATGAGAGCGTAACTTATCAGTATTAGCTCATGTGAAAGCTCGGTGCCTTTGTATCTCAAGCAAACACCGGCCATTATGCCTCAGCAGGCCGGCATTGTTATTCTGTCTGGTTGCTAAAGGTTAGGGCTGTGGAGCCCTGCACGTCCACAGCGGCTGCTGTGGGGTGGCAGCGGGGCCACCGTGACCCCCTGCAGCCGGCAGCGCTCCCCGGCCACAGGAGCAGCCACCTCAGCTGCTCCCAGGCATGGCCAAAACCCAGCCAGACCCTTACGGTCTCCACAAGGCTGCCCCACCGTTCGTGGTGCTGAAATCTTCCTCTTCCAGTGCCAGCCCCCTTGCCCCGGCCAGGGTCATTCAGTGCTTCTCAACTGGAACCTGCACAAGCTCCCTCCCAAAAAGAAAAAAAAAAAAAGAGGCAAAAAGCCCAAACTTGACTTCAGTGGGATCACCTCCTTTTAGAAAGTCAAAGGTTTGACCACCAGCACCTCCAAGGCCAATATATGTTTGGCTCTCTGCATCCCAACACTCCCCTGGGGTTTCCCACATCCAGGGGTTCCAGGCAGGCACTCGGGAAGCCCAGAAGTTTTTCCCTGAGGACCCAATGCCAAAAGGGACTTCCCACCACCTGGAGTAGGTTCCCAGGAAGCCAGTTCAGACAAGCTGGAGGGTGTTTCTGTCTGTCAGGGGGGCTGCAGGGGAGCTGCTGCTGATGGCTTTTTCGGGAATGGCAGGGGTTTGCACAGCCAAACCAGGATGGAAGAGGCTCCTGCCAAGCCAGGCCGTGCGCTGCCGCCAGAGCTGTGGGGCTGGTGAGGAGCTGCTCGCCAGGCCTGGGTGTGCACGTAGCACAGGAGGGCACAGACATCCACATCCCACAGGCAGGTGGCACCTGGCTCCACCACTGTGATGGAGATTCCCTGGATACAGGCTGGGGGGCCACACCCACAGGCCTGTTGGATCCTCTCTCAGGATCTGCACATGGCATGGCTCCCTGCAGGGATGAATGCGATATCAGTAACTCACCTTGTGGCCTTTCTGGGCCATCACCCATCCAGGCAGCTCCTATTCCCAAAGGAATGCTCAGTGCCAAAACTAACAAGCCTGGGATGATGTTGGGACCCCGAAGCTGTGGGTGAAACACTGCCAGACCCCCATTTCTGGGGGGAAGGCACCTGAAAAAAGAAGGATGACTGTGGCATTTAGCTTGGAAAATCCCAACAACCTGCCCCTACATCAGCTGCAGAGCTGAGGCTGCCAGGAGCTGGAGGCAGTGCAATTCTTATCCTCTGAGGACGCAGAAGGAGGCTCATGGTGTGGAGTCACCCGTGCGTTAGAATTGCTTAATTTTATTGACATTTAACAAAACCCTGAGACACTGTGTTCCTGCTTCCACCAGAGCAGTGAGGCATCCCAGCTCTGGAGCACAGATATCCCATTGTAGCCCTGGGAAAAACACCCAGAATATCAGGAGGAGACTGTAGCATCCTAGGAACCCCAGGAGAAATGGCAAATCCCAAAAGATAAATCCCTGGAAAAACTCACTGTGCCTGTCAGGATATCAGCACTTCACTAGCAAAGATCTGTGAGTCTCTGCCTGGGGCTTGTCCTCTTCCCCTCAGCTTTGCCACTCTGGGAGGTTTTGGGAGGGGACAGAGAAGCCCTCTTGGTCTCTAACCTTTGCAGCATGTGCAGCCTCATTCTTGCCTGTCCCATCAGGGCAGCTCTGTGGGGTGTCTGCCCATCACCGTCCCAGTTTGGGAAGAGGGGATATTGGCCATGCTTGTGTCCTCAGCCAGAGCCTTCCAGACTCAAAGGAGGCAGGGGAAAGTGCAAAATCATGGAGTGTTTCCTGTAATTCATTCAGCAGCAGCATCCAAAACAAACACCAGGGGTGTTCAAACAGGCCAAAATCTCCATCAGTGTTTCAGACAGCACCCCAGGAGCATCACAGCCCCGTATGTGGAGCCACCCCATCCCCATGACAACCTGGTGGCTGCTGGGGCTGGGGGATAGTAGTGGCCAGGTCTGAGCTGCTGGACAGTGCTCCTGCCACAGAGTTATTCCCCAGGAAAGCTTTCTTCAAAGTGTCCTCAGGAGGCACACACCACAGAGGTGGGACCAGATAGTCCCCTGCATGCACCAGAGGCTGCTCATCAATCCCAATAATCAAAATTGAAATCTCTCTTCAAACTGCTTCTTACTGAGCTGGCTATTATTAGACCCCTAGAGAGGTACTCTAAAACCTGTAAAAAAAAAGAAAAGCAACTTTAAAAAACTCCTGTTGCAGAACATCAAACCCTTGGTGACATACTCCTGGTGAACACAGCACACATCATATTCCTGGGGACTGATAGTTGGTGGCTGTGCTGGAGGGCAAGTAGCTCCCTTATCCTAATAGCTGCTCCATCCTTGTACCCCCTCCATCCCACAACCTGGGATGGTTCTTAACCATCAACTCCTTGGGTTGGCCACTGGTTGTGGGAAAACGTCAGCCACTCTGTCATCACCATCACGTGCACTCAGCCTTCTGATGTCTCTTTTTGCAAAGGGATGATTGGCTTTCACATGGCATCAGCTGAAAATCCTCATCCTGGGATTATCCATCTCTTGGTCCGGAAATGCTCTTCTGGCCCAAGGCAACAGAAGAGACATAAATCAGGCCAGTGATTTCCCAAATCAATAAGAAACATGCTCCCTAAGGATTAAGTGAGATGAAGAAAAAGGAGGTGGATCACTGCCTGTTCACTGCTACAGTAGCAGCTTACTTTAGACTTGAGTCCACATTTCTATCCCCTGCACCTTCTTGACATCATCCTCCAGAAGGTGCCTGGAACCTGGCTCTTAATTTCAGCCAGGAGAGCAGGGCCCCACTGCTGCCCAGCAGGATACAGCCTCACGCCCAGGCATCGCTCAGCCCTTCCTTGTGATGGTGCCACAGCACTCCATGCTGCTGTCACACATATCCCCATGACCCATCTCCTCCCACTCTCCAAATCATGCTGGCAGTGGTCATACTTTGATGAATCCCTCTCCCTCCTCGGACAGGGGACATCTGTGCCGTCTCACACATACAACACGGTCTCTGCTCCCTTCCCCACTTCCTACACACCAGAAGTCCCCATACGCAGGGCTCACCCCACTTTGCCAAGATTCAGCGGCATCTCCTCATTTTTATCCCCACAGCAGCCCATTCCCCATAATGCAGTATTTCTGGTATTTCTCAGGGACAGGGCAGCCTTGGTGCCCCTCTCTCCTCCTGGCTCTCTTTGGATCTCTGGCTGCAATGGGGAGGGGTGTCAGCCCCTCCAGCCCACCCCACAGGTCTCCATCCCTCCTTGTGCAGCTCTGCAGGATCCTCTTTGCTCTCCAGTGCCTGGGAAAGACTCCTGTGAGTTCAGCCCTATCTCTCCACTTCTCATTTTCCACACATGCCCTGAGTCTGCCAGTTCTTATCCTGGGTGATCATCCCACAGGGCTGTGCACTAATGAAGGCCCATCCCTTTAAGGGTTAAAAGCTTTCAGGCCCCCACCCCACCAAGCAAAAGTGTTTCACACTCTTAATCCCTTCCTGCACACCTCTGCTCCCCGCGTTGAGCTTTTGCCACCCCAACGGATCCGATCTGGTTTGAGTTAAGGCTTTGTGTGCGCCCGGCTCTGACTTCGGCAGAGTAATTTGAATAACAAGACTAATTGGATTTATAAAGCACAGCCCCCC